>CM033719.1:64073295-64651347 GCA_019671005.1 Hibiscus mutabilis
CTATTCGAGCATTGCTCTTCAAGTCTTCAACAGCTTTAATTTTACGTAAGCCAAATATCCGTTGAAGCACCGCCGCCAAGTCTTCAACAACTCTAATTCTTACGTAGTATCCGTTGAAGCATCGTTGAATTTTGAGAATTACTCCCCCTGCAACTGAAAGCTCATTGCAACAATACTCCTCTAGCTTGTCTCCAACATCGCACCGCAAAATCGTTAGCAAAAATTCCTTCAAAATTGCGAAGCTGGAACCATAGCTCATGATACCATTTGTTAGGAATTTGTTATGCGGCAAAATAACTAAAGCGATAACGACATCGACCAAAACATGCACAAGAGACAAGATTTAACGTGGTTCAGCATAGCCTACCTCCACGGACGAGAGAAATCAATCCACTATCATTGTAGAGAACTCGAATAGTACAAATACATGATAACCCATGTAATCCCAAAACCCGATGTACAAATCCCAAGACCCGGTGGAACCAAAACACTCTTCCCAACATCCTTACAATACCCACCTCTACAACGTAGGCACAATAGTTGTAGAGAACCTAAAAGTGGTTACATCTCTCCAGAGTAATTCCCCATCTCTCATTCTCTCATAATTCAAAAGGTTAAACCTAGTCTATATTTATAGACCCAAATGCTTGGTCACCAAGAAACCTTATTCAATAAGATCTCTACCTAAAATAGATGTTTACTCATTAAAGTAAATCCTAATTACCAAGTGATTTTCAACAACTAGAATTACAATAAAACCTAACTTAATTACCAATTAGAATTTGAGTCAAAATATAACAAGATCAATAATTTGGGAATTTCAGTAAAGAACCTTTCATTAGAGGAGAAGAACGAACATTACCTCTAATGGATGCTCTCCCTTAATTGGATGTATTTACATGAAAAAAATAAAGTTAAAACAATAAGGTTTTGTTTAACAATAATTGAGAACCATTTGAAATCAAAAGATTTAAGAAAATAAAGATTTACCTGAAGATTTAGAAGAAGAGCACAGTGTTTGCCTGGAGAGATTTTGAGAGAAAAGATTTTGAGAGAAAGTTAGTTACGTAACTTTTGTTTTAAAGAATTAATTATCAAATTAATTTTCTCCAACCTATTTATATTTTCCAAAACACTTTAAAAATAGCCAATTAAGGGATAAAGTTTGAGATTAAACTTTGGGCAATTAGCTCCTTAAAGATTCAAAGTTTTGACCCTTTTACAAAACAGTCACTAAAATAGTTTTCAAACTTTACATTTTGGTCACTAGTTCAAAATATCTGATTTCCAAAACTCATTTTCCAAAATTGATTCCACCCCAAACATTAACATATTAAATCATGATTTTAGAACATTTTCCATATTTTTATCACCTTCAAAAATATTTAATCCGATTTAATCCCGAAACTAACTCGAATATCTAATACCGGTCTATCGAACCCTTAAAACGAACCCCAAAACATCTAGACCCAAAACCAGGGTGTTACAACTCTCCCCCACTTAAGAAATTTCGTCCTCAAAATTTACCTAAAGGAAACAAATGCGAAAATTGCTCCAACATGTCTGCCTTGCTTTCCCAAGTGGCTTCCTGGACACCACGATGTCGCCATAAAACCTTAACAAGCTCAATCGTCTTGCCACGAAGAACTTTACTGTTAGAATCAAGGATTTCCAATGACTTCTCAACATAAGATCGGTCCGGCCTCAACTCAATATGCTCCACCGGTATAACATGCGAGAGATCCGACCGATACCTCCGTAACATAGATACATGAAACACATCATATTTCTCTAGCTCGGGAGGCAACCTCAACCGATACGCCACAAGACCAACAAGATCTACAACCTCATATGGTCCAATAAACCTCGGACTAAGCTTACCCTTACATCCGAACCACATCACCTTTTTCCATGGTGACACTTTCAAGAACACACGATCACCAACCGCATAATCAATCTCCATACATTTCAAATTCGCATAGGATTTCTGTCGATCCGCGGCCGCTCTCAAGCAATCACACACAAGCTTTACCTTTTCATCCGTGTCTTTCAACATATCCGGTAAGGAAACATACTTTTCCCCTACCTCAGCCCAACACAAAGGCGTATGACACCTCCGGTGCCCTCTGTATACTTGCCTGATAGCTATTGTTATAAGCAAACTCAACCAAAGGTAAATGCTTCTCCCAGGTTCCTTGGAACTCAATGATATAACACCTCAACATATCCTCCAAAACGTGGTTAATATGCTCAGACTGTCCATCCGTCTGAGGATGATACGCGGTACTGAATCTCAACCTCATACCCAAAGCCTGATGCAAACACTCCTAAAATCTTGCTGTAAACCTCGGATCTCTATATGAAACAATGGACTTAGGTACCCCGTGTAAACGCACAATCTCAGTGATATATAAGTCCGCCAACTTATCCAAGGTATACGTCGTATGCACTGGCAAAAAATGTGCATACTTCCTAAACCAATCAACAATCACCCAAATGGAATCCTTTTTAGCCAGTGTCAACAACAACCCTGACATAAAATCCATGGTGATTCTCTCCCATTTCCATTCCAAAATTCTCAACAGTTGCAACAACCTGGATGGAAACTGATGTTCGGCCTTAACCCGCTGACACACCATGCACTTAGAAACAAATTATGCCACATCCTCTTTCAAACCAACCCAATAGTATACTTTTTTCAACCCACGATTCATCTTGGTACTACCGGGATGCATAGCAAAAGGACTAGAGTGTGCCTTCGTCAAAATAGTATGCCTCAACTATGAATCATATGACATAACTATTGCTTAGGTTTAATCATCACACAATTGCTTAGGTTTAATCATTTGTGACAATGTCGGCTTAACTTGCAACTCAGCCAACAATCCACCTTCTTCTGTCACATTCAACCTCACAAACATGGCCTTAAGCTCAACCGCAACCTTACAATTCAATGCCTCCGCAACCACATTAGCCTTTCCAAGATGATACTCGATCGTCAAGTCATAATCCTTAAGCAACTCCAACCATCTACGTTACCTAAGATTCAAATCCTTTTGAGACACCAAATACTTCAAACTCTTATGATCCATAAAAACAACACACTTTTCTATATAAAGATAAGGTCTCCAAATCTTCAAGGCAAAAGCTCCAAATCGAGAGTTGGGTAGTTCGCTCATAAACTTTCTACTGTCTCGATGCATAGGCCACCACCTTATCTTTTTGCATCAGCACACAACCCAAACCAACGTAAGACACATCATTATAAACCACAAACTCCTTCCCTTACTCGGGTTGGATCAACACATGGGCATGTGTCAAAACTTCCTTCAACTTCTCAAAACTGTGTTGTTTCCCCGTCCACACATAAGGAACATTCTTTTGCAGCAACTTCGTCAACGGTGCCGCAATACTAGAAAACTCATCTACAAAACGACGATAATACCCAGCTAACCAAGAAAACTATGAACCTCCGATATAGACTTAGTTTGCTTCCAATTGAGAATAGCTTCAATTTTCTGTGAATTAACACGAATACCTTCCGCGAAAATCACATGACCAAGGAAAATCACTTCCTTAAGCCAAAACTCACATTTGCCCAACTTGACACACAACTGATTATTCTTCAAAGCTTGTAACACGATTCACAAATACAACCATGTTCTTTTTCGGTACGAGAGTACACAAGAATATCATCAATAAACACCACCACAAACTGATCAAGATATTCATGGAACACTCTATTCATCATATCCATAAAAATAGCCAGGGCATTGGTTAAACCAAACGGTATCCCCAAGAACTCATAATGTTTGTACCTCATACGAAACGCAGTCTTATGCACATTCACATCCTTAACCTTCAACTAATAATACCCTAATCTTAAATCAATCTTAGAAAACACCGCTGCCTAACGAAACTAACCGAACAAGGCATCAATTCACGGCAACGAGTACTTGTTCTTCACGGTCAACTTATTCAACTGCCGGTAATCAATGTACATATGCATCGTACCATCATTCCTTTTCACGCAAAAAATTGGAGCACCCCAAGGCGAAACACTCAGTCGAATGAACCCACGATCCAACAACTCCTGAAGCTGTGTCTTCAACTGTCTTAATTCATTCAATGCCATCCTATAGAGAGCAATAGATACCGATACCGTACCCGCGTACGTCTCAATACCAAACTCCACCTCCCTATGTGGCTATAAACCTGGTAACTCTTCAGGAAACACCTTCAAAAAATCATAAACAATCTGAATATCTTATACCTGAACACCCTTAACTTTCGAATTCATCACGATAGCCAAATAAGCTTGACAGCCTCCTTGCATCAACTTTTCCATTTGTGTAGCCAAAACAACATTGGACAAAAATTTCACATTCTTGCCAACCACCACAACTTCGTAATCATCAGCTAACCTTAAGAAAAACCTTTTGGATTCACAATCCACAACCGTATTGTGCTCACTTAACCAATCCATACACAAAATAACGTCAAAACCATGGAATAACAACTCTTTCAAATCCGCGGCAAACTCATGAGCTTGAACAACCAAAGGACATCTCCTATACAACATTCTAGTAGTAACCGTCTCACCAAAAGAACTAGTTACTAACATACATCGGCCTCCACGAAATTATCCATAAGTGTTGACATATGTATGCATGATTCCTTATATGTCATCCTAGATGTCTATGCATATGGATGCAAAACCTCTAATTTCATGCCCAAAGATGTATGCATGCACTGACATATTTAAATATATATATATAAGTGTTTTTGCAATGTGCATGATCAACATCTATACTTACTTATAATATTCTCAGTACCAATATTCCATCCAACAAGCCAAAAACACTATAGCAACCCTTAAATATTGATCAAAACTCTTTATCGGTACCATAGTACACTAGAACACCACCTCTCCGGCTACTACCCAAAACCAGGTATTTAGAGAATACCCAACATGTCATATTCTCGAATGTCACTAGCACATTCGATGCTTCCACAAATAGCCATATCGGCCAATGGTCTAAAACCTAACTAGCGCTAACCACGCTAGAGCCCCAAGAAAGGACTCTTAGGCAAACAACTCACCTCATACTCGGCAACTGACATGCCACCCTGCGATAACGACATAAACTCGCGCTTCTTCGCATCCAGATACTGAGGAACAAAACTCTTTCTCTTGAAAGTTCTCCTAAAGAACTCCCAAGTTACATTCGCCTCCAGAACACCAGTAACCGTGGTTACCCACCAGTGGTAAGCATCACCCTATAACCGGGACACAATACAACCCAACTTTCGCACATCAGAATAATCTATCTGATTTAGAATACGAATCGTACTCTCTAGCCATTCTCCGGCTGCTTCAGGGTTCAAACCCTTAAACTCTATGCCTTCCAAACTACGAAGACGCTCCAAAGGTAAACCTTGATTGACCACTACAGCAAGTGTTGGTGTTTACACTTGCACTCCAACCATCGTTGCCTGAAAAGCTCTCATCATCGCTTGGATCAACAGAATCAAATCACCAAAAACTGGCCCTTGTAGAGCCTGAGGTACATCACTTACCCCAGCATCAATAGGAGGAACCAACGGAGAAGAAAGAGGAAAAGTATTACGAAGATTCCCAACATCATCATTATTTTGCCCAAACCCGGCATTACTAGTTGTCGAACGAGTCTCACGTCGAGCCATGCTAACAAAAGTATCAAAACATATTAAATTTAGGATAACATTCGGTAAAAGATCCAAAACAACCTTATAAAACATTTTAAAACCTCGGTAATAGGCAATGTGTTCCCAATTCATACCCCAACATGATACAAAATAATCATCGTACATATACATAATCACCGTGCATATCAAACAACATTGATCAATCAAACAACAACATCCCAACCATTCGTAACCTGGCTCTGATACCAACAAATGTAACCCCCTCGACCCAACCTAGACGCCCGATCGAACCGAGCGAGATACATTAAGTTTACCGAAGCAAATCGGAGAAAGATTACAAAAATCGGTCTATTTTTTTTATCTTGTCTAAATGCATATTATTAATCCTAAGTTATCATGCTTACAGCGGGAGAAGTTATAAAGGAAACAGACCTCGAAAAGACAACCAATTGCATAAAATACGTTTTAGGGACATAAAATTGGTAAATTAAAGGACCATTACTGAAATTAGGGTTACCAATCCTCAATTAGTCAGATTACATGCTTGCATGCCAATTCTCAGCTCAAACAGACCATTTAAACCCATTTAATTGCTTGTACAACATTCGGAGACAAAAATGTAAGAAAACAGAACCTTTAAAACACATTTTAACTGAATTAATAGCTACCTGTATCGATACACGAGCAAGTGTATCGGTACACCTATGCATTTTCAAAATTCTAGATTCTAGTAGTTTAAACCCGTATCGATACACTTCTTCGAGTCTCAATATGCTATGCCTGGAAACACCAACTTGTATCGATACGGTCTCACGCGTATCGATACGATATGAATGAAAACACTAGCCCGTATCGATACGGTCTTACGCGTATCAATACACTATGCCTAAAAGCACTGGCCCGTATTGATACGGTCTCACGTGTATCAATATATTATGCCTGAAAACACTGACCCGTATTGATACGGTCTCACATGTATCAATACGCCTTGGCATGTAATGTTCAAATTTGTTGGTTTAACATACTTTTATGGATCCTAAAACACTAAAACATGCTTCAAACATTCACACAACATTACCAAGGATCGATCCTAATCATAATATCACAGTTTCATCAACATATCATGGCAATCTACCCGAATCTCAAGTCTAGAGGCATGCTCCCTAAAATCAACAACTCACATAACAAAATCCAAACATAAGGCAATTAACCACATGGTCAGCAAACCAATACCTCCCTAGCAACGATCAAAACATGCTAGTATCATAAAAGATTGAAACAAACCAACACAAGCTAGATGCAATCCAAGGTATCTCCTAGCAACGTCACATACTAGCATGGCTCAACCAACACGCTTTTCATCCATCAAATGATCATCAAACCACATGTAAACCACAACAAAAACCATGGTAACATGTCATTACAAATCCCCGAAATACGGCAAACATATTACCTTATTAACCAAAAGTAACATAGAGCTTCATACTCAAAGATAGTATAGGTCTTGGATCGCCTTTTGCTTTGCCAATGCTGCCTCAAACTCTAGTGCTCTGCATCATTTAGAAAAGAGAGCGTAAGCACAAATGCTTAGTGAGGATGCTCATAAAAACAATGATGCATTTAAAACCATTTGAAAACCAAAACCACTTGCTTTTAAAATATGCTTAATGACCAAAGCATTTTCATTGCTTCCGACCGAAACATGCATAACGATCCTTATGCAACATCATATATGGATCCCATGCTTAAATCCCAAAGCATTAAATTATATTACCATGCTTAAATCCCAAAGCATTAAATCATATTACCATGCTTAAATTCCAAAGCATTAAAAAATACATTTAACACATGAACTTTCATATATTGGCAACTATAGTGACCCCGGATAGTCGACCACTATCCTTGATTAGTAGACCGCTAACCATTGTTTAGCCGAGCGTTAACCTTACACATCGAATACACGAATCTCCCATGACGACCGACCGCTATAATAACCCATACCATACCGATCGTAAGATTAACATCAACAAGGGGAACTGACCGCTCAACCCAAGTGATAACATCATAGTCTGAGTAGCCGACTGATATATCTCACGGACCTCTAACCACGATCGATTTTAAACATATTATAGTGCACTTTATCCTATAGCATGCCAACTATATCCGGATATTTTCTCAATGTCACATAGCCAACATATCATTTACAAAACCATTTACTCACCGTTTTACAATACATTATACAGATCACCACATATGCAAACAACATTACCAAAGCAATACCACATTCTCGACCAGAACAATAACCAATGCTCACAAGCATTTCATATACTTTTAAACCACTGCATATGTACTCAAAATCATACATTTACAGTAAGTAAAACAAACCATGTTTACGACCAAAACATGAGTTACGCATGCTCATATATTGAAGAGCAAAAGATGGAAACTTACTTCCAAGCTTAGGTAAGAGTTTCAAGCTTAACCTAAACTCCAAAAGCACTTTCAAACCCTTGAAAGACTTTTAAAACCATTTCCACTCACCAATTACAAGTCGACTTGCTCGCCAATGCAAATCGAGCTCCCGACAAGTAACGATCCACCTCAAGATACTTCGCCTTGATTATCCCCATTTTTGGCCACACAAAACTAGAGGAAAAACATACATCAAAATGCATCCAAACCACTACCCACAACTCACAGTTGCCCACTCAAAAACCATTTAAAACTCATCGAAATCATCCTTAAACATCTTTCAATCTTAACCCAACCACAATTTAACGATTCGATACATCAAACCTCAACAATTAACATCTAAAAACACTTTAACAACATCCTTTTACTTCAGCAATGATTAAACTCCATTAACATCACAAAAACCCTTAACTAACAACATTTAACATTAAAGATTCAACTAGTTTCAGGACTACAATGTTAAAACCAAGCTATTAACATTATTAAACATCAAAATCATGATCTACTCTAATCAAAGACCCAATAAATATATCCAATTTGAAAATCTATCAATTTCACCATTAAACCATAATTAAATAAATTTTTCATAGTTAAACTATCAAAACACATTAGAAAACAATTGTAAAGAATCAATAACTTGTGAATTTCAGTAAAGAACCTTTTATTAGAGGAGAAGAACGAACATTACCTCTAATGGATGCTTTCTCCCTTAATTGGATGTATTTACATGAGAAAACAAAGTTAAAACAATATGGTTTTGTTTAACAATAATTAAGAATCCATTTGAAATCAAAAGATTTAAGAAAATAAAGATTTACCTGAAGATTTAGAAGAACATAGTATTTGGCTGGAGAGATTTTGAGAGAAATTTAGTTACTTACCTTTTGTTTTAAAGAATTAATTATCAAATTAATTCTCTCCAACCTATTTATATTTTCCAAAACACTTTAGCATACAGATATTTGTAAGAAATTGGGATAGATGTGAAAGATTGCCTTTCCGTGTTAGTCCTTGATGGCTTGGGCCCTTATTGTGGTTGTTTTTCTTGGCTTGAAGAGGTTATAGTGGGTTTTGAATATCCTGTAGGATACATGAATTGTTGTGAATATTGATATTTGGGATATGAATGTCCATCGTCTCCCACAACATTAATTTTATTCTCTCTCTTTTTGGTATACAATTTTTTAGAAGTGTCAAGACTGTTAAGTTTCCCGGTTTTAATGGCACGCTCAATTGCTTCAACCACTGTCACTAGATCAGCAAAGTCTCTAGTGCTACTACCAACAAGCTTCTCATAGTATATGGATTCCAAGGAATTAATGAAAATATTTGTTGTCTCTTTCTCAAGTAGTGGTGGTTGGACTTGTGCAGCCATGTCCCTCTACCGTTGGGCATATTGTCATAACGTTTCATTGTGTTTTTCCCCATGTTTTGGAGTGTCAAATGATCAAGCACCATGCCCAATACATGTTTGTGTTTTTCTTTGAAAGCACTTACTAAGTCACTCCATGTGCTTATTTGGGCCCTATTCAACTGGTTGTACCATCGTATGGCAAACCCGGCTAAGTTGTCCTTAAAGTAATAGATTAGCAACTTATCATCATTCCCGTACCCCATCATTTTATGACAAAACATGGTAAGGTGGGCATTAGGGCAGCTCGTGCCATCAAATTTCTCAAATTTTAGCATTTTGAATTTTTGGGGCAAAATTAGATCAGGGACCAAGCTCAGCTCCATTACATCAGTTCTACCAAAGGCATCAATACTTTTTACGGCTTTGATTCTTTCTTCCAAGCACTTAAACTTGTCATCAGCTATATCAGAAGATTTGGGTTGCACTTTCTTCAATTTTTCCAACTCAATAGGGTCATCAAAGTTTGTGACTTCTGGTTTGAATGGGCTTGCCCACATGTTCGAACCAGAAGCACCATAAGGATTTGCTTGGTTATGGAAATTAGATTATAGTCCACCAATAGAGAACACAAATCGAGGATGTGCTTCTTTTGGTCCAAAAGGCAAAGATAGTGAATCTTCCTCATGAACTTCATGAGTTTTTCTTTTTTCAGTACTTGTTGTCTTGGATAAAAACTGTGATAGCTTGTCCTCTAATTTGCTTAGAAAAACCTCTTGACTTTTTTATATGTCCTCCCTCAAGCCCCTTATATCCTGAGTAACTTGTTATTAAAATTTCTCTAGCTTCTGAAGTCTATCTCTCATTCTTCTAGCCTTGAATTGTGTGTAGTGGGGGTGATTGGTTTGATCATCTTTTGTTTCCAGTATCACTGATATTGAACCCCCATGAATTAGTGTCTTATTAATGTTAATGCATATGAAACACATTATATATGTAACATCCCAAAATAGGGCCTAGAAGAATGATATCATCTTGAATGAATCTCAATTGAGATTAAAATAATTCTAGAATGGCTAATTAAACAAGTTAAGGATCAAAAAGTAAAACTTGCAAAGTATGTTAGCATAGGTTAAATGGCCAAAACGTAAATTTTATTTTTTGAGGAGTTTGCATGTAAGATGATGAGAACACCAATGGTTTAATTACATGTCACCAATTTGGGGAGGCATGTGTTTGAAAGTTTTGGCCAAGGAAGAAGGAATAAAAACATGTCCCTTGCTTCTTCTAAAGGGCCGAACCACTCTATTTGTGAGTGAGTAGAGAGAAAGTTGAAAAAAATCCTCTATAGAAGCTTGAAGGAGAGCTCGGTTAACTTATATTTTCTTAAGGATTCAGTTAGTAGCCTAAGGAAGAAGGTAAATTACTCATCCTAACAACTTAATCAAATTGCTAAGTATGAAATGATAATGTTTATGTTTGAATTTTGTGTTGATAACTTTTGTTAAAGATCAAACCATGTTAGATAAAATCTGAAAACATTCGAATGTTGTAGGATATGAAATATTTTGTTTGATGTATCAAAATCATGCTTAAGAGTAAACTCGATTGTTGTGTGAAATTCTAAAAGTTAGTGTTTTGGAGTTGATTGTTAAATTGATCATGTTAATTGGGACTGTTTTGTGTAAATATAAGATCATGTAGACTATTTTGATGTGTGAAATTATGCAAACATGTTAATTGGGATTATTTTGTGTAAATATAAGATAATGTGGACTGTTCTGTGTGAAATTATGTATACATGTTAATTGAGACTGTTTTGTGTAAATATAAGATCATGTGAACTGTTTTGATGTGTGAAATTATGTATACATGTTAATTGGGACTGTTTTGTGTAAATATAAGATCATGTGGACTATTTTGATGTGTGAAATTATATATACATGTTAATTGGGACTGTTTTGTGTAAATATAAGATCATGTGGACTGTTTTGATGTGTGAAATTATGTATACATGTTAATTGGGACTGTTTTGTGTAAATATAAGATCAAGTGGACTATTTTGATGTGTGAAATTATGTATACATGTTAATTGGGATTGTTTTGTGTAAATATAAGATCATGTGGATTGTTTTGATGAGTGAAATTATGTATACATGTTAATTGGGATTGTTTTGTGTAAATATAAGATCATGTGGACTGTTTTGGATATACATAAGTATTTGGGACTGTTTTTTATGTAAAAATATGTATACAAAGTATTAGGGACTGTTTTTGGATGTTTATAAATGCCATGGATTATCTAAGTATATATGTGTATATGTAAAAATATAGTATGTTTTGTGTACATAGAGAAGCATGCGGATTGATTTATATGTATGCAAATATATATAGGTAAATATGTGTAATTGACAATTTTGAGAAAACAAACGAACATATGTTTTAATTGGAATAATTTTGTGTATATATGAAGGCATGTAGAATGTTTTAATGCGTATATATATGTGTGTGTATGTGTGTAATTGGACAACTTTGAACAAATAAAAAAATATATAAACGGTTTCTAAGCTGCACATAAGAGTATATATATATGTGGGTAATGGATTGTTTTGTTGAATAAGAAAAAGATAAGGATTGTTTTGAATATATTGAGTACATGCTGGACTGTTTTAATGTGTATGTACATGTATACAAGTGGATTTAATTGTTTTGTAAGGACTGAAAAGTAGTCTGAGCTGTTTTGCACTTATATGATAGATTATTTATGCATTAGGGACTGTTTTATAAGTCGAATGGATTGAATTAGTTTTAATGGCTTGTTATTATGTTTGAGGTACCCATTATTATAAGGAAGAGTAAAAAACGGAAGAGCTAGTTGAAAGCTAGGGGTAATGGTGGATTCAGGTATCTCGTAACATCGGGATATGAGGAGAGTGTAGTTGCAATTGTTCTGGGTGACACGGAGTCAACCCGATTTTAGTTTTATAAAATGGGTGCCTTAAATGTTCAAGTATGTATCACATATGATCATGTTTGCATAACGCTTATATAGAGCACTTGGGTTTGGGATACACACATGACATTGAAGTTCTATTAGTAAGGTATGCATTGCATATGCATCGTGAATGCATTGCATGCCATAATATGATATTTACGACTAATGGATTAAAGTATTTCTGTGAAAATGGTTTTCTTTGGATTGATATCTAGCCTTAATCCTTTGAAAGTATAAAATACAAGAAACAATGTAAAGCTTTAAAGTTATAAGACCTTATCTATGGAGCTAATAGCCCACCTTATACCATAAGATATTAAGAAAAGAAACAAGTAAGATTATTTGTGTCATAAGATACCCTTTCTAACTTCAAGCATAAAATATTTAAGTTGCCTAAACAATGGAAGTCCTTTGACACTTTGGCATAGTGCAAAAGTATATATATTTCGGGACTACGGTCCATGAGCTACGGCTCAAGGGTGACGACCCTAAATATGTGTTATATTGGCGACAGTAGGAGGTAACGAAGGAGATAATAAGGAGATTGAAAACAGTTGGATGGTTAAAGAAGAGAAGCTCGGTTTGTTACATTGTGAACTAGTCATCGCTTTGTGCTTTGTGTTAAGTAAATCTTATACTGGTGCTACGTAAGTCCAAATGTGATCCAAGGCAAATGTTGCTAAAAGATATGAACTTCATGAGATTTCTTATAATAAATCCGATAATCTTTGATAAGGCTCAGGGGAACAAGATAAGTAATATATGCTTTGAACAAGATGTGAAATCAATAAGTTTTTAATAATTCTCTAATTAAGCTTCTAAGAAAGTCATTGAATAACTTTTGAAGAAAGCGTTTAAGATAAGACCTTGAAATTTAAGTCTAACTTAAATGTTATGATATCATATGGTTGATTTTCATTACATTCTTATTTATCATTGTTAACATTCCTTATTATGCTCTTTTGGTTGCTACCTCACTTAGGCTATACAAGCTTAATGCATTTATTAACATGCATTTGCAGGATAATCATTTGCTCAAGGATTGATCGTGGTAAAAAGGTTGCAAGTCACATTTGTAATAGATTTATGTATATAGGGTTTCTAAGTCTTTTAGTGATCGCATTGCATGTATATGTACCATTTTGGTTATACATTATTAGTTTATGCTATAAATAGATTGTAATTAAGTTATTAATGGCTTTACTAAATAACTCCATGATGTGGTTGCTTTCTTTATAAATAAGATTATATGTCTATAAAGAGTTAATCCAAGATGACCAAAGATATACCTATGTAATAATTTCTTAAAGGTCTTAAAGTACCCAAATGCTAAATAAGGGCATAATATATATATATATATATATATATATATATATATATATAGCCTTCGAGACTTGTGTGAAATTAGTAAATTGTTCATGACATGTGAAATTACAAGTCTTTTAAGTAAACAAACACCTTATGCAAGGGGTTTATTAATTCTAGTGATTGTTTGAAAGATAAGTTATATTAGATATGATTCAAAGAGTTGCTTGTTAGATAAGTTTTGTTAGACATAGTTCGAATGGTTATTTTTGTTTTGTTTGGATAAAGATCTTGAATAAACCACATCTTGAAGGATACTTAATCATAAGTTACTAGTTCAGCTAATTTTGGTCATGCATGTTCATAATTCAACTTAAATTCTAGTCTCAATAGACATTATCTCCATGAAATTGTTCTTGGTTGGTCGAACTTTATAGTGATGTACCTATTCGAAATCTTTAACCTTTTATCCCAAACACGTCTATAAGGTAAATTTAGTGAATTATACTAAGTCTATTAATTTGTTGTATTCATTAAGGAATAAATATAAAACTTTTACATGTGTCGATTACCAGTAAACAATTTGGTTAAATCATGATAAAAAAATTAGTATTTCTATCTTGTACAATAAATTTGAATATTTATGTACCAATGAATACGAGTGGTGTTATCATGTATGAATCCATTATCACATGAGTTTGCTTGTTGGAATTCTGATGATATTAGCATAGTATATAGATACAATCATGCATGCTATATGAACCTAAGAATAAAGAATCAAGATCTTATTTGCACTGAAGATTTTGTATGTTGTCCCTCAAATGTGAATAAATAACTAAGACTATTAATCGAGTTTAAAGCTGTGTAAGATGATGATACTTATAAAGTTGAGAAGTCTTTCGTGTTAAGTATTATCGTTACATTATTTGAAAGAAATGTCTACTTCGATGCTTGTAATCTTGTTTGGTGAGTCAAATAGATTGGTCCTTACTCGTCTTATGGATCGGTTGATGTTATATATTAAAGGGAGGTCGAATATATGATTTTGTTGAATGTTCTGAAAAAAAAAGTTGTTAAGAAGAAAAGAATGTCCTGCACGATATCGGGTTATACGATCTTAATGAACTAATTCTTGTAATGTTATTAAAGGATCTATTTGTTTAAACTCCAATATAAGCTTTCATTATTAAAAGGAAAGAAGTAAATAAAAATATTATTAACTTGCCTAGATCTAATTTTGGAAAGTTTTAATTTTTGGTCATATGTTTTCTGTTTTGTCTTGCAATGACATCTTCGATTCTGGTTTTTTTCTAAACCGGGTTAAGGGTGTTACAGTATAAATGCAATGTGTAATAATGAATGCAAGAATGAATGCAACTAGGTGTTGGTTGGAAAATTAACAAATAGAACAATATTCGCACAAACCAAAAAAAATCTTTATTGAAATAACTGAACGAAGAAAACATTCATCAACTAAAATATCCTAAAAACATCTAGAAATTAAAGTGGGAAAAATCATCGACTAAAAAAACAAAATATATCCTAAAAAATCCCCAATCAACGTTTTTAACAATAACAAAAAAATTAACGCCAAACTCAGCGATATGGTTTAGCTTTATTTCCCAGCCTTTTGACTTTTCCCAAGAACTCCATCCATTCGTTTGTAAAGTGTGTCGAGGGGTTGATCCAAAACTTCAGTCACTCAGCTTCTTTCGCCAAGTTGGTGATACACCCGGCTACTTTTTGAATTTGAGTAAGAGCTTCTCTCATCTAGTCTTCCCTCACTTTGATGTCTATCCTTGCAAAATAAAGTCGTAGGTACTATTGTTCCTCGTTGAGTTCGAAAGCCTTCTGAAGATCATCTATCAAGTCTCTATGTTGTTGCAGTGAACTCTCTAATGCTGTTACCAACTCTTTCAAATTCTGGTTTTCAACTCGCGTCTTTCAAGCTCGACCACTGAGTCTTGTTGGTAAATTTAAAGAATTTTTTACAGAGATGCTAGACGTTCCTGTAATTCTTGGTTCTAAGCACGACTAGCCATGAGATAATTAAAGGTTGTCGTATTTGTCTGTAGGGTCATTTGTGAATTAGATGTAAGCTCTTTCACTCGCTTTTCTTTTGTTTTCAATAACTTTATACATCATTTTTGTATCATTCTCCCGATCACGGAGCTCCTGCTCCCATTCGTGTGGAGTTTTTCGCAAGTCAGCATTCTATATCCTCTAACTATGTAAATCTTTTAAATCTGCACTCACAATGTTCAGTTGTTTGTCAAACCCCTTTGAATGATTTTCAAAATACATAGCATTGTAGTCAAGCTCTTGGTTTCTGACTTCCACCTCAGCAATTCTTTTATTCAGTGCCTTTTTCTCCTCTTCACATTCTAGTCTAATAATCTCAGCCTCAGTCGATATTATTCTGAAGTGTTCTTCTAAGGTTGGAGCCTTCCCTTGGCTAGGTGGAAGGATGTTGCAATTTTTCTTCTAGCTTTCCAAACTTGATAATCTAAAGTAAGCTTTGAAGATGCAAGTCTGGCCTTATATGGATGAGCCCAAGCCCTAGAAAACTTGATAATCTGCTTTTTGGATTTTTTGCCTTCAAAGGCGAACTCACACAACCCTAATCCCCTTGTAACTGGTACAAATTGAAACGACACGTATTATTTTGATACTAATAAAGGAGAATATATGGTTGCACCCCAAATCCCAAGAAGAGGGACCCAATCAAAGGCGCCACACTTTTACAATATGTAAGTGTGGTCCAACCAGTAAAACTGCCAAGTAATGTTCTCTAATCTTAGGTCTCTAATCTTAGGTCTCGTAAGATTGATTCCCATTTTTTTTTATTTTTTTGGCCCTTCTACTAAAAACTCTCGTAATGGTGAATATTGTAGAGTATGCACGTGGATGGTCAATTTCCTCTTTGCCCCCAAGTGGCTGTGCATCCATACGGTGAGAAGCTGTGCACACACTAGAAAATACACGCCTTCATACTTTTTGAGGATATTGAGGGATCAAAAGGTTTTTGCCAAGATAGCTAGAGCTGGATTAAGGCATGTCTCGAGCTCTCCGAATAAATCTATCACTAATGCTTCAATATGTTCGACTACTTTAGAAAAAATAATCAAGCCGTAGATCTTTATTATGTAAAGATGTCGACTTGCTTTCTCGGATCATAATGAGAATGGATCAACTCTGAAGTCTATCCCAAGCAATAGCAATGCTTCCTCATTTGCCTTGAAACTGAGCCTCAACCCATGATATGCTTATCCCGATCAAAGTCAGAAGCTTCTCTTTGTACGTTTTAGGCTGAGCCCCCTTCACATAAATCTCAAACTCACGCACTTTCCTTAGATGAAGCAATGCAACATACTCTTCTATTGTCGGGGTTATGTCTTTCCCATTAAATGTGAAGCAGTTGTATAAAGGATTCCAGAATTACGCCATGGCCCGTATTAGCCCTTTATCTACATGTACTCACAGCAAGTAGACTATGTCTCTATACGCATCGTACAACATCAATCTCTTATTAGTACTCCATTTGTTCCAGATATCTGCTAACTCTCGAGTGTTATTCTGCTTAAGTTGAAGGTGAATATAACCTGAAAATTATTCATCTGGTCTTGCTAAAATACTGTCACCTCTTATTCTCTGGGTATTTTTTGACCATTTTCGAACGTTATCAATTTTCTCTGATATGCACTGGACTTTTTTTCCCATAGCGAAGATTTTCTATCAAATCAATCTAATAATCAACACCTCTCTATGATGATGATGCATATGTACATAAAAATAATAAACAAAACAAGAAAATTTGGTTAGTGTCACATAAATATAATAAATAATCAGATATATAAAAAACGTAATATAAAAAGCAAAAGAAACAAAACACATGCTTATATATCAATGGGTAACATACTAAGCTTGGATTTATCATGGCTCTAAACAGGGTAGGTTCTTACTATTTATTATACGGGGTTACGGTTATAAACAATGTACCCAAATTGTCCTCACTGACGCCTGCTAAGGCTAGGAAAGCCCATGGTCCTCCCCCATTATAAGTTCTTAGGACCAAGTTCAACTCGAGGGGATGCACTTCTTTATGACCATACGGAGGTTACCCTCACGAAGCCATAGATCATATGCATCCCAGAGGTGACTACTATCACATACAGAGGTTAACCTCACGAAGGAGCCGCATTTTGCCCCCATTTAAAAGAGACCGAGCTCAGGTAGAAAGAACATGGAATGATGCAACACAACATGTACCCCTTTTGTGTGGCTTGACTCTCTTGAATAGTCCCTAGTGGAGTCACCAAGCTATCGATGCTATTTTTGTTCAGGCCAAAATTGGTTGGGCCTTCAAAGGCTCATCATTGTTTGGAATTGCTATCGGTCTTTTGGGATGGGTACGACCGAAAACCTGTGAAACTGATATGCGTCGAAACCAGAGTCATGGTCGGGCTTGGGAGTCGGTTACGTGTGGGGAAGATTATAGCACTCCCACAACGCACAGAATTAGTACCAAAGAGGGTTGTGTTGTCTAAAAGGCTTCAAAGGTAGGATTAATAGCACTATTATAAAAGACAAAGATATGCATACAAAACAAATGAATTAATAAACATGATTAAACACATGCTAAAAACCAAACAAGTAACGCTCAAAAATAAAAAAATTAATACTTTAATTGAAAGCCATGACCTTAAGTAGAAACATAGTTAATCTCAAACTAAGCGAATTATTAATCGAACATATTTTAAAGATTGAATCGCATTATTCGCACAATTTTAATACTAACCTATAATTAAACTCAATTTTAAGTTCAATTAAGTATTTAATCATCCATTTAAAAGAAAAATTAACCAAAAAAGAAAAAAAAAGGACAAATTAAGATCTAAAATAATCTAAAATGAAATTTATTAACTAATGATCTAAATTAATTATGCAATTTGATGAGCTAATTAAAGAAAAACTAATCTTAAAGGCCATATTGTAACTAAATTAACCTAAACTAAGACTAAAAAAAACAAACTAGAATACTACACATCTAAAGAAGCAAGGACCTAACATGTGAATTTCCCCTAAATTAAATATGATTGCCGGATAGTTAGCAGATTGATTTGCGTGAGTTACTTCCCCTAATATATCCGTTTCCAATGCTCATCAAATGAGCAGTAAAACACTTCATTTTGTTTTAAATAATATGGTAAACTACTCAAGTGACCACCAAACTATTTGAGCGTGCATATTTCGATCACCGAACTAAGCAACTCGTCAATCAGATCATTGAACTTTTAAATTGGACCTATTATGATCACCACCGTTAAAAAACTAACGGAGGGATAACGGAGGAATGATGTGACAGTTAACTAAAATTTGTATAATTATACATTTGGTCCATATTATTTATTATATCAATTTGGTCCTAATTTTAATTTAATTAAAAGACAACTGCGCCTATCTTTCTTAATCCAAAGTTTTAAGAGTATCCTATCATCCTTAATCCAAACATTCAAGAAGGAACTGAAAGCCAAAAGAGTATTTTTTTTAAATGGGAAAGGCAAAGGAGAACGGAGCTAGCTCTCTGAGCAGGATACAATACAATCACCTAATACTGTCACAAGTTCTTGCTAAAAATTTCAATAGCTTAAATTCGTAATGGAACACATTATAAACAAACAACAGCAAGCAGTATACATAATCTTCATTCCTACAAAAAACAAAAACTAGTAGTCCACGCAACTGGATTTTCTTTGTAACTCAAACTATTTAAAGGGAGTCTAAATTGATTCAAACCAACAACCAATAGCAATCAGTGTAAACTCAAAGCAAATTTACTGATAAATGCCTTCAGCAGATATTTAATTTACCAACCAAAACAAAATTAATGGCAGGAAAAAAAAACAAATAACATGAGAATGAGCATGCTAACTAACATATTAATCAAAATTCCTCCATATATCAGTATAATTTTCTTTACCCAAAAATCAAAGAATTTGTAATAGCTTTTAAATATGAAAATTATATAAACTAGTGGGTTTTATGGTAAAATTTTTTCCCAACTTTCCCAAAGTAAAAAAAGAAGAAGAAAGAACCAGAGGATAAAAAAATGAGAATTGCAAACGTAATACTAGAACTTAACAGTGTAAAATTCGATGAGGCAAAAGGGTACGAAGAATACCTAGGGATTAACCGCCGAGGGGCTGAGCTTGAATCGATGGGCTTTTCAAGTGGAACCGAGTGCAACGAGAGAAGCAAGGTGTCGAGCAGGAAAAAGAAAACGAAAAAGATAATAAGGAAGAAGAACAGAGAAACCCACAACTCCAACAATGCTATTAAATAAAAAAGTTAGTATATTGGAAACAATTAGAAGGTTTGGCTAGCGGTGGAGTGGTTGTAGGTTCAATTCCTAGCCTTTTTATTTATTTAATTTTTAAGTAATTAGGTAACACTTAAAAATTATTAATTAAATTAAAATTAAGATTAAATTAATACAATAAGTAAATATCAGATATCAAGTATGTAATTATATAAATTTTAATTAACGGTCAAGTCACCCTAAATATTTAATAGTTTAATTAACAAATTATTTAATTTGATGGTTAAAATAAATACGTTTAAATAATTGTGTGGGTAGTTTACCCTAAATAATAATGCCGTTTGGCATTCAATTCAAGGAAATTGATTTTTTTATTTGTTTTAATACTCACCGTTTTCAACATAACTTAAAGGGGTTCTTAAAGCCTTTATTCGTTTTATTTTATACTAAAAAAAACTAAAGCTTCTTCTTCCTGTTTCATTCTCTGTATTGCTAATTACCGCCGCCGTTATAAGTCTAGTACCGACGACGGCGAAAACTAAAAAAATATTCTTTTTTGTTCGTTTTTTCACTATAGGTCCAAATCCAACGTTAGCTTCTGCAAAAAACTAAATAAAGCGAGGTAGATCTAAGTAAAAAGATTCGAATTTCACCTCTTTCAAAGTCGTGAATCTGCTGTTGGATTGGACTGTTCTCGGGATATGTTGAATCTGACAGTGTTGTAGGCTCTTTCACCATTCCGATCTCGCAAATGCAATTCCGTTCGCCGAAAATCGTATGGTAAACGCCCAACTTCTTTTACTTTTCTGATTTACTCACTGGATCTGACCGTTTCAGCTTCGTTTGCTCTAATTTTTTCGTTCATGCTTGTGTGTTCTTTGAGGTTTTTGGGGTCAGTATTTATAGGGCGAGACTAAGGTTTTACAAGCTTTTCACCACCGGATTCGTAGGGAGGTTGTTGGGATAAGCTAGGATTTGTGTGTGTGGCCCAAGAAATGGGGATTACTCAGCAAGCAGATGAGCGTGGACTCTTACATGCGACGGACAATTGTTGACAGAGTTAGATTAGGGTTTTTTGAATTTTTATTATTTATGTATATTTTTTATTGTTTTTGTATTTTTTGTATTTTATAGATTTTATTATTAAATCTACTGGACTCGGGCTGAGTACTTAGCCCGGGTAAAATTTTAATGTGTACAAATCTTATTCTTGATTCATATAATTATTATTGCAATATCTAAAAGAACGTAATTTCAAATGCTTAAATGTACATTATACTCCTATTTAAAATTTGAATAATTTAACATTATATCAAACTTTCTACTTAATAATTAGGACGAAATCTTCTGCTCTTTTGACGTATTTATTGTACCCAAACACTAAATAATCAAATCTTATTTTATAACTCTAAATTTTAAATCTTAAACACTAAACCTAAAAAATACACCATACATTCAATACTCTAACCATTAACTTTAAACTTTAATCATAAATTTTAAATTTATTTTTATAATAATAAGACATAATTAAGGACATTGAAAAGGTAACCTTTTTATTATCGGAATCTGATCCAATTGTCTACCGCTGAAAACTATTTAACTCTTTTACGTTTGTTTTAAGTGCTTTGTTGTGCTTGCTCGGCCAGCAGCAGCTTGCCTGCTTTCCCTGTCGTTTCAAGTAACTTTGTTCACAATTTTAATGATAATCACGAGGGGAAGAAGCGTACCAAAGTTACATGAAGAATCTGTAGTAAAAACAAAACAAGTACTATATAAATACATGCCATATTATACTATGAAAGATGAACAAGAAAACAACAATGGCGGAAGAAGTAAAGCTGTTGAAGACATGGTCATCCCCTTTTGGTTTAAGGATCGTTTGGGCGTTGAAGCTCAAAGGCATAGAATACGAATCAATAGACGAAGATCTCTCGAACAAGAGCGCTTTGCTTCTCCATTCCAATCCCGTCCACAAGAAAATCCCGGTGCTGATCCACAACGGAAACCCCATCTCCGAATCACTCGTCATTCTCGAATACATCGACCAGACGTGGACCCAAAATCCCATATTACCCCAACATCCTCTGGAGAAAGCCAGACAACGATTCTGGGCCAAATTTAACGACGACAAGGTCAGATTTCACATTTCAGCTCCTTCAGAACATACATAGTTTACAGTTTGATAAATCAGTTCTCAATTTGCAGCTTATACCGTCGATCTGGAGTGTTTTCGGCAAAGGGGGAAAAGAGAAAGAGGAAGCATTGGTGGAGAACCTGGAAATTGTGGAAGAAGAGCTGAAGGTGAAGGGGAAGAGATTCTTCGGGGGAGATGGGATAGGATTAGCGGATCTTGCCTTTGGTTGGCTGGCGAACTTGATGGGTGTTTTCGAAGAGGTGACTGGTTTGAAACTAATTGACGACAGGTTTCCGTTGTTATCCGCCTGGATTCAGGAGTTTTCAGAAATCCCGATAATCAAAGATAGTTGGCCATCTCACGACGAGCTCGTCGTCAAGTACCAAGCACTTTACGAGAATTTCCATGCAAAATAGAATACTATCATCAAACGAAAAATCCCTATGACCAAAGTGTTGTCAAAGTAATCTCATTTGCTCTTTCTTCGAATCAACTTTGATCCTCACCCATCCAAATTAAGTGCTCGTTGAATGAATGACCTCCTACACTATCGTAATGTTGTCTGTAATATTTCTCCATGCAATAAAGTCAATTTGGTTGTATCTGTTTCAAATAATCTTTGTAATAATTTTGTACACAACTGTGCACAAACTAATTGACCTGAATTATCACAGCTTTTCCAAGCCATCAGTTTTTGGAACAAGGATTCTGTTGAAGAGAGGGTTTTTCCGACTATATTTTTTTTGTTTAAATGAAAAATAAGTGTCTAAATTATATATTTTTTAAAATTTAGATGTCTAATGTATTTTTTTGTTAAAAATTGGTGTTTAAAGTTTTAACCGTTATAATTATAGATGCTTAAAGTTTTAACCGTTATAATTTTAGGTGGATAGTAGTTAACTGCTATTAAAAAAATATTTAATCAATAAAAAGACACGTGCCATTTTTTATTTTTAATTTCTTTTAATTATTTTTTATTCTTAATAATTTATTTTTTCAAAAAATCTTAAAATTTTGAAAAATTCTAAAATAGTCCCTAAATCCCTAAATCTAAAATCCTAAACGCTAAATTTCCGCTACCGCCACCTATCCCCATCGCCAACCCACCTTTTCGGTCACCAGATCCAACGAGAAATTTCCCTCAACGTGCCGTCATCGAAAACCGGCGAACGGTGTGCCAGTCGAACATGGAACGACGAATGTGAATTAGTTGTTCGATTGGCACACCGTTCGCCAATTTTCGATGACAGCCACATGTTGGGGAAAATGACCGACTAGATCCAACGACTGAAAGGGTGGGGTCAGCGGCGGCGGCAAAGATTTGGGGATTTGGAGTTTTGTTATTTTTAGGGATTGATTTAAAGATTTTTGAGAATTTTGAAATGTTTTTAAGAAATTAAAATTTTAAAGCTTTTTGTTCATTTTAAAAAAATAATATTCCTGCCACATGTCTCATTCTGATTGGGTAGCAGATTTTTTAAACGGTTATTGATGACCCAGCACTTAAAATTGTAACGTTAAAACTTTAGGCACCTATTTTTACAAAAAGAAAACATGTTAGGCACCTAAAGTTAAAAAATAGTATAGTTTGGGCAATTATTTTTCATTTAAGCCTTTTTTTAATACTCTTAAAGTGATTACAATCTAGTATCTATTCATTCTTTTTAGACCATTTGATAAGACACACACCTTGTAGACAATATCGGTCAAACTCGGGACTCCTAGGAAACATCACCATTTTTTCCACTAGGCCACGTATTGGGGCAAGTCTAATGTACAATAGGTCTAGAGTGCGTCTAAAAGACGACAAGTTTCGATACTTGTTCAAAAACTTAAAATGTTAGACTTTTTGATAACATTTTAAGTTGGTTTTATCGTTTTTTTATACTTGTCTTGTAATTATCGATACTTGTCTAAAAACTTAAAATGTTATAAAAAAAACTAAGTGTCGATACTTACAAAATAAGTATCGATACTTGTCCAAAAACACAAAAAAATCAACTTAAAATGTTATCGAAAAGTCTAACCTTTTAAGTTCTTGAACAAATTTCGAAACTTGTCGTCTTTTAGCGCACTCTAGATGTGTCGCACCCTAGACCTACCCATTTATTGGGTTCAACTATCATTTCCTTCTATGTTTACCCAAAAAGGCCAAGAAAATCGGATAAAAATCTTCTACCCTTTTTGGTGCCCCTTTCTCTGCCCAACACTAAAAAATAAATTTTAAGCTATAACCCTAAATTTTAAATCTTAAACCTTAAACCCTAAGATATTCACCATAGCCTAAATTCTCTAACCTCTAACTATAAACCTAAATTTTTAGTGTGGGTTTAAAAAGAGGAACCAAAAAGGGAAAAAGATTTCTACTATTCAATAAAATCATGGCATGTATAGAAAGCTAAAGTGTAGAAATCACACTCAATTTTATTACAGAAAAAGAAGAAAACTAGAGAAAGGAAATGAAAAGCTAGGAGATCTAACGTGAAAAACGAACTTCAGTAACGAAAAAATGTTAATAACAAACGATACAAAGAAAATAATCGGTTTCATCTGATATTGGGAATCAAATTTTAGACTAAGTTACATGAACCCCATAAGATAAAAGAACTCATACTAAAACGTTGCAGAAAACAACCGTGAGGCTAATTCTTGGTGCAATCCGTGGGCTTAAACGACACGGTCTGCTTCTCAGTATCATATCCAACCAAGAAATTCATCTGAGCCAAGTTCCCGTAGATTGCGAAATCCGAGATCGGAGCGAAAGTAAAGCAAGCGATTGTTTCGGTGACCATGGCAAACGTGTTCAATGGCTGCAATATTACATCTGCCCCTGTGAAATGTACTGTAATATCTGGCACTGCAAACTCTGTTATAGCATTATAACATAAACTCAGACCTTCGGGACCGTTAACCTTCGTTGCGTTGATCATGCTAGACACCGATGATTCGACTTGGGAGTAAAAATCGTCCGGCAAAAGCGTCAATGTTGTTCCAGAATCAATTATGATGTTCCCTTCATCTGTTCCGAAAGGCCTATTCGTGAAGTTTATTCTGTTGGTTCCGACACTGATTGCTTCCAGGGTGAGTACGTAGAAAGTTGGAGGGTCTATTTTTGTCAATGGAGTCGAAACAGTTCCATTTCCAGAAACAATGGCATCCGAACCGAAGTTCATCTTGCTCGAATCTCCAGCTTCGGTTAGAGGCAACAAACAGTAGGAGAATTTACCAGCAATGGTAGTTCCCAATTGGGAAATCAACGAAACTTCACTGCCTCCGAGGCCGATGATGCCGGATTCATTCTCGTTAAAAGTCCCACCGTTGTTGTATCCGCATCCAAAGACAACATTGGGAAGTATCACAGGAGGACCTGAGGTAGAACTCAAAATCAGTGTATCAGCCGCAACATCACCATCTGAGAAAGATCCATCGCCATAAGAGACCGAATACTGGCAAGAACGGTTACTCGAACAAGACGATCCTTCAAGATTCGCACATTGACTTGCGCGGCAAGAAATTGTTTTATATGTGTATGATGCAGCAGGGTCGAAAAGAGGGGCGGTTTGCTCGAAACACTGAGAACAAGGCTTGCATTGAGTCCAAATGAGGTCACTTCCAGTATCAGCAATGGCAACAATATCAAAAGCTGGGGTTCCGATTGATATATTCATCAGGTATTCACCCGAATTTGCAATAATATCGGCTTGAACATCTGTTGTCGGCGCAGAAGTCGGCTTCAAACGATGAGCACGACCGAAGGAACGACGCAAGGCATTGGTTACACGGTCATAGCTAGTGTCAAAATGATTGTATAAGGGAGACTTCGGCGAGTCACGGTGGATTATGTCGACGCTGAAACCACCCTTTTGAGCTCCGATAAGGCAAGGATTAGACAGACTAACAATGGCGAAAACAAAGGTGAAAAGTGAGACAACGGATGCCATTGTTAGATGAACAAGAAAAAGAAGACGAGAGGAGTAATGGTTCTAGTGTTTAGAATTATGGTGAATTTATAGTGCTGAGAAGAGAGACGTATTGAGAGAAAAACAAAGCTAATATTCATTGAATTATGGATTTAGCATAATCATACACTTGAAATGTTTTATTCTGATTCAATTATATATATGAAAGTTTGGTTTAAATTTAATTTATATATTGGATGAATATAATTATATATGTATACAACAAAATATATTAATAAAAGTGTTAATGCAATGAGAAAAAGTCAAGTTTCTGCTTTATCCATATTTTATAATTAAAAATGTTTCGAAAATATATTTTCAAGTTTCTGGCAAATTAATTAGAAGGGACTGTATATTGAATAAAAATGGAACATATATATATATATATATATTTGGAAGAATATATCAATAAGTAGATCAAACGAAGACATTGGGAAAATCGCTTACAAACAGAGGAGAAAATCACAAGGAATGCCGGCTTTTTGACAATTTTAAAGAAAATATACGACGAAATATGACATGAACAAAAAACCCAATAAAACAAAGGCAGCTTCCATGCCATAGTTTATATCTATACATGAGCGGAGCCAGGATTAAACTATGAAGGACAAGTTAATTAATTTTGAAAAAAATAGTACTTTAAAAGTAACTAAATCATAAAAATTAAAAAAATTAATGTTTGATTTCGAAGGTTTTAAAATGTAAGAGTCTTATAAAAGGTGATTAAACCAGAAAAATAAGGGGTCAAGGCTTAATTTAATTAATTTTATCTTAAAGGGTCTTAAAAAAATAAAAAAACTAAATTTTTTTGGAGGGGCAAGGACTAAATTGTAAAAATTTTAAAACTATCAATAACCTAAAAACAATTAAACCATTTAAAGGGGGGCAATTCCATCCATTTGGCTCTGTCCCTGCATGAGTTGAATAGAACAACGATCGTGTTGTGTGTATATATATATATATATTAAAAGGAAAAAACTTTGATACACAGGCCGTGTGCCTTTTAATTTTAAGGATTAGGATTTTAGCTTAGGATTTAAAGTGTAGGGGTTTAGGTTGTAGGGTTTAGAATTTAAGGTTAGTGGTTAGAATTTAGGGTATCAGGTTTAAGGTTTAATTTTTTATGGTTAGGGTTAGGAATTTAAGATTTCAGTTTTGTAGTGTAGATATGAAGACTTGTGTAAAATTAGTTTTACACAGTCTGTGCTAGGGGTGTTCACAAAAATTTGAACCGATATACCCTACCAAAAAATCTTAAAAACCGAGCTAAATGGTAGGTAATCGAACTGAAAAATTCTAGTCGAAACCGTACTGATAAAATTAACGGTTAAACGGTACGATAACAGTTACAATTTTTTAGGAAACACTTAACCGAAAAAACCACCAAAATTAAAAAAAAATTATAAGATTTTACAGTTCTAGTACATTCAATTAGCTCAAAAAAAATTTGTTCCTTCTACTAAAATTTTGTCCCTCTTCAATAAGGCTAAAGAAAAAGATAAAATTTTAGGGTTTATCAATTTTAGTAATTTACTCATCCTCTCAATCTCTCTATAAGACAATAACTCTTTTTCCCTCTCTCTCTCTAAGCTCTAAAGATTCAACCACTGAAGGAAGAACAAAGTTCGATACATATTTTTTTCTTTCCTAAAGTTTTGTAGTGTCAATTTGTCATGAGTCATTGTTACTAGAAAATTAAACTTTGAGATTGAAGACAATAATTTATATGACTGGGTACATTACAATTCCACATTGTTTCACTTAATTACATGATCAAGCCACGTGATAGTGAAGCACAAGTAAATTATGTCTACAATTATCAGGGACTTCAATTTATCATTTTGACTGCTCGAATATTTTGAGAAATCCCGTTGCAATTTTAAACCTTGTATCTAATTTTAGAAAGTTTAGTAAGTTGGCTTTCACTCTATAGTTGCATCTTAAAATTTGATTATCATGTCTGCAATGTTGGTATGCAGCAAATATGCACTGAATTAATGGCTGAAATTTCCTTTTGAATAGAATTTTGATTACAGGGTAAAATATAGACTTTTATAAAATTATATGTAAAGCGGTTCATGGTTAACCGAGTAGTCATACCAAATAAACTGGTTAACTGCTTAGACGACAACTGGTTTAAATGAGACGATAACGGTTCATCAAAATGTCGAACTGAAATTTTCGATAATCGTACCGATAAGTCGTGCCGGTATTATTACTCGTCCATGAACACCCTTAGCATGTTCATCAAAATTTTACCCATATTAAAAATATATGCTAAAGTTTGAAATAAACCCGTGTTGTAAAGTTAAACTCAAATAACTCAAATTATCAAGCAAAACGGATTTTAGTATCTTAAATAGTCACTAAACTTATTGATTTTTTTAATATAAAATACTATGAAAAGTACACCTTGGTATTCAAACTTGTCACTAGGGTGTTCATGGTAGGTTAACCATACCATTTAGTATAAACGGTTGGTTAACCGTTATAGCGGTTATTAAACCGTAACCTAATCATTAAAAAATAGTTAGCCATTAAAATTTTAAACGGTTAATTGCTACTTAACGGTTCGGTTACATGTTAACTTATAACCTATTACAATTTTTTTCAAATGTTCACTAATTTTTTTGAGAATAATGAAATTATCTCTCCCATAAATATTGTATTAAATTTTTTAAAAAAATATTTAAATAAAGAATTTCTATTCACAAACTTTATTTTATGTCTAAATAATTTCATAACAGTTAACCAATAACCATCGTTTTTAACAGTTGGTTAACTGAAACCGTTTAAGCTTTAACGGTAAGGTAATTAGCCGGTAAAATTTAACGGTTGTACCAGTTAACGGTTACGGTTTATTTTGCACACCCTTACTTGTCACCTATGTAAATACATGCATGTAATTAAGACAATAATCTACGTATCTACTATTTATATACTATGGCTGAAAAATAAGAAAAAGTAGAGGTCTTTAGCTTTCGAGACATTGAATCCAAGTCACCCAAATCTGAAACCGAGCTCATGTCTTGAATAGAAGGCAATGCTGCATTTTTCTAATGGAACATACACGCTCTTCAAAGGACACGCACTGTTCATACTAATTAGTACACAGTGTTAAAGTAACTGAAAGTAAAGAGATACAGTGAGAAGAAGAAAGTATGAAAAAAAAGGAAGCAAAGAAGAAATGACTGTTCTTTTCTCTCAATTCAAAAATAGTTTAAATTAATATAAGAAAAAAAAAAACCAGAGCATGATAGGAATCTTTAACCCTGGCGCCGACGCTCTCCGCAATCTTAGAAAACACCGACGGCTCGACGATGACCCGCCTGACACAGGAGGATCCGCCTCTATGCCTGCTGCTGCCTCCGATTCTGATCCCAATGGTAAGTTAACTGCCGCTGCTGCTCCCTCATACAAAGATTCACTAATACATGGTTCGGGTTCTCTACCATCTGAATCTGATGAAATCATTGACGAAGAAGACATAGATATAGAGGAAGGGGAGGTAATACGGGGAGAGGTCGATGTAGTAATTTCCACTGATTTCGCTGATCGCTTCTTCTCACTCGCTGAGAAAAGCTTCGAGCAAACTATGATTGTCAAACTCTTAGGGCGCCGTATTGGCTACACCACCTTACGTAATAAGATTTATGAGATCTGGAAATCGTCACAACCGATCAAACTAATAGACATTGAGAACGATTACTTCCTTGTAACGTTTCGAGCAAGCGCAGATTATCTTCGCATTCTTTTCGATGGTCCGTGGACAGTTTTTGGGCATTACCTCACAGTGCAGCCGTGGACCTCTTATTTCTCCATTTTTATCCCGTATCCCTACAAGGTTATGGCCTGGGTCCGTTTGCCTGGCTTACCGGTTATCCTTTATAGGAGGAAGAGCATCATTATGAAAATAGGAGAGTGCATTGGTCCTGTAGTTCGCATCGACTACCAAACGAAAAATGGCAGAAGGGGCAGGTTCGCCAGAATGGCAGTGAATGTTGATCTCAGTAAGCCTCTTGTGTCTAAGATAATTATCAATGGAAATGTTCAGTTAATAGAATAGAATATGAATCGCTTTCGACAATCTACTTCCAATCGAAAACGCATACTGATGCGCTGACTGCACCACAAGAAACGACCAAGCGTCAATATGAGGACACCTCGTTTGGCCCATGGATGGATGTTGAGCGACGGCCACGCAAACCAACTAAGAAATCAGATGAACCAAATGGCCGTCCGAGTGGGGTGGTGTTTCATGAGTCGCGCTTTAATCCGATATTTGATGCAGGATCCGAAGACACTCCTGTACAATCTCCTAAGGCGGGCCAATCCTCCAGCATTGTGGCTTAGTAATCTAGCCCGCCTACAGTTTCTACCCAATCTAAGATTAAGAACATCGAAAAACTAGCAATGACACCAACGCCAACCAAATATGTTCACATCCGCAAGCCCCCAATTGTTACTTTGTCTGACTTTCCACTCCTATCTCGCGCCCAGAAAAAGCCAAGTAGTTCTCGCCTTGCTCCTGTCTTTGATAATTCGAAGCACTCAGCAATGGTAATAGATGAGAATATTGACCCTAATATCCCTTTAGAACCTAAAGACTCTTCTCCTTTTGGGTCTATGATTCACAACTTTCCTATGGGTGACCCTCCTGACAATAGTAACAAGGACGACAAAACTCCTGCAACCCTACTTGTTGTTGAATCGATGAGCCTTGATATACAGGCTAACCTATCGGATGGTTTAAGTCGCGACTTGGGTGGAGGCCAAGCAGTGGCAATGTTAAAATGACGCATGTTTCTCCCTCCTTTTTCCATATTATTTTTATGAATCTTAAAATTCTCTCATAGAATGTTCAGGGCTGTGTCTATTGGCGTTTTCTTCATGCGGCCAAGTAGTTCTTGCGGGATTATAAGCCTGATATTGTCGTCTTTGTCGAACGTGGGACAGTGGAGGCAAGGCAAACTCTGTAATTGCATCTCTTGGCTTTCCAAACTCACACCAGGTTGAGGTTGCAGGTTTTGCTGATGGGATTTGGATAGCTTGGTATGAGTCCGTCACCGTGGATATCATCTTGAATCATTTTCAGTTCATTCACTGCCTGTAAGACTTTTTTTCTTTCAAAAACTGAAATCGCTAAAAAAGGAAAAGGAACGTAATTCGATTTTTCTTTTGCTTTTTGGGAAATGTTTGGAAAAGTGGAAAGTCCTTTCGAAATTTGTTTTTTTAAATAAAGAATTGGAGTCTCCACCGGCCACTCAATTAGGCCGGACACCATAAAATCAGAGATTAATTCAAAAGCGGGTTCGGGAGTTTGTTATGTGTGGGGAATGATTAGCACCCATCACACTCGGAAATCGGTACCGCAACATATGTTGCCTTTAATTGATGGAAATAGTTGAAATTTAAATTGAATTTAATTAAATGTTCTTGGTTGGATATGAACTTCAGTTAAGCGGATTTTTATCAAATTGGTGGACTTGAATTAATTAAACGTTTAATTAATAAGGGTGATGATACATCGAACCATATATTAAATCGACATCGAATAAGCCTGACTGTCGGGTTAATTTATAGTTCAAATTTCGTACATCACCTTTATGCTTGATGCAAGAATTTAAAAATAATATCATGACTTATCAACTTTTAACTCAAATTACGGTTTACCTTCGGACTGTAAGAATTAATTCAAATATTTGGTCAACATCCATTGAGCCCGGACTGTTACGACACAAATATCGAAATTAATAAAACCTCATTTCTATTATTTAAGTCAATTAATTAGTAAAATGTCCAATTAAAGTAATTAAGGTATAATGAATGACAAATAAATGCATGTCATAGAAAGACATAAAATAAAAACCTAGGCCCACTAAAGTTCTAACCTAAAAAGGCTCAAATTATGGGAAATTAATTAATGTTCTAATTTAAATTAGGTTAGTATAATATTAACCCTATATTAGTTAAATACTAAAACCTATTAAAACCTAATATCTTATGAATTATTTTGAATCAAAATAATTAATTTGATTAATTTTAAACTAGCATCCCATTAAGCCGAGAAATTATATCATGGGTCATTTCCGCCACGCCATTCATGAGACCAACCAATCAAATGCATCCATATCATTAATTTTTCTATCTCATCTTTTTACCAAGTGAATCTTCACTAATATTTACTGCAAATTAAATTTAAAAATAATTTTTATCAAGTGAAGATTCACTTGGTAAAAAGATGAGATGGAAAAATTAATAAAATGGATGCATTTGATTGATTGGTCCCATGAATGACGTGGCGGGAATAACACATGATATAATTTCTCCATTAAGCCAAAGATACTATTGAAAATGAATCAAATCAATAATTATGATTTTAATTAAGTTTTCATCTAAGTCAAATATCAATTTTATCCTAATAAGTCTAGGGCATAATTTAAATTAGTTAAATAAAAATTTAAACTTAATTCTAATTAGGAGTTCAACTAACCTAAAACCTAAATCTAATTTGATTAATTAAAACTTACACCCTAATAAGCTAAGGACATAATTTAAATTAATTAAATTAAATTTCTAAAACTTAAAACGAATCCTAAAAGCTTATTATCAAACACCAACGAAACAGAACACAAAAATATAAAAAAGGACCTCAAATAAACACGAATATATAAAAAGCACGCGTGTATATATCACACGAACAAATGAAAGCGTAAGACAAATAATAAAAGGTGCAACAGATAATAAACATAATTAAATAGTATAAATATATATTCAAAAAAATAAATAGTATAAATATATTATAATAATATATAATAAAACTATATATAAATAAAAAGCATACAACTATGACATATATACGTGTATAATATATATATATATAAGGTCTTGAACATATAAAAACTATGCGATATAGATATATCTGCATATATATATATTTGAAACATATAGTATAATAATAATAATACATAGTATGTAAAACATGATTATATATATACACGATTATATATATAAAAAGACTATATATATGTGTATATATAAACTGCATATTATACCGTAAAAAGAAAACAAATAAAAAACGTTTAACTATAAAAAATGATTTTGAAACATTTAATTAAAATATACTAATTAAATTAAGAAACACTAAACTTGACATTTAATTTAAAAAAAACAAAGGCAGAAACTCTTCACTTCTACTTTCAGTTATCTTTGAACCAGAACCAAAACCAAAACCAAAACCAAAACCCTAACGTCATGCACTTTTAACGTCGCTCTGGCCCTGGGGAATTTCACTGGTTGCCTTTACCACTAAGCACGTCCTATCGTTCCCCTCGTCTTCGTTCTCAGTTTGATTTTGACCAAAACGGCCACCAACGCCCCAAAATTGGGACCAAAATCGAACAGCTTTGGAAGTGCGATTTGTCACCGTCCACCGTCGGATTATGGTGAATCTGAGGTATGTTGCTCCTCACTAGCCGCGCAACCTGTTCACATTAGGGATAGCCGGTCAGAAGCTCTGGTTTCTAGGAACACCGTGGCCGAAAGTAAGTACTTCCCCTTTTTCTTGTTTTTTCCTTTTTGGACAATGGTTTGTTAGGGTTTCACAGTGAAACCAAAAAGATCCCTTTTAATTTTTTATATTTGAAAAAAAATAGAGGGAATTCGGGAAAGATCTCTGAAAAATGCTCTCTTTTTTATTTGATTTCTCAATCTGCCGTTTACATCATCTAGTGTTTGCTTTATACCCGAATTACAATTGCAAAAAGAAAAAAGAAGCAAAAACAATTAAATTTTTATATTGGTTGCCGATTTCTCATGTCTTTTTGTGATGGAATTTTGATTTTTTTTACTCTTTTGTCCTCTTGTAATTTTTGAAATTTCTTGTTGTTGTTGAAATCCCTAACCATTTGTAAGAGTACAAAATTAAAGAAGAAGAATTTTTAAGAGGGAGAGATCAGACAGAGCAGAGGGAGACGCATAAGCAGAAGTTTTGGGAGAAAGGCATAATTCATTCCAATTCATTCACTAATTTATTCGCATTCGTTTTAGGGTTATTAACCCCATTCAATAAAACGACATCGTTTAAGTACTATAAAATAACTAAATACAGTACAAAACTTTCCCCTCGAAAGAATTCTTGTCCTCGAGGACTAATTAAGAAAATTCGATGACCATCCTTGAAGACAAAACAAGGACTCAGGATTTCTTCAAGTGATTCGACCAAACATTTCTCATCGCTCTTTTCCTCACAACCACAATGAATAAACCAGTAGTAATGCTTCCATTTAAATCCACCGGATCAATTGAACTTTCACGATGTAATGAAAACTTAAGAATTAATTGTGCATCATCTTCAATCTCATGAACAATGGTTGTCACTTTCACGATGTAATGAAAACTTAAGAATTAATTTTGCAACATTTTCAGAAAGTATCTCAGCAAATTGACCCAACCTTTTTTCAGTTTCCCCTACCTCGTTTTCTCTTACCAAAACAACAACATGAAACAGTATTAGCATCTCATAGTAGGGAAACATTTTCAGCAAAACAGAGACAAGTTTTCGAGCATGATCCTTCTTGTTTGCATGAAGAAGTATAGCACGATTTGCATATATTGTTTCCTGTTTCGGTGAAAGCTTCAAGACAATTACATGCGCAAGCTCAAACTTCTGCGAGTCTTTCTCTTTAAGCTAATCGGGTTTCCTTAAGCTATTAGATATATCTTGTAGACACTTAACCACAATAAGATTGTTCACTGCCACAAGGAGTTGATGAACAAAAGCTAATTGAATAACAATAGGAGCAAATTCATTCTCGATGTCATCATCAACGAGGCTTTCTTCTATCAGTGTTTCTTGACTAATTCTTTGCCCGATGAGCAAGAGTTGTTATGTATCCTTAATCTTATATGCCTTTATTAACTCCAACACTTTGCATCGAATGGCATCTTCATCTCCCAGTGCAACCAACAGAACAACTTTGTGATCATATTCCCATCGTGCAGTAAAAAAGAGAGGCACAAGCTCTTTTTCCATAAATTCCCTAGTAGGTAAATCACCATTAGTCACCCCCTTACGACAACACTCAGCAACTCCTGTAAAAACACTATGTGAACAGAAACTTTCAGCAATGATACTGGTAGAACCTATCCTTCCATTTGACCATTCTTTTACTAACAACTGAGTCACATTTTTCATTGAGCTTACATACTTCTTTGTCAATTTCTCTGTATAGATACTTGATTTTACATCTTCTTTATCTAGAAGCCTCAGTTGTACTACCACCTTGCTAGAAGATGCATTTCTTACTTTGCTGCATTTCATCATTAGTTGTAATGTAAACTTATTGCAGCTCAACCATTTGCAATATTGCTCTACACTAAAAGGGAAAACCTGAGTAGTACACTTCTCATGCTCATCAATGTACCAAGTAAGGTATGACACCCCATTACCACACATCTCAATCTCCTTACCTTCAGAAGAAATAATTCTTTCGGCATACTTAGTGTTATTTCTTCTTTTTATTACAAATATCAGTCCATTAACTACAACATTGTTTTTCCCCATCACTAATAGTCGAAATCTATAGGGGTTATCCAGTTCAACAAACACATTAGTATTAATAATCCTTGTCGGACAAGCTCGCTCAAGTTCCTTAAGTTGCTCATCCTCGATTTCATAGCGCAGCTTTTTCAATTGGTCCCGCAAGACAAAATAACCACAAAGTTTACTAATAACAGTACTAGTCGCATTCAAAATTCTCCTAATCATACTACTACCCACATTTAATGTTCCCATACTCGAGTCAAACTTAAGAGCTTCACTAGTCGGATAAACAACAAAATTCAGCTCTGAAATATCCATATTCATGTCAATATCCATAGCTGTCTTATTCGGGTAAACATAAAAAATACCTAATTCAAGTCACCATTTTCCAAATCATTCTGAGTTGTAGCCCTCGACAGCCCAAATAAATCTTGCACAGGTTTATCGAAATACTTTGTCATCATTGCTTCCACCATAATCGGTGAAGACATCAACGTCGTGAGATGCGCCACTTCCAACAGAGCTACTGAAAGAGGAGGGAGTGCCCGAGACACTGCATCAACCCCATGCGAACCTTTAACAATGTCTATTGATTCAGCCTCCATCATCACTTCAACCTTCTCTGGATTAACCTCAAATTCCAGATTCGAACTATCCGAATTGATATCAATATTTCCACCAGCTTTAACTTCGTCCTTTTGTACAAGCACTTCATCAAACACATTGTTATCTTTAACTTTAGCACTTTGCACAGACATTTCATCAAACATGTTGCCTATGTTATTAACACTTAACTGTGATTCCTGTTTCAACTTGGCATAATCTGAAATCGATGCGTCTCTGTAAAATTGAATGTCCAACTGATAACACCCATCGTATATATAACGTTGATGGAGAGAATTTTTGGCGAAGATAGCCTCGTGACGTTCTTGATAATGGATCAATGCTTGAAAGTGAACCGAATGCTGAAGTGGAACAATCTTTTCCACTAACCCATGTGGTGAGAACACCTGATATAGAATGTCTGTAGTGATCGGATATAGCAGAGGACTAACAGTTACCAAGAGAATTCGACTCGTCAATTTTTCTACCAAAAGTTTAAATTCCTCACAGAGTTTAGACCAAGACGATTGGAGATCGTCAACCATGGCTGGAACCGATGTCCTCTGGGCTTGATTCGTTATGGATGTTGCTGTTGCTTGATTATGAAATTTCCACAAAAATTCGAGGATAAGTTTGGCGTTGATGCCTTTGTAAGAGTACAAAACTAAAGAAGAGGAATTTTTAAGAGGGAGAGATCAAACAGAGCAGAGGGAGACGTAGAAGCAGAAGTTTTTGGAGAAAGACAGAATTCTTTCCAATTCATTCACTAATTCATTCACATTCGTTTCAGGTTTTTTTAACCCCATTCAATAAAACAACATCGTTTAAGTACTATAAAATAACTAAATACAGTAAAACGACATTGTTTTAGTGGCTAACTAAAACGGTGCGTTACACCATTTTGTTTGCTTGTATTGCATGGCTCGACTGAAATGGAGGGGACCAGCTTTGGCCTTGCTGGTGTGGAGAGCTGCTGCAGAGAGGAGCAAGGGTGTTGGTTGTTGAGGCAGCAAAGTATGGGGCTGGCAGGTGCAACAGAGAGGACCATGTGTACGGCTGATGGCAGCCAAAGATGTTAGGGATTTTAGTTGGGCCTCAGTTTAGGTGGTTGGGTACATGCAGATAGGCATTTGGATGTAAAATGAGTCAAGAGTAATGGTGACAAAAAACAGGTACATAAATGTAATTTGGTGGACATATATATAATGTATTGTTTTCATTATTTATGGGCTTGGTTTATTTATAATATATAATGATAAGGCAATCAGATGAAATCCGGGTATTGAATTCAACCTGAACAAAAATTAGTGCTTACAGCTACCATTCTTTGCTTATTCTTGTGAAACGGGAATATAGCAAAGATAAAAAAGAACTAATTTTATCCTATTTCCCGTTCTAAAGATTCAGAGTTGATATATGGTGTTTTTCACCCTTCTTTCAGCAAATTCTTCGAGCTTCAAGTTCTTCTTCTATAGAACTTTTCACTTTGAAATCCTGGAGCTATGAGTCTTTCTTATATAAAACTCTTCTCCTTTAAATCTTTGAGCTACATGTCCCTCCTATATAGAACATTTCACCCTAAAGTCTTAAAGCTACGTATCTCTCTTATATAGAACCTTTCACCTCAAAATCCTGAAGCTGCGAGTTTTTCCTATATAAATCTCCCCGCTTGAAGTCCTTGAGCTATGGGCATCTGACCTTTCGCTCTGAAATCTTGAAGATGTCGGCCCTTCCTATATAGAACCTTTCACCTTGAAATCCTGAAGCTACATATTCCTTTTATAAATCTTTCACTTGACAATGGTACCCCAACTTCTCCTATTGTGAGTACCGAAAACATCTACTGCTTCCCGAAAAGCTGAAGAATGGGAATCCTTGAAACAATGTCCCGATTTTTGACCACCTTGGCATAGAAATGGTATCTCAATTTGAGACCACCAACAGACTTTCAAAGATAGAGTGACTTTAAGAACTCTTGATTCTTTACAAATATCTACCTCTTCATAGGCGAAGTCGCGGATTGAAATCTTTGATAGGATCTATTCCTCCAAAATGCGAGGTTGTAGATCAAATTCTTTGCATACATAATTTTGGTCGGTCGAACTTGATCGTCTATTTGCTTTCTTCTCATTTCTTGATCCTCATAGTGGTGGTATCTTTCTCATATACGGGTTCAATCATTTTAGCCCTTTCCTTTCAAAGAGTCATTTTTGGGTTTTTACTTTGTTGTTTTTTTTTCTTCTATTTTTTTTTCTCTTTTCCCTTTTTTTTTTCTTTTTTTTCCTCTTTTTTCCTCTTTTTCTTTTTTCCTCTTTTTTTCTCTTTTTCTTTTTTTTAAAAAAATCTTCTGGAAGAATCAAATTAAAAGAATCTTTACTTCATGAAACTCATTCTTATGAAAGGATCGAATTACAAAATTCTTTTTAATTGAGAAAAATGTCCTTAGGAAAAGACTGACTTAAGAAATTCTCATTTTATAAAAATGTGTCCTTATGAAAGGAGGAAACTGAGAAACTCTTTGTTTTAAGAAAAACAACCTTAAGAAAGGATAGAATTGAGAAATTGGGTTTTGAGAAAAAAAAAACACATCTTTAAGAAAGGATCGTATTAAGAAATTCTTGTTTTATGAAAATGTATCATTATGAAAGGATCGAATTGAGAAACTAGTTTTGAGAAAAAAATCCTTAAGAAATGATTAAATTAAGAAATTTGGGTTTTAAGAAAAAAATCCTTAAGAAATGATCGAATTAAGAAATTCGTTTTAAGGAAAACATCCTTAAAAAATGATCAAATTAAGAAATTTGGGTTTTAAGAAAAACATCCTTAAGAAAGGATCAAATTGAGAAATTCATTTTAAGAAAAACATCCTTAAGAAATGATAAAATTAAAAATTTTGTTTTAAGAAAAACATCCTTAAGAAATGATCAAATTAAGAAATTTGTTTTTTTTGCATCTTTAAGAAAGGATCGAATTAAGAAATTCGAGTTTTAAGAAAAAAACATCTTTAGGAAAGGATAAAATCGGGAAATTTGAGTTTTAATATGAAATGGTATCTTGCTTTGAGACTACAAGAATACCTTGACTGAATGCTCCAACTTCGGATTGTCTTGGCATAAAAAGATGTTCGTCGCTCCCAAATAACTAAAGATCAGAAAACCTTTAGAAATCATAATCATGAAAGTCAAAGGACTATTGATTCTTTGCCGAGATCTACTTCTCTCATGCAGTTGTAGATCAAATTTTTATCAATCTTTAAATACATGTTTAAAATAAACAAAATGCTATGATGGTATGAGTTAGCATGCTCCTATCATAAGGACATCTAACTACAAACAATGCATGAGTAGAGTCATTTTTAGAATTGTTGGGAAAAAATCCCTTGCTTTCTGGTTGATCACCTTTAATTTCTATGGGCTTACCGTCTTTGTTGAATCTTTATCTTTTGTCCCTTCTTAAAAGGAGATTGCTGACTTGCACTGGTCAGAACAAAATTTATCATTTCTTGAAGTTCAATTCTAAAACATTTCTCTCACTCCACTTGGTCTTAACTGTTGTCTCTTTAATGACTCTTCATGACGAGCCTTTTTCTATCTCAATGTTGGGGTAAACACATGCCCCTAAATCCCTAAATTTTCCTTGTTTCCAACAAGGTCCCAAATCTTCATTATTTTGAACTATACAAAACATTATGGAAGAAATTTACTTCAAATCTCTGAATTGTCTGGCATATGAAATCTTGCTATTATTCTCTTCGTAATCACTGATAAATTATTCTTGTATGTTAGGTTGACCATGTAGATCCTTGACCTAAAACTTTATCCCTGAAGCCATGCAAAAAACATTCTTCTTCTTTCTTGATCTTAGTAGTACCTCATCTCATTTTTGGGTTTAACTGTTATTTTGCCCCTGACCCATTGGTACGGTCTTTCTTCTATCTCAGTGTTGGGCTGAAAACATGCCCTAAAATCTCCAAACTTTCATTTCAATAAGACTCAATCTTCATTTTTCTGAATCAACCAAGGCATTACGGCAGACACTCACTTTGTGTCTTTGAACCGTGTAGCATACTAAGGCTTGCCATTATTCTCTTCAGGATCACTGATGAGTTATTTCTTTGTGTTAGGTCGATCATATACATCTTTGACCTTGACTTCTAAACTATATTCTTGAAACAATACAGAAAAACCTTTTTCTTTTTTACTTATTTTTTCTTTTCTATTTTTCTTCTTTTCATTAATATGTTAGTTTGCTAATTAACATTTCAACGGGGAATACTTCTTTGGGTTAATATACAAAATTAAAATCAATAGAAAAATATTAGAATGCCCCGGATATCAAATGCAAGAGCGTATTAGATTCAATCCTCTCGTGATCAACAACTTGGCTTTGAATGTTGTGGCGATATTTGAAGTTGTGAAATTCCTCACAGATTGCTCGGTCCATCCTCATAATTATGGTATTTGTTTGATCTATTCGAACACTACTCCTTTTAGTTCTTATTGTTTTTCTCCAAAATATGTTCAAGGTTTTCGAATTTACTTAACCCATGGAGTGCAGAAAATATCATTATGAGAATTCTAAGTACAAGTATGTGCTTCTGATTGCAATTAATATAGTATCAGTGTCTTCAAAGATTCATCTCTGACTCTAGGGTATTGAACATGTGGAGCATGTCTCCGTATTAGATTTCTCCCTCACAACTCTATTAGGATGCTCTAAGACTTATTTGATTGTTCATTCATTCCTTAAGCAATTAATTTTTCTTCAACCTAATTCAAGTCGCACTCAGCCTCGGGAATTCAACTCATCATAGTTATTTTTCTCGATAATAATGATGGAACATACAACAATACCTCGAGTTACTCGGCATAGTCATGATTGGAAAACTTAAAACTTACTCATACATGCAAGGCTTTTGACTCAATTAGATTAAGTGGAGCAAAGCATCGTTATTTAGCCTTTTTGCTATAGTGGAGTACCCTTCTGATCTTCTTTTCTCTCTTTTGACTCACTCTATTTTTTAATCAATCATTTTTTAATCTATGTGCCTAAAAAATTCTCACATTCAAGCAACTCTATTGGGCTTTTCTAGGAGATTTTCTTATCATCAAACATTATCGAATGAGGAGTAGTTTTGTGTCTCGCTCTTTACCGACCATAGTGTACTAAACAGGATATCATATTTCATCGTGATCACAACATTCAATTGATATTTTTATTATAATCAATGCCACATCATGCACGTGATATTCGGGGATCTATGAGGGTAAGAAAGAATATACACATATTTTTAATTAAAAGGTGTATCCCTTTATTAAAATGGAAAAAATAGCAAACATAACATATGCCTTTACAAAAAGATCTTTGCTACTTTCGTGCAAAGAGTAGCAAAGTTGATTCTACGCATTACTTCAAGAGAGAATGCAAAATGCAAGGAAATGTAAACAAATAAACTTCTATGAAGGAAAACTGGGAAATCAGCACCTCCCAAAAGTCATGTTCACCATTATTTCTTCTTAAAACTTTAAAAGGCTAGTCTCAATCAGACTTTGAACCTTGTTTTCAGGGCTTCACAATCCTCCGTAGTATGACCCATACTTCCTACATGGTAGTCATATATGGCATTAACATCATAACCCTCAGGATGGGAAGGATTTTTTGGTTTGGATCAAACTGGGGTTAGAAGCTTCCTCTCAACAAGCGTTGGAAGAAAATCAGTGTATGAGATCAAAACTGGATGAAGAACCTTTGAAGGCTTTGCAGACCATGATGATTGATTACGGTAGTGGCCTTGAGGCTGATTGGTTGAGTGAGAACCCACCATATGAACCTAAGGGTCATCTCCCTTCTGAGGGGTTGTGTTGTAAGGGTTGTTTATCTTTCTCTTTTTTATAACATCCTCGAGGCACTCTCCAGTCATGACCAATTCTATAAAGCTAATGGTAGGATGGCTTATCAAGCGATTATACAACACTCTTTTAGAGTATCTACAAACATATGAGTGATTTCTCTATCCTAAATCGGGGGTTGAACCTGAGCTGCCTTGTCTCGCCATTGTTGAGCGTATTGGCAAAAACTTTCATCAGGCGTCTGTTCCAAACTTTGCAGTAAGAATTGGTTCGGGATTATCTGTGTTATATGTTTGTACTATTCTGTGAAGGCTTTGGCTAAATTTTTCCAAGACTTGATCTGAGCATGTGTTAACTAATTATACCACATCACGGTAGACCCAACCATACTATCTTGGAAATAGTGGATTAATAATTTCTCGTTGTTGGTGAATTCTACCATCTTCTGAAAAAACATAGTTATATGAGCGATAGAACAAGATATCCCGTCATACTTCTCGAATTCTAGAGTCTTGAACTTATACAGAATCTCTAAATCTGGGACTAAACTAAGCTCCCTAACATTCAACCCATATGATCCTTCTTCATCTTCCTTTACTCGAGACCTTTCCTCAAGATCCTTATTGGTTTCTTCTAAATGCTTTGAGAATTCTGCTTTGACCTTGTTTAATCCCTCTAATTCGTTTAGATCCAAAATATTATCTCTAACATTTTTTGCATTACTGAAGGTCAGACCTGGTGGAACATAAATGGAGGCACCGACCTGATGTAATGAAGTCACTCTTTGCGGAGGTCTTAAGGTATTGTTGATAAAGATCGGGGAGTATGAAGTATCTCCTAAGTTTTGAGTGGGATTTTCAACGATACATTTTCCATTCGGGTTCTTACTTCGCTTGAGCTCTAACATATAAGACAACTCGTTCATCATATCTTGTTGGGATTTGATTATGGCCTCTCTCAATTAAAGCTAAGCACGCTCTAATTTCCCCTTAGATCAACTTTTAACTTGGCAAAACTTTCTTTCATTTGCCATTTTTTGTGCTGAGTAAATTGTGAGTGCAGAATCTTCGATTACTGGCACGGGATCCCCAGCAATTAATTTTATTATTTCATGAATTAAAGCATGCGAAGCGTTGTATGCATAATATAACTAAATGATAGTAAGAAAACACTTAAAATGCACAAATGAATGCAAATATGAAGCCAAAATTCTTACACATGAAATCTTTTAATTAATTTCAAAATTTTACAATTTTTGCAAATAAATGTGATTTAATGTAAACATGCATGAATGCAAAGAAAAACACTGATTTGGCAAATATCATCGTTAAACAACTTGCATTAGATATTGTTTCATTACAACAATGAAAGAAAATCGCTAGACGTACGACCCAAACCAAGTCAGCCTTTGTTCTTTTTTCTGACTCATCTTTAGCATATTCCTGAAGTCTAATAGCATCATGTGCTAGAAACTGGAGCTATTGGGAAATTCCTCGTACTTGAGCTATCAAGTTTGCCATCTCTTGTTCTTACCCTCGAATATTCTAAGCAATATCTTAGAGTCGTCCATCATCAGTATCTGGTACTCTTGGATTACCCCTTTGTGGCTTGCAACTTGGTCCTTGAGCTTCTAAACCTCGCCTTCTCTTTCTCCGGATCTACATCTCGGCCAATCACCTTTTTGTATGAATTCCTCAGAATTTTTCTCATCGTTGTTATGTACCAAATCTCTCATTGATCAAGCTTTTAATTTTAGACTATTTCCAAATCAGTGTTTTCTTAATGATATGACAAGGTATAAAAATAAAGAAAACAAAATGACATGTTAGTAATGGACAGAACAAATAAAGGAATGAATTAATCAAATAAAAAATATAGCAAAGCGAATTAATCAACGAAGAAAAGCGAAACCTAACCACATGAATTCTAATTCGCTATGGTTATCCGCATGGCTCTAATCAGGGTGGGCTTCCTAAATTATCACGCATGGGTTCGGTTCTAAAAAGGGTACTCGAACCTATCTTATTACCTACTAAGATAACAAGAACCCCAATTCTAGGCCATTACAAGATTGCGAATTGGATTCGGATCGAGGGAAAACACGACCTAGTGACGTGGAGGGCTGCTCACATGTCAAAATCCGTAGATTTCATAAGTGAATTACCGACTTGTGGAGGGCTACTCACATGGGTATGTGGCATTGCACTCCCACTCAAGGGACAAAGCTCGGGTATAGAGCTTGATGATCATGATGAAACACACGTCAATGATTCCTTAGAAATTAAATGAGCAATTAATTCAAAACTACCAGTTATCAAAGCTCGTGTAAATAAAGCCATGTATTTAAAAAAGAAAAAAATAATTGAAGTCAATTTAAATTTCAAAATTTCCATCATTAAAAGCAACAAATATTTTCTTGGCTTAACTCTCTTTTTTGTTCTGTAAAAACAAAAAATTCGTCCCCAGTGGAGTCGGCAACTGAAACGATCTTTTTTTGAAAATCAAAATCGCTAAAAAGGAACGTAATCCGGTTTTCCTTTCGCTTTTGGGAAATGTTAGGAAAAGTGGGGAAGTCCTTTCGAAATTCATTTTTTAAATAAAAAGACTTGGAGTCGCCATCAGCCACTCAAGTAGGTCGGACACCATAAAACCAAAGATTCATTCGAAGGCGGGTTCGGGAGTTGGTTATGTGTGGGGAAGGATTAGCACTCCCATCATGCCCGAAAATCGGTACCAAAACATATGTTGCTTTTAATTGGTGGAAATAGTTGAAATTTAAATTGAATTTAATTAAATATTGTTGGTTGGATATGGACGTCAATTAAATGGGCTTTTGTCAAATTGGTGAGTTGAATTAATTAAACGTTTAATTAATAAGGGTGATGATACATCAGACCATAGATTAAACCGACATCGAATAAGTCTGACTGCCGGGTTAATTTATGGTTTATAATTTCGTACACCACATTTATGCATAATGCAAGTATTTAAAAATGATGTCATGACATATCAACTTTTAACTTAAATTAAGGTTTACCTTCGGACGGTAAGAATAAATTCGAATATTTTGTCAACATCTATTGAGCCCGAACTGTTACGACACAAATATCGGAATTAATAAATACCCTTTTTCTATAATTTAAGTCAATTAATTAGTAAAATGTCCAATTAAAGTAATTAAGGTCTAATAAATGACAAATAAATGTGTGTCATAGAAAGGCATAAAATAAAAACCTAGGTCCACTAAAATTCTAACCTAAAAAGACCCAAATTATGAGAAATTAATTAATGCTCTAATTTAAATTAGGTTAGTTTAATATTAACCATGAATTAATTAAATAATAAAACCTATAAAAACCTAATATCTTATGAATTATTTTGAATTAAAATAATTTATTTGATTAATTTTAAACTAGCATCCCATTACGCTAAAGATACTATTGAAAATGAATCAAATCAATAATTATGATTTTAATTGAGTTTTCATCTAAGTCAAATATCAATTTTATCGTAAAATAATTAAGAGGTGGCACAATTGATTTAATTAATTTAACATTCGTCCCAATAAGTCAAGGATAAATTTAAATTAATTAAATTAATTCGAACCAAATACTACCTAAAGGTTTCAACTAATCTAAAATTAAATTTAATTTAACTAATTTAAACTTACACCCTAATAAGCCAAGGGCATAATTTAAATTAGTTAAATTAAATTTTAAACCTAATTCTAACTAGGGGTTCAACTAACCTAAAACCAAAATCTAATTTGATTAATTTAAACTTACACCCCTAATAAGCCAAGAGCATAATTTAAATTAATAAAATTAAATTTTTAGAACTTAAAACTAATCCTAAAAGCTTACTATCAAACACGAATGAAACAGAACACAAAAATATAAAAAAGAGCTCAAATAAACATGAATATATAAAAAGTACCCGCGTATATATCACACGAACAAATGAAAGCGTAAGGCAAATAATAAAAGGTGCAACAAATAATAGACATAATTAAATAGTATAAATATATTATAGTAATATATAATAAAACTATATATAAATAAAAGCATACAACTATGACATATATATATATATATATATATATATGCGTAAGGTCTGAACATATAAAAACTATGCTATATAGATATATCTGTATACATATATATTGAAACATATAATATAATATAATACATAGTATGTAAAACATGATTATATATATACGATTATATATATATATAAACTACTTATTATACCCTAAAAAGAAAACAAATAAAAAAGGACGCTTAACTATAAAAAAATGATTTTGAAACATTTAATTAAAATATACTAATTAAATTAAAAAACACTAAACATGGCATTTAATTTAAAGAAAACAAAGGCAGAAACTCCTCACTTTTACTTTCAGTTATCTTTGAACCAAAACCAAAACCAAAACCCTAACATCATGCACTTTTAATGTTGCCGCCGCTCTCTGTGTCGCCGTCGTCGCTCTGGCCCTGACAAGTTTCACTAGTCGCCATTACCACCAAGCACTTTCTCTTGTTCCCTTGTCTTTATTCTCGGTTTGATTTAGACCAAAACAGCCACCAATGCCCCAAAATTGGAATCGAACTCGAGCGGCTTTAGAAGTGCGATTCGCTGCCGTCCACAGTCGAGTCATGGTGAATCTGACGTATGTTTGTTGGGCTCGTTGAATCAACCGTTCTTGCTTGCCAAGTAGTGGAGAAGTTGTTATTGGGTGATTTTTGTTGGAAGCAAAAAGATAGGAAAATAAGCACACGAATTTAGAGTGGTTCGGCTTTCTAACCAAAGCCTACATCCACTACCTTAGCTTCCAAATTAAGGATTTCCCAAATCCACTAAGAATTTCTTCCCCTTTTAACAGGCTTAAGAGGCAACTTTTGCAACCTAGACTCAATTACCAAGCCTAGCATCCAAAGTTACAACTCAAGCTGTGGGAATCCTCTCTAACAAGAGAAAACAAAGCAAACAATAAATTCCTCTACAAGGTATGTGTTTGCACTCTTGCTCTCACCCAAAATCCTAAAACACTCAAGCATACATTGACAATTTGGCTCACAAGTGATTGTCTATACAAAAATATACAATTTAAGCCCTAAGACACTTTTTCGATCATAGACATCTTGGCTTGATGATCATTAGTTATTTCAAGTGCTTGAAGGGTCCTTTTATCCTCCTAAATAAGTTCCTAGTTGCCGGAGACCGTTGGGGATGATTTGGAGCCGTTGGAGTCTTTATTTCCCGCAATAAATGTAGTTTTGGAGACATTTGTATCGATACATGGGTAGCCGTATCGGTACCTATTCTTCAGAAACTAGCCGTTATGCTCACCACAGCCTTAGAGCGTATTGGTACGGTGGATTAGTACGCCGCAGTCTGTATCGGTAAGGGGGTACAATTTGGGGGTTTAGTACGCTGCAGTGAAATAACCTTTGGGGGGTTTGAACTAGCCGTTGGGGGTTTGAAAAGCATGATCAGTATGCCTATATGCGTATCAGTACGACCCGTATTCATATCGGTACGCCTAAGCCTGTACCGGTACGAGTTTTCGGTTCTGAAAAAATACTGTAGCTAAAACCCTAAAGTGTATTGATATGGGGTGTAACCTTATCGGTACGGTCGTGCTGAAAACATGAGTTTGGCTACTTTAAAACATTTTAAACTCTTCCAAAACCTTTTGAAAATACCTCAAGCTTATTTTCAAGTTGTTTGGACTTAAAATCATTTTTGAAATCTTTTCAATTTAGCCCAAAACTATTTTTTAATTATTATATCAAAACTAAAATCTCAACAATCTCCCCCTGTTTGATATAATAAAACCAACTTGAAAATTTATTTTTTAGGTTCTCCCCCTTAGTAAAATAAATTTTGAATAAGAGAATAAAATTCTAAAATAATTTAAAGCTCCCCCTTATTCTCTTGAAAATTAAAATTTTCAAAATATTCTCCCCCTTTTTGTTATATCAAAAATGGTTCAAACCAAAGTTTGAAAACTTTATGTCCATAACAATGGAGAATTTTAAAACAAATTTTGACAAAAATAGGTTTTGTTAAAATAGGCTCCCCCTTATTTAAGCATCAAATGAAAGGTTAGTCCAACAAATATATGATAAACTAGTTAAACTAAAATAAATGAATAAAAAAATTAAAAAATTTAACTAATTTTACCACTTGAACCAAAGGTAAGATGTGAAGCCTTCTTTCTTCAAGTAATCTTCCTTGTGTGTGTATAGAGACCCCCCTTAATTTCATCATTTGTTGATCAGTGCTTGTTAGGATTTGTGTTTTGATATAATAATTGAAAAATTGTTTTAGACTAAATTGAAAAGATTTTAAAAATGGTTTTAAGTCCAAACAACTTGAAAATAAGTTTAAGAAGTTTTTGAGAGGTCTTGGAAATGCTTTAAATGCTTTAAAGTAGCTAAACTAGCGTTTTCAACACAGGCATACCGAGACGGTATACCACGTATCGATACGGTCCAAGAGTTTCAGCTACAATACTTTTCCAGTAACCAAAAATCATACTGATACGCCCCTAGGCGTACTAATACAGAGAGTGGATCGTTTTGATACGCCTACCTGCATACCGATCCAGTTTTCAACCTCACCAACGGCTATTTAAATTACAGGGCGTACCGAAATAGACCAACCCGTACCGATACAATTTGCCAAACAAACCAAGGTGTTTCGATACAGTTAGCGAGACTGAGCGTAACTGCTGGTAGCTGTACCGATATGGGTACACGCGTACCGATACAGACAGCACCATATCTATAATAATTGAGGGAAATTTAGTCTCCAATGGCTCCAATTCAATCCCAACGGTCTCCAACGGCTAGGAACTCAATTGGGACTAAAAAGGACCTTTCAAGCTCCAGCAACAACTAATGATCTTATTGTCCACAACATTATGATGCCAAAATTGTCTTAGGGCTTTAAATTCACATTATTTGTATAGACAACACTTGTGAGCTTTAATTGTTAGATTTGCTCAAGTGTTTAGGATTTGGGTGAGTGCTTAAATAGTGCAAACACATACCTTGTAGTGAGGATTTATTGTTTGCTTATTTCTTTTGTTTGAAAGGATTCCCAAAGCTTGGGTTGTAAGCTTTGGATGCTAGACTTGGTAATTGAGTCTAAGTTGTAAAGGTTGCCTCCTAAGCCTTGTTAAAAGGGGAAGAAATCTTAGTGGATTTGGGAAATCCTTAGTGGGGAAGCTAAGGTAGTGGATGTAGGCTTTGGTTAGAAAACCGAGCCACTCTAAAATCCTTATGTCTATTTTCTATATTTTTGCTTCCACCACCAACACCCAAAATACAACTTCTCCACCACTTGAAAGCAATTTTGGTTGATTCATCGAGCCCAACAATTGGTATCAGAGCGAGGCTCAATCGAGAAGGTTTAACAACCTATTGAGGCGATCCGGCAAGCTCGACCAACAAACAAGTCAACCGACTTCCATGGCATTATCTATCGACAAACCGCCGTTCTTCAACGGTGACAACTATGCTTCTTGGAAACATAGAATGATGTTCTTCATGAAGAGCAAAGACTACCGTCTTTGGGACATAGTTGAAGATGGACCGTTTGTGCCAAATCAAAGAAAAGTGGAATAGAGCGCGGAAGATCGCAAGAAGATTGAGCTCAATTACAAGGCCATACACATTCTATTTTGTGTATTGGGCCCGGATGAGTATGCAAAAATATCTTCTTGTGAGAGTGCCAAGGAGTTATGGGACAAACTTAAAGCAATCCATGAAGGGACAAATAAGATGAATGAGACAAAGATTGGTCTACTCAACCTCGAATACGAAACTTTAAGATAGACCCATATAAAGACATCAAGAGCATGTTCGACCGATTCTCTACAACCGTCAATCAACTCAAAAGTCTTAGAGAAGAGATTCCGAAAGAAAAGCTTGTTCAGAAGTTGATTTATTCACTTCTCGAATCATGGGAGAGCAAGAAGATGGCCATTATTGAAGTCAAAGACTTGAAGAAACTCAAGCTTGAAGAGCTCATAGGGTCTCTTCTCACCCATGGGATGATGTCTCTACCCTTGAAAAGGGAGAAGGAGAAGATAATCAAAACGCAAAGAGTTGATGTCAACAATTATTGCTCTTCAATCTTCCACAAGCCACTAAGAAGAATCAATTGAGGATGAAGAGATATCCTATCTCTTCAAAAAACTTTCTCGGTTCATGAAGAGCAACAAAGAAGAATACAAGCATGAATCGAAGAAGAACATGGTGGATTCTCCCAAGTGCTCAAATTGCAAGAAGACGAGGCACACCAAATCCGATTGCCCTTGCTTCAACAAAAAGGGATCATCATCAAAGAAAGCATATGTGGCTACATTGAGTGATGAAGACTCCACAGATGAAGATGAGATAGCCCACCTATGCTTGATGGCCCTCTAAGAAGGAGAGGTAGCTTCTAACTCATCTATTTCAAATTCTTATACTTTTGATGAGTTGCAAGATGCTTATGACAAATTGTTTTTTGAATTCAAAGCCTCATTTTCTAAAAACTAAAAGTTAATTTCTAAATTGAAAAATAAAAATGATTTGATTGTGAAAACCAATTTGGAATTTGAAGCAAAAATCAAAGATTTTGAACTTAAAGTTTTAAATTTACAAAATTTGCTTCAAAATTTAGAAAAAGATCATCAAAAGGAAGTAGCTGATCTTAAGAAAGGAAAAAGATTTGGTTTCCAAAGAGCTTGAAAAGAAAAACAATTTAGGAAAATCAAATTTTTATCAAAGACAATCTAGTGCCCCTAGATTTTGAATGGAAAGGTTTTTAGAAGTATTTAGGGTCCCAAAAGTACTAATTACTTCAACTAAAAATGATGAAATTGAAAAATGGATTCCTAAGGGGACTAAATTATGTGCTACTAATGCCTATGGATCCAAAGCAATTTGGATACCAAAAATCAAATGATTGTCTTTTGTAGGTGTGATGGAGCTTTGATCAACAAGTGATAAGATTGAGGAGAGCTCTATACACACAAAGGATGAACACTTGAAGAAGGAAGGCTTCACATCCTACCTTTGGTTCAAGTGTGGTAAAAATTAGTTGAATTTTTTTAAATTTGATTTATTTATTTTTAATTCAACTAGTTAATCATACATGTTGGACTAACATTTGTTTGATGCTTGAGTAAGGGGAGACAAATTTTTAAACCAAAACTTATTTTTGTCAAAATTTTTAACTCTCCGTTGTTATTGGTCTTTAAAGTTTGAACCATTTTTGATATAACAAAAAGGGGGAGAATGTTTTGAAAATTTGATTTTTAAAATGAATAAGGGGAGCTTATAAGATTTTCACAAATTAATCTCTTATTCAAATTTCATTTTTACTAAGGGGAGAATCTCAAAAACAAATTTTCAAGTTGGTTTTATTATATCAAAAAAGGGGAGATTGTTAGGATTTATGTTTTGATATAATAATTGAAAATTTGTTTTGGACTAAATTGAAAAGATTTCAAAAATGGTTTTAAGTCCAAACAACTTGAAAATAAGTTTTAGAAGTTTTTGAGAGGTCTTGGAAATGTTTTAAATGCTTTAAAGTAGCTAAACTAACGTTTTCAACATAGGCGTACCGATACGGTATACCCCATATCGATACGGTCTAAGGGTTTCAGCTATAGTACTTTTTTAGTAACCAAAAACCGTACAGTTATGCCTCTAGGCGTACCGATACGAAGAGTGGATCGTTTCGATACGCCTACCCGCGTACCGATCCAGTTTTCAACCTCCCAGACGGCTATTTAAATTACAGGACATACCAAAATAGACCAACCTGTACCGATACGGTTTGCCAAACAAACCAAGGTGTTTCGATACGGTTAGCAAGACTGAGAGTAACGGATAGTAGCTGTGCCGATATAGGTACATGCGTACCGATACGGGCAGCACCAAAACTGTATTTATTGCGGGAAATTTAGTCTCCAATGGCTCCAATTCAATCCCAATGGTCTCTAAGGGCTAGGAACTCAATTGGGACTATAAAATGACCCTTCAAGCTTCAGCAACAACTAATGATCTTATTGTCAACAACATTATGATGCCAAAATTGTCTTAGGGCTTTAAATTCACATTCTTTGTATAGACAACACTTGTGAGCTTTAATTGTTAGATTGGCTCAAGTGTTTAGTATTTGGGTGAGTGCTTAAAGAGTGCAAACACATACCTTGTAGTGAGGATTTATTGTTTGCTTATTTCTTTTGTTTGAAATGATTCCCAAAGCTTGGGTTGTAAGCTTTGGATGCTAGACTTGGTAATTGAGTCTAGGTTGTAAATGTTGCCTCCTAAGCCTTGTTAAAAGGGGAAGAAATCTTAGTGGATTTGGGAAATCCTTAGTTAGTGGATGTAGGCTTTGGTTAGAAAGCTAAACCACTCTAAAATCCTTGTGTCTATTTTCTATATTTTTGCTTCCACCACCAACACCTAAAATACAACTTCTCCACCACTTGGCAAGCAATGTCGGTTGATTCATCGAGCCCAACAGTGCTCCATCACACCTATAAAAAGACAATCACAAATGTTTTGGTATCCAAATTGCTTTGGATCTATAGGCATTAATAGCACAAACTTTAGTCCCCTTAGGAATCTATTTTTCAACTCCATTATTTTTTATTTGAAGTAATTAGTCCTTTTGGAACCCAAATACTTTTAAAACATTTTCCATTCAAAAATCTAGGGGCACTAGATTGTCTTTGATAAAAATTTGATTTCCCAAAATTATTTTTCTTTTCTAATTCCTTGGAAATCAAATCTTTTTCTTTCTTAAGATCACCCACTTCCTTTTTGATGATATTTTTTTAAAATTTTGAAGCAAATTTTGTAAGTTTAAAACTTTAAGTTCAAAATCCTTGATTTTTGCTTCAAATTCCAAATTGGTTTTAGAAAGCATTTCATTTTCTATTTTCAATTTTGAAATCAATTTCTTATTTTTAGAAAATTAAGCTTTAAATTTAAAAATCAATTCATCATAGGCTTCTTGTAACTCATCAAAAGTATAAGAATTAGAATTGGATGAGTTAGAAGTTACCTCTCCCTTTTAGAGGGCCATAAAGTATAGGTGGGCTACCTTATCTTCATCGGTGGAGTCTTCATCACTCCATGTTTCCACATATGTTTTCTTTAAAGATGATCCCTTTTTGTTGAATCGAGGGCAATCGTATTTGGTATGCCTCATCTTCTTGCATTCAGAGCACTTGAAAGGGTCTTTCATCTTTTTCTTCGATTCTTACATTTTGCTCTTCATGAATCAGGCAAACTTGTTGAAGAGATAGGCCATCTCTTCATCCACACTTTTCTTCTCACTTGAATCTTCTTGATGGCTTATGGAGGATTGAAGAACAATGATGTTTACATCAATTCCTTGCTCTTTGATCTTATTTTACTTCTCTTTTTTCAATGATTTAAACATCAACTCATGGGTAAGAAGAGGCCCAATTAGCTCATCAAGCTTGAGCTCCTTTAAGTTCTTGGCTTTAATGATAGACGTCTTCTTGCTCTCTCATGATTCGAGAAGTAAATAAATCAACTTCCAAACGAGTTTGTCTTTCAAAATCTCCTCTCTAAAATCTTTGAGTTCGTTGACGATTGTGGACAAACGGTCTAACATACTTTTGATGTCTTCTTTTAGGTCCATCTTGAAGTTCTCATAATTGAGGTTGAGTATACCAATCTTTGTCTCATTCACTTCGTTTATCCCTTCATTTGTGACTCAAGCTTGTCCTATACCTCTTTGTCACTCTCACAAGAAAAAACTATGGCGTACTCATCCGACCCCAATGCACAAAATAGAATGTACAATGCCTTAGAATTAAGCTCAATCTTCTTACGATCATCCGCACTCCATTTTGCCTTACTTTGTTATGGCGTGAACAGTCCATCAAGAATGATATCCCAAAGACAGTAGTCTTTGGCTCTCATGAAAAACAGCATCCTATTCTTCCAATAGGCATAATGTTCACAGTTGAAGAATGGTGGCTTGTCAATAGATTGCGTTATGGGAATCGGTTGATAGAATGTTGATCGAGCTTTTCGGGATCACCTCAATAGGATGTTAATCCTTCACGATTGAGCATCGCTCTGATACCAATTGTTGGGCTCGTTGATAGAAGTTGTATTTGGTGATTTTATGGGAAGCAAAAAGATAGAAAAATAAATACAAGAATTTAGAGTGGTTCAGCTTTCTAACCAAAGCCTACATTCACTACCTTAGCTTCCCAACTAAGGATTTCTCAAATCTACTAAGAATTTCTTCCCTTTTTAACAGGCGTAGGAGGCAACCTTTACAACCTAGACTCAATTACCAAGCCTAGTATCCAAAGCTTACAACCCAAACTTTGGGAATCCTCTCTAACAAGAGAAAACAAAGCAAACAATAAATTCCTCTACAGGGTATGTGTTTGCACTCTTTCTCTCGCCCAAAATCCTAGAACACTTGAGCATACATTGACAATTTGGCTCACAAGTGTTGGTCTATACAAAAATATACAATTTAAGCCCTAAAACACTTTTTCAATCATAAACATGTTGTCTTGATGATCATTAGTTGTTCCAAGTGTTTAAAGGGTCCTTTTATCCTCCCAAATAAGTTTCTAGCCGTTGAAGACCGTTGGGGATGATTTGAAGCCGTTAGAGTCTTTGTTTCCCGCAATAAATGTAGTTTTGGAGACATTCCTATCGATACACGGGTAGCCGTATCGGTACCTATTCTTCAGAAACTAGCCTTATGCTCGCCACAGCCTTAGCGTATCAATACACCTTGGAGCTTATCGGTACAGTGGATCAGTATGCCACAGTCTGTATCGGTACGAGGGTTCAGTACGCTACAAGGAAATAGTCGTTGGGGGGTTTTGAGCTAGCTGTTGGGGGTTTGAAAATCCAAGATCGGTACGCCTATACGCGTATCGGTACAACTCCTATCTGTATCGTTACGCATAAGCTTGTACCAGTACGGGTTTTTAATTTTGAAAAAAATACTATAGCTGAAACCCTAAAGTGTATCGTTACGGGGTGTAACCGTATCGATACGGTCGTGCTGAAAACTTGAGTTTGGCTACTTTAAAACATTTTAAACTCTTCCAAAACCTTTTGAAAATACCTCAAACTTATTTTCAAGTTGTTTGGACTTAAAATCTTTTTTAAAAATTTTAAATTTAGTCCAAAACTATTTTTCAATTATTATACCAAAACTAAAATCGCAACAATGTTACTCCTCACTAGCCGTGCAACTTATAGTCAGTCAGAAGCTCTGGTTTCCGGGACCACCATGGCAGAAAGTAAGTACTTCCCCTTTTTCTTTTTTCTCTTTTTCCTTTTTGGACAATGGCTTGTTAGGGTTTCATAGTGAAACCGAAAAAATCTCTTTTACTTTTTTATATTTGAAAAAAATAGAGAAAAATTGGGAAAGATCTCTGAAAATGCTCTTTTTTATTTGATTTCTCAACATCGTCTAGTGTTTGTTTTATACCCGAATTACAATTGCAAAAAGAAAAAAGAAGCAAAAACAACTAAATTTTTCTATTGGTTGCCGATTTCTCCTGTCCTTTTGTGATGGAATTCTGATTTCTTTTACTCTTCTGTCCTCTTGTAATATTTGAAATTTCTTGTTGTTGCTGAAATCCCCTAACTATTTTGTTTGCTTGTATTGCGTGGCTCGACTGAAATGGAGGGCACCAGCTTTGGCCTTGCTTGTGTGGAGAGCTGCTGTAGAGGGGAGCAAGGGTGTTGGTTGTTGAGGCGACAAAGCATGGGGCTGGCAGGTGCAACAGAAGGGACCATGGGTGTGGCTGATGGCAGCCAAAGATGTTAGAGATTTTAGTTAGGCCTCGGTTTAGGTGGTTGGGTACATATAGATGGGCATTTGGATGTAAAATGGGTCAAGAGTGATGGTGACAAAAATGGGTACATAAATGTAATTTGGTGGACATATATATATATATAATGTACTAATTTAATTATTTATGGGCTCGGTTTATTTATAATATATAATAATAAGGTGATCGGATGAAATCTAGGTATTGGATTCAACAGGAACCAAAATTAGTGCTTACAAAACAAGCATTAATTCCACTGCAGTCTATGCTAGCCCTTTTTTTTATAGGTCGCAAGCTCCTATGGCCTCATCTGCGCTGTTTAGTAACCTCAATTCAGTCCCCTTGGGTCATATTTGGCGACTTTAATTCCACTACTAGTATCCCAGATAGGAAAGGCTGCGCACAATCAACCACACCAAGTAAAACTTTCCAAAACCTTTTGCTTGATTATGGATTGAGGGACATGGGTTACACCGGACCTGACTTTACCTGGTCCCGTGGGCTAGCACATGCAAGGCTTAATAGTTTTATCTGTAATAGCTATTAGGATGAACCATACCCTGAATCAGTTGTTCAGAACCTTCTTCGCCTTCGTTCGGACCATGGCCCTATTCTTCTACAAGTGGGCCATTCTCCTTCTTATATTCACCATAGTCAGTTCAAGTATTTTAGTGGCTGGTTGTTTTATAAAGATTTTAGTCGTATGGTATCTGATAATTAGCGTCCTTTGTTCACCATGGCTGATACTCTTCTCCACTTCACCAGGGCTGCCGATTCTTGGAACAAACTAGTTCACGGTTATATAGGTACAAAAAAAAAAATCCTCATGGCTCGCCTCCAAAGTATTCAAAAAGCCCTCAGCTCTTGGACATCCAGTTTCTTATGTAAGCTCAAATTAGAGCTGCTAATAGAGCTTGAAAAACTTATTGATCAAGAACTAATGTGGAAACAAAAGTCGCGTTCTGACGGGTACTGCATGGAGACAGAAACACTCGCTATTTTCATAAGCGAGCAATCTGCCGGAAATAATGCAACAAGATTTCCACTCTAAAACTTTCCACTGAAGAATGGTGTGATGATGATCATTCGCTCCAAATTTAGGACATGAACGATTTCAAGAACCACTTTGCATATGACCTTGTAACTGCTGAATCGTTTCTAATTTCAGGTGCCTTTCTGACAATTAATGTTGATGTGATGCAATCCCTTAGCACTATTCTATCTGACCAAGAGATTCATGATACCCTTATGGATATGGCTCCCCTAAATTCCTCGGATTGGGATGGCCTCCACGCAGAATTTTTTTTAGAAACAGTAGAGTATAGTGGGTGCATCTATTTGTCAAATGATCCAAGGGATTTTAGCTGGTGACACTATAGAGAGGCCATTGAATAGGAACATTCTTGTTTTCATTCCCAAGAGTGAAGTGCTTGAAACCTTCGCTGACTTCCAACCCATCAGTTTATGCACCATTCTCTACAAGCTACTCACAAAGGTTATCGTTCGCAGGCTGAAAGCTTTATTTCCTCTTCTAATCGGATCGCCTCAAACTAGTTTTATTTCAGGGCGTTCGATCATGAAAAATATCGTTGTTAACCAGGAAACGATTCATTTGATGCGAACCACTAAGCAAAAACACGGGTGGATGGCAATAAAGGTTAACATGGAAAAAGCTTTTGACATACCTTTATGGGACTTCATATCCGACACTCTTTTGGATGTTTGGTTCTCCTTTGTTTGTACCGTATTATCATGGATTGTGTCACCTCATCTAATATGCGAGTTCAGTGGAACGGTGGTCTTTCTTAATCTTTCACTCCGGAGTGGTTTGGAGCGTCTTGGGCATTTGATTAATTTTTTTGTATCTGAAGGACAATCCTTTTTGTTTTATCAGAAATAGACTGCCTCTTTCTTACATGTTCTTTGTCGATGACCTCATACTCTATGCAAGGGCAGATATGAGTCAAGCTCGTAATATTCAAAACATCCTCATGGTTTTTGGGAACTCTTCAAGACATCAGGTCAGTAAAAGGTAGACAACAGTCTATTTCTCGCCAAATACTGACCAAGCACTGCAAACTGATATTAGTTCTTTTTTCGGCTTTCAATCTGTTGACTGCTTGGGGAAGTACCTGTTTTACACCAAAGGGCCAAATGCTCGGATTATGATTTTATTTTGGAGAAGAAGCATGCACGGCTTACTAGCTGGGCTGCTCGTACTCTAAGTCTAGCAGGCAGGATAACATTGGCTAAATCTGTCCTCTCGGCCATTCTGGTGTACTTTATGCAAGCGACACAACTTCTGCAAAAAGTTTGTCTCAATATCAAGAAAATTATTCGTCAGTTCATTTGGGGTTCAACTACCAGTACATCTATAATGTACCTTATCAATTGGGAAGCTTTATGTCAACCTCTCGACCATGGAAGGCTTGGCATAAGACGTATTCATGATTTTAATGTTGCCTTCATCTTAAAGATTGGCTTCTCACTTCTGACAAACATGAAGGCCATGTGGGTTCAATTATTTTGACAGAAATATCGTATTCTTGAAGCATATCCAGTTTTAATCTATGGCCCAAATTTCTCCCTTATGGCGTGCCTTGGCTAAATATTGGCAAGAATTAAAAAGTGGCATGTCTTGGTCGTTGGGAAATGGTGCAACTGTCGACCCTCTTGTGGATGTTTGGATTCCTACTTTAGGTCTGTTACGCCAACACTTGATTGATGATGCTATGCTCTTCCCTTCCTGCTCTTTCTCCGACTTGCTTGATAGCAATGGTAATTGGGACTAAGGGAAGCTCTCTACTATATTTCATGCCGATGTTATCCCTCACATCATGGGCATTAAATGCCCTGATTCCTCTGACATCGATTATAGGCTTATTTGGTGTTGAACTCCATGAAATAACTTTTAGACAAAATCAGCCTATGCTCACATGGCCCAAGCAACATGGGATCCCAAGCAATCGATTTAGATATATCTCTGGCAAGTGCCGGTACCGCGACAACTCTGGGTGTTTTTATGGGTTGCATATCGCAACAAGTTAATGACCATCCTTGAACGTTGTTATAGATCAATCAAACATAGCTCGGCTTACCCTTCTTGTGCGGCCGCTGAGGAATCTACCATTCATGTCCTCCGCAACTGCCTAGAAGCTTGTGCAATTTGGCTTCATCTCCTACCGCAAGACTCATATACCTAATTCTCTCATCTAACCTGCAGGAATGGATTGAAAGGAATTTATGTTCTGCTTCCCTATGCACCGAATGGAACATCCCTTGGCCAAGCTTATTTATTTTGATTCTTTGGAAGATCTAGAAGAATCGTAACGATTATGTCTTCAATCATGTTCGTTGCCCCAATGCTGCAGTTCTTTAGAGAGGTATCACCTAGGCTCGTTATTAGGTTGGATTTGTCTAAATATTGACTCAGCCGTTTTACCAACTGATGGCAGTGGATCCATCGGGGTCTTTTGCGCGATCATACAAGCGCATGGATTTTGGGGTTTCAAAAATATGTTGGCAAATGTTATCCTCTACAAGCCTAACTGTGGGCAATTTATATTGGTTTGCAATTTGCTTAGGAGCAAGGGTTCGATATTTTACAGGTCTAGCCTGACTGCGCAGAGGCTGTGAAGCTCATCCATGATGCCGCGACTAGTTCGAGCTCTATTACACTTGTTCGTTCGATCGCTAATTTACAGCAGCGATGTTGGGTAACTGAAATTACCTAGGTTCCACGTGATGGCAACCGACCAGTAAACATGCTTGCCAAGACCAGTGACTCCCCTCTATTTAATTTACGCCATTTGGAATCACCACCTGCTATTTTGCTTTCTATGCTTGACACTAATGCTCACAATCTTCAGCTTGTAACGACCTAATCTTAGGTCCTCTTTTCAATTAAAAAAAATAGTTTCAATTACACCCTAATCACAACCCAATACAACTTCCAGATACTTATAGGCCCATATACTAATGTCATGGGGCTAGAGTTCTTGCGGCTCGTGACACTATGCACTAAGCCCATGCAGTTTTAACAAACTGAGTCTGAAGAGTTACATAATCAGATGTTAGGTGTCATAACAGACATAACTACACGAGTATTGATTATTATAATATTTTGTTTCAGATGTTGATCTAGACACCACCCTTTGCTTTTTCGAGCACCAAGCAATTGGATTACCCTCAAGCCAAACACAATACCTTGTAGATTTTCTATCTTCAAATGATGCTGCCTAATCTGTGTCTGCATAACATGTCGAGCTGAAATTATCATTGCATTAAAAGAACACTCCATAATCAAGAGTGTCAATAAGATATCGTAGCATGCGTTTCATAGATATCTAATTAGATTTATGATGACGATTCATGTACTGACAAACTTTATTTACAACATAAGCTATGTCGAGTTTGGTAAGACAAGTGTATTGCAACCTCCTATTGTACTTCTATAAAGCTGAACATTTGAAACGTTGACCATCATTTGACTTTAATTTTGGAGTAACAACCATAGGAGTTGGACTCGGAGTGGACTGAACCATATTTGTCTTTGTTAACAGATCCAACAAATATTTCTTCTGATGTGTAAAATACCCAAAGAACACTGCTACACCTTTATCCCAAGAAAGAACCTGAACTGACTAAGTCCTTGAAAGAGAACATAGAAAAATATATTTTACTCAATCAGAAGAAATATGTGATGGATTTGTTAACAAATACAAAATATAGTTCGGTCCACTCTCATTCCAACTTTTATGGTCGTAAATAATGAGGGTTAAGTTTATTTTTTTTTGAATTAAAGTAAAATTGTTTGAATGTGCAAACATAAAAGACTAAATGTGTTATTATACGGAATATGTTTCGTCAACTTTTTAACAATTGTTAATAGATAAGTGACCAATTTGAAGCAACATTAAAAGTTTAATAGTAACATTGAAGCAATTGAAAACTTGGTTACCAAATTAAATAATTTATCAAAGTTCAATTACCATTTGTGTACTTTACTCAAAAAGAAAAAAATAATATAAAAATTATTTTTTAAAATTTATTCTACAAAGAGATAATAAAACTTATTATTCCTATGATTTTAAAAATAATTAAAATAGTTAATTATACATTATGATACATATAATTAATAATACACAACGATACATGACGTTTATTGTAAAATTATCTTAGTTTTTTATATTGTAACTGTATGCGCGTTTACAGAAAAATACTAATTTATTTTAATAATTAAATAAGGAAAAAATTTTGATACACAGGCCGTGTGCCTTTTAGTTTTAGGGGTTATGGTTTTAATTTAGGGTTTAAGGTTTAGGGGTTTAGGTTGTAGGGTTTAAAATTTAAGGTTAGTGTTTATAATTTAGGGTTTAGAGTGTGTGCTTTAGCTTTTTAGGGTTAGGGTTAAGAGTTTAGGATTTGAATTTTTATAGTTTAAATACACAAACTTGTGTAAAATTAATTTTACACAGCCTGTGTATAAGAATTTTACCCATTAAATAATCCACCAATACAAAAAATTAGGAAATTTTGCAATTTTTTTGACAAATCAAAACAGTAGTAGCTTAAAGGCCAAAAAGGGACCCCTAAAGGTCCAAACCCAGAGGCAAATATCTATCCCTTTTCCCCCTTTGCCTCCTCCTTCCCCTCTCGCTTCTTGCAGACAATCCCTTGATTCCTGTCTCCTGCAATACACATGTTTACTTTGAATCTCATACCCTCCTCTCCCCTCACTGTCACCAAATCCACTCTTCAATATCATCCCATCAAAAGGATCCAAAACCAAACCCCCAAAAACTTTACTCCCTCCCCTGTTTTTCTCAACAAATCAACCTCTCTAACCCCCAAAGTTTGCAACTTCAACACAATCCATGGCTACCCTTTGTGCAAGATCCAAGCTTTAAGCACCAAAACAGCTCATTTCAGTAATATCCTTGAAAACCCATTTCGGAAGCTAGGATCCAATGTTCCCAAAGCAGCTGCATCATCCGAACCGAATCCAGAAGGAGAAGCCGAATCTGTTGAAGCAGCAGCAGCTAAGTCAAAGGCCAAAACTTCACAGCTCGCACTTGTGTTCGGTTTTTGGTACTTTCAGAACATTGTCTTCAACATTTACAATAAGAAAGCATTGAATGTCTTCCCATTCCCTTGGCTGCTCGCCTCTTTTCAACTCTTTGCCGGTTCGATTTGGATGTTGGTTCTCTGGTCTTTCAAGTTGCAACCTTGTCCTAAAATCACCAAGCCTTTCATTATCGCACTCCTCGGACCCGCATTGTTCCACACAATAGGCCACATCTCAGCTTGTGTCTCGTTCTCCAAAGTCGCCGTTTCCTTCACTCATGTTATCAAATCATCGGAGCCTGTGTTTTCCGTTGTTTTCTCTTCATTCCTCGGCGACACATACCCTTTAAAAGTCTGGCTTTCCATCGTCCCCATTGTCCTGGGATGTTCTCTAGCTGCCATAACCGAGGTTTCCTTCAATTTCGAAGGCTTATGGGGTGCTTTGATTAGCAATGTTGGGTTTGTATTGAGAAACATTTACTCCAAGAGAAGTTTGCAGAACTTCAAAGAAGTGAATGGACTGAATCTTTACGGTTGGATCAGTATAATCTCTCTGTTTTATCTGTTTCCGGTGGCGGTTTTCGTCGAAGGGCCACAATGGGTTCAAGGATACCACAATGCAGTCCAAACAGTGGGGAAAGCCTCCACATTTTACATATGGGTTCTGCTTTCTGGGGTATTTTATCATCTGTACAATCAATCTTCTTATCAGGCACTGGACGAGATTAGCCCTTTGACATTTTCGGTTGGGAACACGATGAAGAGAGTTGTGGTTATTGTTTCGACTGTTTTGGTGTTTAGGAATCCGGTTCGGCCTTTGAATGCACTTGGGTCTGGGATTGCCATTCTTGGAACTTTCCTGTATTCTCAAGCAACAGCTAAGAAGAAGAGCTCTGCTGGTGTAAAGAAAAGCTGAGGTTGGTTTCTGTAATCTCTTCAAAGTTTTAATCTTTTTTGCCAGATGTATCTTGTTCTTCCATTACTTTTATAAATGTTAATAAATGGTGTTTATATTTTGCTTCCCTAATCTGCACTTTTCCATTCCTTAATGACATTATCTTAATGGACTAACTAATGCTGCAGACTGGAAAGCATGTACTTCCGGTTACTAACCAGTCGATGTTTGGACTTTTCATTTGTATTAAGGTGCTTGTATCTATTCGATATTCGGACATGAGTATGGATATACTCCAAATATATGGAATTTTTTTTAAGAAATTCGAGTATACTTGTGTCTGTCGTATTGGTATCGTTTGAAACTGCAAACTTTTTTAGGACTGAACCATCAAAGCTTTCTTCATAAATTCCTATGGTTTTTCTTTTTCATTTCTTGTGTTGATGTTAAGTCAGGGTAGTTCAGGCCTTAGGTGCAACTAAAACTAAAATGAGGCAGATTCATGTACAAATTCTTACTCAATTGGTAAAAATTTGTGTAGTTAACAAATTTTTACCTAAGTCAAAATCTACCTAAATTCTTATTTAAATAGTAAGAATTTAGGTTATAACATAAGATTATGTAGACAATGGTCAACAGCGACAATGGTGGTGACAGCGGTGACAATAGAGGGAAAATAAAGGGTTGGGTTTAGGGTTTATGATATTAAAAAGATTTTGGGATATTGATTCTAACATACCAATTAAAAATATTATAAAAATATAAAAAGTTTATTAAATTTAATTTCCATTTTTCTTTTAAAATATTTTTAATTATAATTCGAATCCTTGAGACTTCTAATCTTTATTAAAAAAATTAATGGTGTTTAACGATGTATTGTGTTATTGATGTTTAACAGTGTTTGACGCTATGGTAGACTCATCCTACATAAAATCTTATCTAAGGTAAAATTTATACAAATTCTTATCCAGTTAGTAAGAATTTATGTAGTTGCACAAATTCTTACACTGTTAGTGAGAAATTTGGAAGAAACAATTAGAGGAAGCAGTTTCTTTTTTATGCAAAAGAATGGGGCCTCCACTTAGCTAGAGATGCTAAGGTAAGGCAATTTAGGGTACGACTAAAATGTTGTCTTACACAAATTTTTATTATTTTAGTAATAATTTATGTAGGACTGAGTAATAATTTAAGTATAACTAAATTTTTTATTAACGAAAGAAAAATTTGTATAACTACATAAATTCTTATCAATTTGGTAAGAATTTGTGTAGACTTGCCTTAAGTAAGAACTTATGTAATTTTTGTCTTAGGCAAGAATTTGTGTAATTACACAAATTTTTATATTATAACTTAAATTCTTACTATTTAAATAAATATGTGTATAAGGCCGTGCATAACCCTAGAACTACTACTTCTCAGCTGGCTGATGATAGTTGACAAGAACTTTTCGGAGCTTCTGCTCTCATTCTTTTGTACCAACTCTTATGTTTGGAAAAATCTATTTTAATGAATATCTTACCAAAAAAAGAATTAAAATACCTTGAATAGAATATCAAACACCTTGATTCTGAAATATAAAATTACAGTAGCATGACACAACACTCTCACACCAATTATTATTACTTTTTAAAGTACAAAAGATTAAAAAACAAACAAATAACCAAACACACACTTGAAATTATCCTTCAAAGGTTCATTATTTCCTTATCATAGCCATTCGAATCGCACATAAGATATTACGCAGTTCATCGGGTGAGGGCAGGCTTTGCGCCACGCTTGGAATCTGCACAAAATTCTTGATCCATGCATGTAAACAAGGAAACTCGGCCGAATCCATTAATTTGAAACCCCCAAGTTGTTCAACAAACTTGTCGTGTATATTTCTTCCCCCGAAGCTCTTGTTCTAGTAGTTTCAATGCCTCCGCCATCGATTCGGCCGCCTTCGCTTGATCTTCACCTGTCGTCGCAAATGCTTTCCTGGTTGCTTCGATCAACTACACTCCAACAAATCTGATTTCAAATCTATAAACGGCGAAAATCATGAAAACATAAATGATACTATTAATCAACCACCTTGTCGCCAATAAAGGCAGCCCAGAAACGTACGTATGCCCTCTCCAGAGGATCTTCTGTCAACAAAGTCCTTTGTTTCCATGTTTCGTCGATGTATTCGGGAATGATTTTGGATTCGGCGATCGGCTTGCCGCCATGAACGAGTACGGGGACTTTTTTATGAACCGGGTTGAGTGCGAGAAGCAATGGACTCTTGTTAGCAAGATCTTGTTCGACGAACTCGTACTCAACGCCCTTCAACTGCAGTGCCCATAAAACTCTTACGGTAAACATGCTGTTCCTTGTCCCCAACACCTTCAATTCTTCTACACCTGCCATGATTTCTCTTAGAAAAGAAATATGTTAGTTGATTGCTGATTGCAGAAATGAAGAAGATGAAAACATATATAGACAGACCACTTTCATTAATATAAAACTAAATTTATTTATTGTGGTTTCTTAATTTTAATTACAGGGTTCATATTTTTTATTGATGAGAGAAAAAAATATATTCTCATTGCTAATGTTAGGATTCGAATTTATACAAGATAAAATAATATTGGCATCATTAATCATTCAATCATTTAATGAATCTCTGTATATCTTAATAGACTAATTGTTAATTTTTTATGGCCCGAGACGAATTCACCCTTAAATATATTTTTTCAGCTCTTGAATTTGACAAAAAAATTTAATTATTTTGTCCTTTCATTATTACTGACTCGATTTTTTTCTTTTACGTAGAGAAAAACATGTTTAAGAAAATAACATTTAAAAATATAAAAATTATTTTAATCATTAAAATTATAGAAGTTATAAAATTTTTACAAAAATCAGAAAATTATAAAGATTGTAAAAAAACTAAAAATTCGTTATATTTGCATAAGCTCATTAATTCGACAAAAAAGTAAAATTTTAAAATCTAAAGAGATAAAAAGAGGTCTGAAGACTAAAATGATATTTTTAAGTTCTAAAAAATAAAAATGTCGTTAGACCAATTTTTATATAATATATTCCACCTCCACTTGTAGTTAAATATTTACGTACAACTTTTTTTAATTGAAGCCGCTAATTTTATTAAAAAATATCTAAAATTACAATAAGAGTTTATAACTATTATCATAAACTAAATACATAATTTGAATATTTTTTTATATTATAGACACAAGAAACTAGTCACTTTAGATCATACAATGATCATACATGAAAAAGTTAAAAACCTAATCAAAAGACTCGAATATCAACATAATTACAAATAAGCGTCATCTTGATCAGTCGTAGAATCGTCAAATTTAACTCTAAAAAATATAAAATAAAAAACGATCGAAAAAAAGATAAAAAATGTCAAAAGACAGAGATAATAGTGCCACAACGGCATAAAAAAACGTGACAATAAAACAATTATTCTCATTAAAAATTAAAAAAACTAACAACGACGATCAACATTAAAATTAGTATCACCATAATTAAATAAAGTTAAAAAATAACTTACGGTACTCTCCAGAGGAGAAAATACGTACAACCTTTTTTTGTATGGGAAAACGACATAAGTCAATAAATATTGATAAATGAGATGTTGCCGAAATATATATTTAATAATTTAGACACGTATGATGTAATAAAATAATTAAATTAACACATTATATGATATGAATAATATATATATATAAGGATGGATCCAAAACTAAATTTAAAAATAAAAGTATATTTAAAAATAAAAATAAGATTTTAATAATTTAAAATTAAACATTTAAATAAATAAATATCTTAAATATTATTAATAATTATATATATTAAAAATTTGGAGGCAACCGTGAACCTCCTCCACCACCTATATACTTTTGGGGTAGGTTTTGGGTACAGTAAGTTTAGGATGCGGTTAAAATATGGTAAATTTTAAAATTTGTCTAAAAACTTAAAATGTTAGATTTTTTTATAACATTTTAGGTTAAATTTTTTTTGGACAAATATCGATACTTATTTTTGTAAGTATCGATACTGTCTTTTTATAAAATTTTAAATTTTTGGACAAGTATTGATACTTGCAAAATAAGTATCGACACTTGTAAAAAAACGAAAAAATCAACCTAAAATGTAATGAAAAAGTTTAACATTTTAAACTTTTAGACAAATATCGAAACTTGTCATCTTTTAAGTGCACCTTAGATATATTGTACATTAGACTCACACATAACTTTGTCCCTACGTACATATAAAAAGTATAATCCAAAAGCATAAAGTTAAAATAATATTGAAAAAAGACTTGTATAATTCGTTAGGTCGGTCATAAAATAATGGAATGTCCTTAAAAAACATAAGTTTTGGAGTAGTTAGAAATGTCAAGTTACTCTGTTTTGCTGGCATCTAAGGTAATAAGAATTTAAATTGTAATACTAATAAACTTAACATTTTTAAATTTAATTATAAAATTATCAACATAAAATTCTCGATATTTTTTTTCTTCTAAATGACCCTTTTTTTTTATCTTCAACGTTTATTTTACCGAAACATATTTGAAGATTGTGGTTGTATATCAAGATTTGAATATGAATTCTATAATTAAGAAGTAATATACATTATTAGTACACCCAACACTTATTCAATTTTTCTTATTTTTTCTTTAGTTACCATTCAAAATAAGATTTGACATCTTTTAAAAAAATATTATTTTTATCAGCAATTATGATTTGATTAATAAAAAATTATACAAAAAATTATCACGTGTCTTATTAAATTTTTTACTAAATCTATAGTTGAGATGAAAAGTACAACATGATAATAAAGATGACCAAAAATCAAAACAAAATAAAGAATCAAAATATTTGGTGTGGCTTTGGATGAACATTAACGATACGTTTGGTAAGGGTGTTATTATTTCTCATGTTTTAATACATGAGTTAGCAATAAAAATAACTTTTTTTGGTAACTTTATTATATGACTTAATTTAAACAAAGAGAATGAATAAATATTGTTTATTTCGTAAATATATTATTTTAACGGACAAAAATTATATATATGTTTTTATACCCAAAGAAAATTAAATTCTAAGTCATAACCCTAAATTTTAAATCTTAAAATTTACACCCTAAAAACACACCATATACCCAATATTCTTGTAGCGACTATTTTTGAAAAGTCGAAGGCCGCTACGAAAAATAATAAAAATCGTGTTTGGGGTATTTCCCGCTTTCATTGGAAAATTATTAAAAAAAGGAATTTTTAGAAAAAAAATCGTATTTTAAAAAATGAAGTCGCCACCAGCCACTGTGGTAGGCCGGACACCGTAAAAACAAAAACCAGAGATTTTTAGAAAATTGAGTTCGGGAGCCGATTACGTACGGGGAAGAGTTAGCACCCCCGCTACACCCAAAATTAGTACCTATAGAGTTCGTATCGTAAAAAATGATTTAATTTAAAAACTAATCCCTAAAATTGTATGTTTACATATTAAAAAGATTTTGTAAATCATGGTACCAAAGGAAGATGATGCCCGGAGACCGGGACGACACTCCCCAACAGGATACCGGAATAAAGGCCTAAAACTATACGTGATAAAAAAATGTATGAAAAAAAATGGGAATAAAAAATGCACATGTAAATACCATGAAAATATAAATTAAAAAATGTGTTAATTTATAAAACATACGATGTATCATAAATACAAAATATATACAGTATCTTACGTAGTATAAAATCAGTACAGCTATATACAATCATGGTAATATAACATATATGTATATTTGCATATTTAGTTATATAACATAGAACAAACTATTTACTAACATAATAGGTACTACGTAAACATAATATATGTAAATAAAATATAAAATATGCGAAAAATGATTAAAAATAAATGAAACAACACAGAGAATAACAATAGAAAGAACACACAAATAATAAACATAAAATAGAGGCAAGAAGCATAGATCATAAATAAATCTGTACAAACATATACGCATAAAAAAGCAATTTAAATAATATATACATGTGTACATACATGTTACCAAATATACAACCTATATACATATAAAATAATAAGTAACATACACAGATAATATATAAGTAACATACCACATAAATTTAAAATATGCAATTATTAATAAAACACATAAATAATAAAAAAGGGACTAAAGGATGATTAATTCACTGAAAACATGACCCAATTAAAAAGAAATCAGAAGTTGGAAGGGCCAAAACAGTGATTATCCCACTGGAAACATGACTAAATTAAAAAGGACGAAATTCAAAACGGTTGAAAAGATTCAAGGACCGAGGAAATAATTTTAAAAGGTGGAAGGATACAAGAGCTATTAAATAAGGACGGAGGGACCTTTTAGGTATTAACCCATTTTTAAAATTCGAATTCAGCTTAAATCAAGGATGAAATTGTGAATTTTTTAGAATAGAGGGGGCCGATAATGTAGTTTACCCATGCGAAAGCCCTATTTCTGTTATTAGACTAGGGCAGAAGGAATAAAATGGGCATTAGACCATTTTAAAAACAAAAAATGTCTATAAAAAAGCATCATCCAATTCATTTAACCTTTTTTCCCATTTTTTCAACCCTTGAAAAATATCAAGTCTCCTTTTCTCTGTTTTTTTTAACCCGACCTCCCCCAAACTTTTATCCCCTTTCTAGAAATTGCCTAGTCCTTGTCGTGCCGACCGCTGTCGAACGCCGCTAATCGGCTCTTGACGAGTACCAAAACACTACCCAAAATTACCTCTTTTTTATTACCAAAACCAGATCTAACCTTTTTTTTTAAAATAAAACCCTAAGCCTCGTTTTTCATAAAATAGTACCCCTTTTAAACGTAACCCTTTTTTGATTCACCCTTGCCGCCCTGAGAACCGAAAGCTTTTCATCAACGGAGAGTGCATCTATCATCGGGAAGCCCTAAGACGGTCGAGAATCGAAAGGTCGGGAAGGTAAAACATTCTTTTTGTGTTTGTTTATTTTTTGTTTATTTTTTTTTAGTTTTCGAAATGCATGCAAGAAAGAGTAATATACCTTTGAAGGTTCTTTGTTTTTTTGTTTGATTCTGAAATCTTCTTGTACATGGGTTGATTTCTTACATTCTCTTATACTTGATTTGTTGGTTACATCAATAAGCAACAATAAATGGTAATACTGTGGATTTGATTGCTTGAATGATATCTCTATGTTTTTTAATTATTTGTGCTGCATTGTGATTGAGGAACCGGTGAGGAGATCGTACGGCGGCAGCGTGTTTTCTGGCGACAAGGCCACGTGGCAGAGGAAGATGATCTCTTTCGACCAGATCAATTTTGGGTCGTCCGATTAAACTCGATCCAATGACCAACATCATGTGAAGATGGATGGATGAGATCTGGGCAATGACGTGGCAGCCTTGGATCGTGACGCGTGGCACGTGGGAAAACGAACGGTCTCATGCGTGTGTTGCACGAGCGAGTGGAAGACGAGCAATCCGGGGGCGAGCTTCACGCGCGCCAGCTGGATGGTCTTGGTGGCATATAGACCGTTGGATCAAATCTTGATCCAACGGTTGGGAGGGCGACGGCTGCAAAAATAAAGGGCCATTAGACCTATATCAGATTAGGGTTTTGCTTTAATTAGGCTTAGGTTATTTTTTGTTGGCTTTGACCAATTTGGGCTTATATAAATATTTTTTGGATTTTTAAGTTATGTATTGGACTTGACAATTAAATAAAGTTTGGGTTTTATATTATGATCTGTTTTTATATTTGATCCAATAATAACATTAGTTAATTAATTAATACACATAGTATTAATATACATGCAATAAACGTACAAAGTGCATACAAGTACCATACATACACTAACATATATGTAATACACACAATGATAACATATGCAATTCACACATATACATATATTTATGCCTAAACAAATAATAAATACACACACATTAAATACATAATAATAACACGCATAAGTTATACATACACAATATACATACATATAAACATATACGTGCACATATATAATTATGCATACATATATTTAGTAAACGTTAGACACTTATATTAATAATGATAATAATTAATAACATTATACATAACCGGACAAAAATGAGTGATTACAACTTTAAACCCTAACCCTAAATCTTAATTTTAAATCTTAAATTTATTTTTTTAATAATGGGCATAAATAAGAGCACCGAAAATGCGCAAAAATTTTCCACTCTATTTTAACACCTATTATTATTATTGGTAACTTGAACTTATATGTATGTATATATATATACACACGCGCGATCACACGCAAATTCTACTTGGTAATTAAATTTATTTAATACCTAAATATTTATAGGGTTATATTTTAATACACAAGCTGTGTAAAAAACTATTACACATCTCTTCTTTAAAATTTAAAATCTAAATTACTAAGCCTAAAACCCTAACCTTAAACACTAAACTCTAACCATAAATCTTAAAGTCTAAACCCTACAACCTAAACTCATAAACCCTAAATCTAACAAGCTTGTGTAAACTAAAGTTTATGCAGCTTGTGTATCGAAGTTTTTTGTATTTATATTAGACAAAAAGTCTTATGGATAAGGCTTCTTGGTCACTAGGTATTTGGCTCCATAAATGTAGACTAGGTCTTAACCTTTAGAATTATGAGAGAATTATTTTGGAGAAATCACCTTTATGATCACTGCAACTATGGCGTTTATGTTGTAGAGATATGTATTGCATGAACATTGGAAGAGTGTTTTGTGATACACCGAGTTTTGAGATTTATATACTCAGTTTTGGGATACATTAGACATCATGTATTTATACTATTCACGATCTGTACATTTATAGTGAATTAATTGTTTCTCTCATCCGTAGAAGCAGGCAAGGCAAACCATGTTAAATCTCGTCTCTTGTGTGTGTCTTATTCATGTTGGTCTCACTTTATTTATTTTTCTGCATTCAAATTCCTAACAAGTGGTATCATAGTCATAGTTCGAGTTGCGGAGTCTCAAAGGAATTGGTTGTTGTGGAATTTATTAGCGATATTATAGACATGCAAGAAGAGTTTTACTGCAACGAATTTTCAGTTATAGGGAGTAATTCTCAATCAATCCAACGATGCTTCAACAAATATCTGACTAAGCTATTGAAGACTTGAAAACCAATACTAGGATGGAATTTGTGCCAAAAGGGAAGGTTGTTAGATGTTAACACAAATTCTAATTAGTAATTTAGATTTTATTGTAATTATAATGGTTGAAGAATACTTGGTAATTAGATTTGTTTAATTCTTAAATATTTATATTAGGCAAGAAGTTTTATGAGTAACATTTTTTGATGATAAAGTATTTAGCTTTATAAATATAGACTTAGTTTTAACCTTTAGAATTATGAGAGTTAATTATTTTGGAGATATTCCTTTTATGATCTCTGCAACTATTGTGGCTATGTTGTAGAGATGAATATTGTAGGTACATTGGAAGAGGGTTTTGTGATACACTGAATTTTGGGATACATGAGATATCATGTTTTGTACTCTTCGTGATTTCTATATTTATAATAGATTAATTGTTTTTCTCATTTGTGGAAGTAGGCAATGCCGAACCACATTAAATCTCGTCTCTTACTTGTATTATTCGTGTTGATCTCATTTTATTTAAATTCCCGTATTCAAATTCCTAACAAAAGGCTTCCTTGATTAAAAAATTAAAATTTTAAGGGTAAATTACATAAGTAGTCACCAAACTTGCAAGGTGTTTTCATATTGGTCACCAAATTTTTAAAACTTACAGTACAGTCATTGAACTTTAAGTTACGGTAACCGCCATCAACTGTCGTTAAAAACAGCTGACGTGGCACGTTAAAGCAGTACTATTCATCTTCTTCCTTACATTATCCTCCTCATTTCCTCAGCTCCATCAACAAAATAATTCAAAGATAAACTTGAGAGTAAAGTTTAATAGAACAAAAGAATTCAAAAAGGAAAAACCCAAATACAAAATGATGCTTTGAAGATTTCACCTTTGTTACAAACCAGATAGACGCATAAAAAATACATCATTAAAAAATCAAATAATAAAGATTAACAATTAATCCAAGGGCTGAAAACCAAAGTGTAAAAGCTTCATACGTTAGAGTTAAAATTTCTTACATCATCTTTAGAACTTGTTCTACATGGTCTGCAACACTAGTAGCCCTTCAAGACTTTTGAAACACCATAACAAGCTTAATGCATGTATCAGGAAAACAGAACCAGAGAATGATAATTAACAAATTAGAGACAAACTTGAGATGAGTGAAGCAGGGATTCAAATAATGTTCCTCTACTGCGATGGTGGTTGTTATATAGCGGTAGCGACACCATTCGAAACTGCTATTGTGGAAAATAACGGTTCACAATGACTGTAATACATTCATTATTGTCTGCAACTGCAATAAAACACCCCGACCAAAAACGCAACCGCAACTGCTATTTAAATCCTTGGAGTGAAGTAATCTATTTGAACATTGACTACACCCCAATAAGCAATTAAATTCCTCTTTGTTTGAGCTTCCACAAACAAAACAGAATACATCTAAATCAAAAAAATTTACCGTCAAGTTTGTATTTGGGTTTCAAAGATCTAAATTAACAACTTTTGGTGTTTCAAAACATTGTTTTGTATTTGGGTCTCAAAGATCTAAATTAACAAATTTTGGTGTTTCAAAACACGTTTTGTATTTGGGTTTCTCCCTTTTGAATTCTTTTCTTCTATTAAAGTTTACCCTCAAATTTATCTTTGAATTCTTTTGTTGATGGAAATTGAAGAAATGGAGGAGGGTAATGTGATGAAGAAGATGAATAGTATTGTTTTAACGTATGTCGGTTATTTTTAACGACAATTTACGAGTGATCATAGTGAAAGTGAATTAAAAGTTTAGTGATTGTATTATAAGTTTTAAAAGTTTAGTGACCAAAATGAAAATATCCTAAAAGTTTGATGACTATCTATGTAGTTTACTCAAATTTTAATTGAGTTCTCATGAGAAATTTGTACTCAATTGGGCTTTTATAGTTAATCCTCTCCGCGTTACTTTATTAACATGGCTGATGAACCCCTATATGGTGACATGTGTCATCCTCAAGGGTTTAACCATTATTTTGTTTGATGTTAAGGATTTAATTAATTTTTTATATTAAGGGTTTAATTGAGTAAAAATTATAAAATTAATTATAAATATTTTTTCAAAAAATAAAATAACTAAAAATTATTAAAAATATAAAGGAGTATATATAAAAAATTATAGAAAGTAACAAAAATATATAAAAATAATCTTTCTTTGATAACTCTTTGGTTAGTGGCTTAATCTTGTATATATTAGATAAAGATTTCTCGTCAAATAATGCTTAGAAAATAATTAGTGTCATTATCACTTTCCGTCTCTAATAATCCCACATCGAGAAAAATACATTGAAAGTAACTTTCGAGTGTGTCGTTTAGTAAATCAAGTAAATTTAACTCGTTTCATAAAAATTTTCTATCTCTTCGAAGTCCCATCCCTACCCCTATCCCAACTCAAACCGTATCCCTTACTCCTCCGACCATTCAAGTTTTTCCTTCAATCTTTTTATCCCTAAATCAACCATCCAAGGTTACATCGTTACCAGTTCCTTCAAAGTTAGGGTTTCTTATTATTAATTATTACGATTTATTATACTTATAGGATACAATTGGTTGGTAAGTATAGATTATAACAATATATATATTGTTAGATTTGTGATCCAAATTTATTTCGGAAGAGATAATGTTTTACACTAACCTGTGTTTTTTGAGTTAATGTCCTCTGTTGATACCTCTACTAACCGGTATTTTTCGAGTGAAACTCTACTTTTCTACTTTACGAGTCTTATAAAGAGTATAAAACTTATGTTAAGTTGGTTTTTTTTTATGTAAATTTTTTTTGTAAACAAGTAACATGAAAAATTATAGACTACGATATAGTGCGAGAATCAAATAAACTTACGCAAAAACGTTATAAAGAAGTATGTAAATTGGATAAATCCCGCATGTGATAGGAAAGTTTGAACAAGAAAATGAAAAGAAAACCAAAAATCCATATATTATTACACATGAATGAGAAAACAATGAAGTAATTATCACTCTTACAAATTACAATGTAGAAAAAGCAGAGTGGAACGTGAAACAACAGGATCTGAAACAAATATGTAATGTTTCAAGCCATGTATCCCGCCTTAAATTTTTTGAAGTTTACACATTTGCCTTTAATTTTTTTATTTTTATGAATTAGTTCTATTTCTTTTTCATATTTATAACTGATGCGCACCTTAAAATTTTAAGATTTTATGTGTATTCACTCTCAAAAATCACTGGATCCGCCACTGCTATGTCACATGGGGTGGCCGTGAATATTGGATTTGAAACAATTTTAAAGACACCAAGTCAGTTTTTTTTCTTATTTTTTCAGTAATCCCATTGATGTAACCATTGTGGTTCTTAACTTTTTTATATTAATTTGCATAGAAGAAAAACCTTGAATTTTCCCTCTCATATCCATACTTTTGAACTCCTTTTGAAATACCAGTACAATTTTTTTCAAATTCAAATGGTGGAGAGGTCGAGAAGGTGAAAAATGTTGTATATCACGATTTCACGCTTATCAGACCGTTGAGATTGCAAATTGGTTCAAGATAAGGTGGAACTTTTGCTTTGAGTTTTATCTATTTCAAAAAAAAAAAAAAAACTAAAAAGAAAAAAAATAAAAAAGAGAAAAAAAATTGGTACCAATTACGTCGCTAATGATGACCGACAACGATTGAACGACGATGGAGAAGAATATTGACCGTATAGAAAAATGCTAAATTTTCAAGTTAATTTCAGCGATAAAAAACTCCCAAACAAAACGCTTTGGTGAAGACACTAAAGAATTCACATCCGAGTGATCTAAACGAGTATAGTCTGAAGGTATAGTGATGAAATTGAAATTAAAAATTTTAATAATTGAGCGAGCAAAGCAAAAACAAACACTAAAATTAAGTTACTAAACATGTAGTTTACACTTTTCTATTCTTAAAATAATTTTTTTACATATAGTTTTAATTATCAATTATTAATATAATAGGTAATAAAAATAATATTATACAATTATTAAAAATATTTTGTATATATATATTTAAATTGTTTTATTATTATTTTATACTTAATAGTTTTAATAGTAGGAACCGTCTTACTTTGTGTTTTCAATCAGTCTCTTTCTCGGTCTTCTTTTTGTGCCACCCCATTTCCTTTTGATTCTCTGCAAAACAATTGAATAAACAAAAGTGGAAAAGAAATACAACTTCATAGCTGTTTTGCTGAGTCAAAAAAAGTAAGCAAAAAATAAAGAGCTGAATTGCCTTTTTTTTTAATTCTTGATCTCTTTGTATTTAACCATTTACAAGATTCCCTTGAGTTTCGGTTTCCCATGTTTTAAAAGCCTCGGGATTTCTGGGATTTTCCAGTATTGTTGGGTTCTTTCTCTTTTGCTTGAAAGTTTAAATTTTTATGTGATTCGGCTTTGCTTAAAATTTTCTTCTTTTGATTTTTTTGCCAGCTATATCACTCAAGAACTCTTAGCTGGTGCTTTTCAGCTGTTGGGTTGATCTTCATTTGATTGCTCTGTTTTTCAGTTAATTCTATCTCTAAGGTGAGTTCACAGTTGAGTTTTGTAATATGCTTTTCCTTTTGGATCCAATTGCTTGTTTTGTTTTTAATTGGTTCTTTTCTTTAACAGATTGAAAGTTGAGAAGAAATAAATTTATAGATAGTGAGAGATGGGACTTCAGAGATTGGAATTTGGAGTTAGAGTTAGGAAATTCATGTTGATATCAGTTGAAATGTGTTATAGATCGGTTTGGAATCATCCTTTTTTGGTTGGTTTGATTTGTTTTTTATGCTTCTGTATACATCATTTCCTTTGTTATTTTCTGCTTTGGTGACTGTATCTCCTGTTTTGGTTTGCACTGCTGTTTTACTTGGCACACTTTTGAGTTTCGGATCACCGTACATACCTGAAATCGATGAAAAGGGAGGAGAAGAAGAGAAAGTTAGTCGTGATGTTTCAGAATTGAAAACCGGGGCTACTGAGGATCATACTGTTGTGGAGAGAGACGTCGGTGATGATGATTTTGTTGTGGAAAGACATGTAGGGAAGAGGTGGGGTATTGCTGAGAATGCTGAGGAGAAAGTTAATTTGATGGATAATGAGGTCAGTGAAGTCGGGGAAGATGATGGTTCGGTTTGTTATAAGCTGTTGGTGAATGATGATTTGGATTCTAGGAATATTCATTGTGAGGATGGAGTGATTGATGAGGTTGAGGGATCATCACATGATTCATTGGTGGAGAAGAAGAGGGAAATCCGGGAGGAGATTCTAGGGAGTGAAGGTCTGTTGAGTATGGTGGAGGCATCGTATGATGATCATGTTTTGGCAGATGCAGTTAGAGATAGGAATCTTGAAGTGGAAGATCATAAACTCAAAGAAGATCACAATGAAGAAAGGGGTGAGGAATTCAATTCTCCCCCGATTTTCTCTTGGAAACGCCCTGAGGATGAATCGCTGGATTCTTGTTCTGATGGTGCTGAGAGTTCCTCTCCTGATGCTTCAATGGCTGATATAATTCCGATACTTGATGAGTTGCATCCACTTTTGGACTCTGAAGCTCCTCAACCTGCTCAGTTGTCTGATGATGGTTCAAATGCCGCCTCAGAAAGGTCTCATGGTAGTAAGACTGATGCAAGTGTTGAGTCCAGTGAGTTAGAAAACCAGGGAGAGGAAGATAATGATGAGGATGAGGGAAAAGGAGAAGGAAAAGAAGCAAAGGGAGATAAAGAGGATGAAAGCAAATCTGCAATTAAATGGACAGAGGATGATCAGAAGAATCTCATGGATTTGGGGACTTCAGAACTCGAAAGGAACCATCGATTGCTTAATCTTATTGCGAGGAGAAGGGCACGTAAAGGCATGGGATTGATGATTGAGAGGAATCTAATAGACTTAGATAGTGCTAATATTCCCTTAAACATCTCCCCAATTTCTGTATCTAGACGAAATCCGTTTGAATTTCCTCATGATTCCTACGATGACCTAGGGTTACCTCCCATTCCAGGGTCAGCTCCCTCTATTTTGCAGCCAAGAAGAAACCCTTTTGATCTTCCTTATGACTCCGGCGAGGAGAAACCCGATCTTAAAGGAGATAGTTTCCAAGAGGAGTTTGCAGGTTTTAATCAAAGGGAAACAGTTCCCCAAAGAGAACCTTTCTTACGAAGACATGAAAGCTTCAATGTGGGACCATCAACTTTGGGTGTTACTCGGCAAGAGCTTAACTGGAAACCGTATTTTGTCCCAGAGACTGAAGGATCTAGCCCTTCCTCATTCCAAAGGCAGTTGAGTGAAGTTAGTGAGTCGAAGTTGAGTTCTGTTCCTGATACTGAATCAGTGAGTTCAGTTGTGGATGAGGAAGACAGCAAGTCATGTGAGCAAGATATTTCTCAAGAAACTGAACTGATCGTGAATGAAGTTCATGCTTCTTTCCATGATGAACAAGAGAGCCTACCGTCTGGTGACATTGAGCCTGCGGATGTTGAACAAGTTGAGAATAGAGATGTTCACCATAATGTGGTTGAGATTACATTGGGAGATGGAGAAAGTCTGCTGGAAACAGAATCAAATTTGCCTGCAGCTGGAGCATCTGCTCATTTGGAGCTCAATGGAATTGAAATCGAACCAATGCCTCATGTTGGCCAAGCTGAGAATAGAGATGTTCATTATGATGTTGTTGTGATCGAATCGGGAGATGGAGAAAGTCCGCAGGAAACGAAATCAAATTTGTCTGAAGCTGGAGCAAAGACTCATGTGGAACTCAATCCAAGTGAAATTCATTCCAAAACAAAAATAGTTGACGATGATTTTAACACTGGGTCAAGTTTATCATTATCAGAAATAGATGAAAAGATATTGGATGACGGTGGAGAAGGATCTGCAGGTTTTGAACCCACAGGTCATGAAAATAAGGAATCTAGCATATTTTCACAAGCATCATTTGAGGAATCAGAATTCCATTATACAGGTAAGGTGGTGGATGATAAGCATAGTGAGCCTATTTATGATTCAAGTCCATCAGTTGAGAAGGTCCTCTCGTTTTCATCTGTCTCTTCTGACGGACAAGCTGGTACATCTGAAATGGGTGCATCCTCAATGTTGGTTGAGTCCACTGACAAGGAAACTGAAGGGCATGCTGAAACAACTGAGCAGGGTATTTCTAGTTTTCAAAAGATGCATGCAGCATTCTCAGATTTACTTGAAAATGAATCAAGGGCAAGGGATCTCCCAGATATTAGTGAGCATGGTGTTACACATTCTGGTTCATTATTGGTTTCTACCACTTTTTCTGATCATAATGTGTCAATGGTGCCTGAATCTGTGGTAGAATATTTTCCAAGGGATGCGGTGTCATCATCTTCTGACGAGGGATTGGAGGATGATGTCCCAAATAAGGAAGAAAGCTTTATCCAGAATCAAGTGGACTTACTTTGCCTTGGTGCAGGGATGACTCTTGCTGTTGACCAAGGAATTGATAAGATGTTGGATTCTTCACCAGAGGAACAACAACTAGTGAACCACGAATATTCAAAGGCCAAACCAGGAGATATGCATGCTGTTGATAAGGAAGACACTCAGCTTGAGCGAGGTGAAATTCATTCGTCAAGTTCATCAGAGCATGACTTAGTATGGGCTGGTGTTTTGCTCAAAGAAGAAACCATCCAGACTGAATGCGATCAAATGCATTTGTCAAACTTTGATTCAAGTCTTGATGCTGATGGCCACCATGATGATGGGAATGAGTTTTCTTCCACAGATTTGATTCACCAGCATATGCTTTCCAATAATGCAACTTGTCACACAATGGTGGCTAAAGTTTCACAAGTTGACCCTTCAGAGGCTAACCTCGGGGAGGTGCATAGGAATGAATCTGAAATGGATGAAGTCGAACCAACATGTTTGGAATCAAAGATTGATACTGGTCTTGACCATGATACGAATTTGGAGAGAATTTCTTCAAACTCCAATTGTGAAGCTACGCTTCCTAGAGAAAACCCTTCTCCCGAATTGGAGAATCAGCTGTCGGGGTCTGATAATTCTACTGATGAACCATCCATTGATGATCATGTTAAGCTGGAGGTAAGTTATGCAAGCATTTCTTATATTTATTTAAATTTCTTCCCATGGATGAATTATCATAATGTAAAGCTGGAGGTAAGTTATGCAAGCATTTCTTATATTTATTTAAATTTCTTCCCATGGATGAATTATCATACTTTTTTGAAGAGTAACCGTATCAATTATTTTGCATGTTGTCTTCATATATTTTTTTCATTTATCGAATACCAAATGCTTTTTTCGGTCTCATGAGATCAAGTTCTGTTGTGAGCTCAGATTTTTTTTTTGAAAAGAAATGTATGATTTTATTAATAGAATCATACTTAGACATTGGCATGTGCGTCATTAAAAACCCTCCCTAAACCTAATGCAGGAAAAAGAGTACGCTATGCCAATGCCGAGTCCGAAAGTTGTCCAAAACCAAATACATACACACTCATAATCGAGCAAAGACTTTAACAAAAATGAAATGGAACCATAATGATCCCTGCCACACCACCAAAGCAGCACCCACACAGACATGCCCACACAAAATGGTAGCACACAGACACCAGACAAGCTGAGAATAATCTCCAAAAGGAAATAATCCATCAGAATTTGGTAGGAATAAAATGATAATCCATCCTGTTTGGTTTTTCATTCCATTTTTTTCCTATTCCATTCTTTTGCTTTATAAGTGTATCAGCAAAAGGAAATAATAGTTGAAAGCAGTGATATTATTTTTGAGTTTTGAGTCAAGTAATCATGTTGAAGTAGCTAATTAAACATGGATTTTATTATAATCATATAGTTACAGATAATTAAGATTTCATGGGGAAGAGCGATTGATTTACCCAATATGAAGTTTTCTTATTGCATGTACACTTAAATACTGTGGCGCTTAACCTATTTAACGCTTTATTTATTTGATTTTCCTCGGATATCTGAATTTTTCAGGAGTTCAATTTGTTTTCTTCCTTTGGCTTCATAATCATCCTTTTTCCTCTAGCATGCTTGATAGAACATAGGACTACGTTCCCTGCATTTCACATGATCTCGGATTTTATGGTATTTGCGTACCATAATTATAATTAATACATGAAACTAACTATGGCAACCCTGATTCAGAAACCGTGTATAATTGCGATGGAGTCTATACGGGAAGTAGACATTGGCAACAACGATCTTAATGTGCATAAAGTTCCCGAGTCTGAGGACAAACTTTCAACAAATCGCTCTTCCATGATTTCAGAGTCCCTTTTTTCTCCATCTGAGAATCTTGAACATACGTTGCCGACAGATCGAGAAGACTTGAAAGGCCGGATCCTAAATGAAATGGAAAGTGGGGGCAGCCCTCTAGAGGTATCCGAACACTTTAATCATGCAGCAGAAGTATATGCCACTTATGTCGTTGAGGAAAATATCAGTGAAGTGGATGACAAGATTAAAGATATTGATGGAGTCCTCTCTGAATTGGACACCGTTGGGGACTTTAATGTCAAGAAAATTGATCTACCTGAGGGATCTCATGTTGCCTATACTGAATCAGCACTGTTACCCGAGGTTATGAAGATCGTGACTGATGTTGAGCTACCTGTTCTTGAAGCAAGATCAACGGAAGATATCGATTCGACTTTCAAGCAACTTCATGAAGGGGTCGATGTTGAGGAAGTAATTCTTCCAAGTATGATTAAGAACCAGCAGGATTGTTCAGATACCCATCCAAAGTTACCTGCCGTCGAGGAAAGATCGCCAGAGGATATCCATACTGCTTTCCATCAAGATCTGGAATCTAATCCAGCGAAGCTGCCACTCTCTTCAGACGTACAGAATGGACCATCTGAGATAGAGCAGAACGGCCCAGTTTCTGGTAAAGAGATTGAAGCTAGTAATGCAGTCTTTGGTATATTCAAGAAAACAGCGAGTATGCTGCTAGTGAACCAAAAAGATGGCTATGAAGAAGCATCTGAAAAATCAAGTCTGAACATTTGAAGGTAAGAAGGCAAAATCTCATGACTCAAGTTCGAGTTCCAGCTCGAGCTCTAGTGACACTGAATGAAGGGAACAAAATATAGTTCATAAAAGTAGAAAGTTGTGTTTTCAGTTTTCGAGTTTTGGGGTTTTCGAATTTGGTTACCATCATGTTTTTTATCCATGGTAGTCATGATTTTTCTCTTCTTTTTTTTTGGTTATTTGTGTGCCTTCCAAGTGATGCAGTTTGAGGTTTATGGTTGATTTTGATCCTATACACATTGGTTGAAGTAAAGTCTTCAGTTCTAATAATATGTGGAATTGTTTCTGTAATGAGTTTCACAGTAGAAATCGTCAATCATGTTGGATGTAAATACAAACATTGCAGCTTTTGGATATACATGCATGCATACATACATACAAATCATAGCTGCATTTAAATATTTTAAAGGGTATGCTTGTCTTCGTGATCTTAGAGAACAGTTTTGAATTTCAATGAGTTGTGCACCGCCACTAATTAAGGATATAATATTCACAATATATAAGAGTAGAATTATATTTTGATACACAAGCTATACAAAAAAAAATTATAACAAAATTTAAAATATAAATCCCAAACTTTAAGACCCTAAAACCTAAACTTGAAACCCTAAACTATAAATTCTATACCCTACACATTAAACCCCTAAATCCTAAAATTGAAAGGCTTGTGTAAACTAAAGTATGGATAATTATTCGATACACTAGCGGTGAAAATTTTTAGTTTTCACAAGCGCCTTAGTTTGAGGCTTCACCGCTAGTGTATCAAATAATTATCATACTTTAGTTTACACAAACGCCTTAGTTTGAGGCTTTAGGGACTTATTTTAAGGGTTTAGGTTTAGTAGTTTAGAATTTAGTGGTTGTGAATATAATTTAGAGTTTATAGGTTAAAATCTAAATCATCAACATATTACTTTAAAACTTAAACACTAACCCCTAAACCTTAAATCCTAACCATAATCCCTAAATTTTAATTATTAACCCTAAATTCTACATCATACCCTCTAAACCCCTAAACCCTAAGCTCTAAACCAAGTCCCTAAACCCTAAAATTAAGGTACTTGTGAAAACTAAAAATTTCCACCACCAGTATATTAGATATAAATCCTAAGAGTATTATATATAGTATATGAAAAATACTTAGATACACAAGCTTGAAAAGTTTACACAAGCCTTTCAATTTTAAGGTTTAGGGCTTTAAGTTATGGTTTATGATTTAGGGGTATGGTGTAGAATTTAAAGTTTATGGTTAAGATTTAGAGTTTAAGATTTAAGGTTTAGGTTTTAGGGTGCTAGGGTTAGGGATTTAGATTTTAGATTTTATAGCTTAAATACGAAGGTTGTATAATTTTTTTATACAATTTATGTATAAAAATATAACCCATAATATATATATATACCAATGAGTCTCGTGAATTCTAGGATGTATTTATTTTTGAGATTTTGAAATTAAAATTTAATAATATATTTTGAGTTACTTGAATATTGAATATTGAGGCGTACCCCTTATATTCGATTTTGAGAGATTTTTGTAGAGAATTTGTCTTCTTTTTATAATGTTATTTTTTTACTATAATTAAAAGTATAATTGAAAATAACAAAGTAGAGGGAATTTCTACTATTGCAACATTTGTTTTTGTACGTAAAAACAACAATTTTTATTTGGTCTTGAATGTTATAAAGCTTTCAAGTATTTGTTAAACTTCAATGACATAAAGCAGTGTTATTATTTGTGAATGACATAAAATTTTGCCATCCAGTATTTTACTATTTGTGAATGATATAAAATTCTTGTCATCCATCATTTTCTTTGAAAATCTTGCAATCATCTTTGGCTTATTTCGTCGGTAGGATAAATGTTTTTTTATTTTTTCTTGTTTTGATAATTATGATAGAGATATTGTAGTCCACAAAATCAATGATTTTTTTTTATGTTGGGTTGAGCCAATACTGTACTGACATTTGATTTTTACTGTTGGCTTGAGCCAATATTGTATTGCAAATCAGTCTATAATGACTATACTACCTCCATCCATAAAATCTAAGAATATTGAGTGTTTAAGAATATTTAACCTCAAATTTTTATGTATATTGTATCAATGACAATCTCAATTAAATTATGTTCAATCCACTATTCTTTTAATTATGGTGTAAAAGCGTGTTTCGCATTCCCAGCTTTCCAATAATTCAATTTTTAAATAAAATATGCCTAGTAACGTGTTTCGACGCGGATCTAACATATTTATCACGTGGAGCAATAGTGTGTCATGTTAAACGCACATGATCAAGGGAGAGTCTAAAATGAAACATGTTAAAATAAGGCTAATGAACGGCGGTTTAATCCGATTCATTGGATGAGAATTTTGTTAAAAGGAAAGAATAAACACCGTTGGATGAAAAAAGTAAAAAAATAAGAAACTAAGAAAGATGAGTTCCCGGTTAATAATAAAAAAAGGTAAAAGAAAATAAAACAAGTAGGTTATGGGATATTTGAGGAAAACTTAAATCTCAGACAAAGAAGAAGAAGAAGAGATATTCTTTAGGCCGTGGACAAAGAAGAAAACTGAAGCAGAAACTACGACGTCTCTTTTAGACTAAAATTGACGAAAATAGAAAAAGAGAGAACCAGATCGCCTTTTCATATTTTTGTACTTAAAGCCCTATGATAATCTTTCTCAAATCTCTTCAATCTTGTTCTATCTCATATTCTTAATCTCTTTATTCAGAAATTTGTTAAGTTTAGTTTAATTTTTTTAGTGTAAAAAAAGAAAGAAATTAGAATGACCGATTACTTTTTTTTATGATTATATTTTTTGGTGAAATGGGTATGCTATAAATTCTTTTCTTGGTTGATCTTCTGTATGAATTTTTTTCTTGTTTTTAATTAGATTGATTATAAAGGGTTGTTGGGGGTTGGGGGGACTAAGTTGCTGGGAACGTGTTGTGTTTCCTTTAAGTCTCATTAGGAGCTGTCGAATGTTCAATTAGAAGAGTTTAGAGCGGTGCTATATTATTTGAAAGTTGGTTCAGGTTCTCTGCAGGATACTTTGATCTTAAATAAATGGAGTTCGTTTTAAGTTTTCTGCAATCTATATTGGTTATCACTGCGGTGATACATTTTAGTTGATTAATGCGGAGTTTGTTGGTTGCATTAAGGAAGTACTTAAGTTAGCAGACGAATTTTTAAGCGTTTAGCCTGGGGTCTGAGCTTAGTTTACCTTGAAGTTGAAGTTCTTTGTTGAGATGTTTCATTTGTTTTGGTGTTGTCGTTGCTTTGATTCTGATAAAGTTTTATTCAGTGGTTGCCTCTAAAAATAATCTTAGAGTGGAAGATGGTGCGAGTAGAAGTCTATTAAAGTCTGGTGATTGTTTTTCTGGTTCGGGCAAGATTTACTGTTCTATGGTTGGTGATAGCGATAAGCGTTGGGTTTGTAGGGTAAGGTGGTAGCTGATGAAGCCATAGGAAAAAACTGCTTTAGTTGATAAGCTTTGGGTGTTGAAGGGTAAGGAGCTGCAGCTTGGTAAGTCCAACTTATGCGCTTTTGTTTGTATAGGCTTGGGGTTTTTATTTGGTTAGGTACATTGGCGAGGCAGTTTGTAATAGGCTTGGGGGAGCAATGGCTGTCATTAAATGGCAGGTTGTTTGGATAGTATGGGATTTCTTTAATTTTTGCAGTGTGCCCTGTTGACTTTGTAGCCTTATTCTTTATTTACTCTAGCATTATTTTTTTCTTCCTTTTTTTTATTCTGAGCCCAGTTTCAAGAATCATAAGTTTGTTTTAGGAACTAGATGCATATCACGTGTTTAAGTGAGACTAAAGTTTTCTAAACTAGAGATCAAATGCCAAGCAACCTGACATTACTAATCGGCTGGCTCATGCTAACTAAAGATTTTATTTCATCATCGGACATGCATACTAGTGAAAATTTTAACTATGCTAGCAAAGCAAAATTATCATGTTAAAAATATGCCGTGGCAAAAAAAATTAGACAAAAAAAATTACAAAAACAGAAAGCTAAAATACAGTAGAATACCTTGGCAAAATTTTTCTGATTATCAACACATGCTAGCAAGCAGAATCTGGTCATAGTTCTGTCCTCAAATATCCCAAATTAGTAATGTCAAGCAGATAAACAAATTTACGTGCAACAATATAACACTAGCCTAGGGTCATCAAGTGTGCATGAAGTGCATGCAATTTACATTAAGTATCCTTTAACTCCCTTAGCAAATCTTTACTATCCAAACTCAGAATTAAATATTTTTTTATATATTTTTTTATTTTCTAAGGGTTTCTTTTTGTTGACATTAAATTAGGGTTCGTGTCATGACACTATTTGGTGTGTGAAATAAGAGAGAGACTACCACGAATCCCCACATTAATCCAGACTACACCACTGAGCTAACCATACACTCATACACTAAAGTTATGTTGGCTTGAGAACTAAGAGGGAGCAAACTATGAAGCCCCAAGTTACTTATTGTCTCTAAGACAAAGGAATGTTCTAAATATTTTTTACTTGTTTTTGGCAAAACATTGTTGCCTTATTCTTTACTTTTACCAATAATAGATTCATAGCAACTTATTAGCTATGAAAAACAATAGAGATTGAGCCTTGATATCATTAGGAAATTCTAGGGTCTTGATTTCTTGAACTTAGATTTAAACATTGTCTTAGCCATGGAATCAATAAATCTATTAAAGCTATTGCTTACCTAATTGATACCTATAGTTTAGGATTAAGAAGCTTGAGAAAATCAAAGCTTGGAGTGTCCTCCAATGGAGGTGCTTGCTTGTTCAATAGGAGGAAGAAGATAGGGAGGTGCTAGCTTAAGGCTACGGTAAGTTTCCTATCACTTTTTCTTTTCTTTCTTCAATTACTAATCCCAATTTAGGCTTTAGCAAACCCAACAATAAAGGAAGACTTCTTTGGCATTCCACGTAGCTTGATGACTAATGGGTTGAAGGGCTTATTACTTAATTAGTCCCTCAACTTTCCAGACTTCATGCTTTTGTTCCCCAACTTCTAATTTTCCCAATTTAGACACTAGGACAAGTTTTAAGTTTTGAAATAAGGTTTTTGATCAATAAAAATGCTAATTTGGAATTCAATATTTTAATAATTGACTACTTGTTCAAAGGTTAATGCTATAATTTAACTTTCTGATGTAAAATTGCCGGTTGTCAGAATTGAATTTCGGCTAGGTCTGATTTTATGGTGTTACAACTCTTAGCCTTAAGAAAAATTTGTCCTCGAATTTTACCTAAACCTAAGATATGCGGGTATTGATTCCTCATGGTCTCTCTGATTTCTATGTGGCTTCTTCAATCTTGTGACTCCTCCAATGCATCTTGACTAAAAAAATGTTCTTGTTTTGAAGTCTCTTGATTTCCCTTGCCAATATTTGTACTGGTTATTCCTCATACGTCAGATTAGGTTGAAGTTCCATCGATTTAGGCTCAATAACATGCGATATATCAGATCTATACTTGCGGAGCATTGATACATGGAATACATCATGAATCTTGCTTAACTCTTGGGGCAAAGCTAGCCAGTATGCCACATGACCAACTTTTTCAATTACCTCGAAAGGTCTAATGAATCGGGGATTCAGTTTTTCTTTTTTACCAAAATAGAGAATCTTTTTCCATGAAGACACTTTTAGAAAATCTTTCTATCCTACAAATTATTGTATGTCCCATTTCTTGAGATCGACATAGGCCTTCTGTCGGTCGAAAGTGGCCTTTAAATGGTCATGAATAATAGTAACCCATTCTTCGATTTTCTGAAGTAAGTCAGGGCCCAACACCCTACCTTCACCGAGTTCAGACCAACATAACGGTGTTTCTACATTTCCTGCCATACAATGCTTCACACGGTGCCATTCCAGTAGATGATTGATGAATATTATTATATGTAAACTCGATGAGAGGTAATGACCTCTCCTAAGTTCTTTCAAAGTCAATGACACATGCACGAAACATGTCTTCCAATATCTGAATTACCCTTTCTGACTGGCCATTAGACTGAGGGTGAAAAGCTGTACTGAGATTGACTCGGGTGCCTAGAGCTCCTTGTAGTGCTTTCTAGAATCATGAAACAAAGTTTGGACCTCGATCAGAGATAATTGACTTGGGTACTCTATGGAGTCTGACCACTTCCTTGATGTACAAGTCAACTAACTTGGGAAGACCGTAGTCCATTCTAACAGATAAGAAATGAGCTGACTTGGTAAAACGGTCAATGATGACCCAAATAACATCATACTTAGCTAGATTTAACGGTAATCCACTAACAAAGTCCATGGTTATTCTATCATACTTCTATTGTGGAAGTTCAATGGGTTGTAATAATATGGTAGAGACATGGTGCTCAACCTTAACTCGCTGGCACGTAAGGCATTTAGATACAAACTCTATAATGGCTTTCTTCATACCAGGCCACCAGTACAGTTTTCGAAGGTCTTTATACATTTTTTAACCTCAGGTGAAATAAGAAAGAGATACAATGAGCTTTCATGAGGATATCATCATGAAAAGATTTGTCATTCGGTATACAGATTCTATCACTGAAACAAAAGAGTCCTTCAAAGTTAACTTTAAAGTCAGGGCCAAGATTACTCCGAAGCTCGGTGACAATGGCTTGTAGTTCAGGATCTTGATCTTGCAACGACTTGATTTTTATTACAATGGTAGAATAAACTTAGAGTTTAGCTACTAACGGTCTATGTTTCAATAACTTGAAATGAGCGTTGATAGCTCGAGAATCAGGCGAAGGTTTGCAGCTAAGTGCATCAGCTACAATGTTAGCCTTGATCGGGTGATAATCAATAACAAGATCATAATCTTTGAGAAGTTTTATCCATCTCATTTGACGAAGGTTAAGCTCTTTCTGTGTCAATAAGTATTTGAAACTCTTGTGGTCGGTATATAGATAGAATTTTTCTCCGTAGAGATAATACCTTCAGATCTTTAATGCAAAGACAACCGCAGCCAATTCACGAAAATGGGTAGGGTAATTCATTTCATACTGCTTAAGTTGTCTTGAAGCATATGCAACGACTTTGCCTTCTTACATCAATACACATTCTAACCCTTGATGCGATGCATTACTATATACAATGTAGTCTTTACCAGACTCAGGTTGGGTTAAGACCAGTGCGTGAGTCAATACTTGCTTAAGCTGATCAAAACTGCTTTGCTGCTTCTCAGTCCATTCAAAAAGGGCATCTTTTCGTAAGAGTTGGGTTAATAGTGCTGATATTATAGAAAATCCTTTAACGAATCTCCTATAATAGCTAGCAAGACCAAGAAAACTACAAACTTCACCAATATTTTTCGATGGCCTCCACTCAACTATAGCTTGAATCTTTTTTGGGTCTACTTGAATACCCTCTGCAAAAACCATATGTCTTAGAAATGAAACTTCGGTGAGCCAAAACTCACACTTACTGAACTTGGCATACAACTACTTCTCCCGAAGGATTTGGAGCACAACACAAAGATAATCTTGATGTTCAGCTTGATTCTTGGAGTAAATCAATATGCCATATATGAACACCACTATAAACTTATCAAGATAAGGTCTAAAAACCTGGTTCATAAGATCCGTAAAGGCAACCAGTGCATTGGTTAATCTGAAGGGCATAACCAAAAATTTATAGTGGTCATACCTTGTACGAAAAGCTATATTGGCACATCACATTCTTTAACTCTCATTTGATAGTACCCAGACCTTAAGTCAATCTTAGAGAAGACAGTTGCATCATTAAGCTGATCAAACAAGTCATCAATTCTCGGTAATGGATACTTATTCTTGATGTTAAGCGTGTTTAACTGTCGGTAATTAATGTAAAGATGCATGAACCCGTCTTTTTTCTTGACAAAGAGGACTAGAGCTCCCCAAGGTAAGAAACTTGGTCGAATGAAACCTTTATTCAACAAGTCTTGAATTTGTACCTTAAGCTCGATGAGTTTAACCGATGTCATAGGTAAGGTGTAATGAAAATCGGGGTGGTTCTAGGTTGCACTTCAATCCCAAATTCAACTTCACGGGTGAGTGGTAAACCCGAAAGTTCATCGAGAAATATATCGGGGAATTCTTGCATAATATCCATATCTTGCAACTGAGGTTCTTCTTTACTTGCAGTAGCATATAACAATGATTTCTTACCCCCGGAGTCTATGAGAGTCGCACTCTTCTTGCCCATACCTCGAAGATACAATTTTTTCTTCGAGCAATCTACCCAAGCTTGATGCTCTCCGAGCCAGTCAAGCCCTGATATAACGTCAAACTCATGAATAGGAGGGCTATGAGATTGGTCAAAAAAGGTATCCCTTGTATCATAAGGGGACAATTTTTACATAATAATCTAATTACAATACTATCACCTAAAGGATTGGTTACGGTGATTTGGAAGCTATAGGCTCGGATGTTAACTTAACTTTTTAATCAACATAGTGCTAATAAAAGAATGAGTGGATCCAAGATTAATCAATGCATAGACAGTGTGAGTATACAATTCAATAGTACCTGCTATAATATCCGGATCTTCCTCATCCTTTCTGCTCCTCACATGATAAACTTGAGCTGAAGTCTTGGATTCTTGTCTACTTGAAGTTCTTGTAGAGCTATCAGGCCTCCCCAAAGCTCTTGGTGCATCTTGTTTGTCATTTGCCCTTGAAGGACTGAACATGGGACAATGTACCTACCGATGCAGTAGACTTGGATGTATTTATTGGACAATCTTTGATATAATGAACTTGTTCTATACAGAAGAAATATGCTCCAGTCTGCCTACGACACTGTCCCGCAGGATGTCTTCTCTAATAGAAATTACAGGTGGGGTATTGAGATTCTTCAACTTGAACATCGAGTACTCTTAAAGAAAGTTGTTCTCGCAGTAGATTGAGACATGGACTGTGGCTTGGCAATGCTGCCTGATCAGAAGGACTGCTAGTAGTATTGTTTCTTAAACCCTTGTTGCTTGCCCTTTTTATTCGGTAATAGAGGACGGAAATTATCTCGAGTCATTTTTTTGATCGGGTTAGCCTGCTAGTCCTCTACAACCTCTGTGCAGCTTCAGTAGAAATGGCTCAGTTCACGAGTTCTTGGAAATATGTGATTCCCAGTGCAGTAAACAAATGTCGATGCTCATCACTCAACCCTGCGACAAACATTCTACATTTATCCTTCTTCTTTTTAATATACTCGGTTCTGTACTTGCAATATTTGTAAAAGTCATGGATTTACTGTTCTATCGTTATTTTGTCTTGCTTGAAATGTAGGAAGATATCCCACCTTTCCACCAAGTAATACTCACTAATGTATTTCTTCCTGAACTCACGTAGAAAGAACTCCCAAGTTATAGCTTCCTCAGGAGTAGTAAGTATAGTGGTCTCCCAAAAATGTAGAGCCTCGTCTGCCAACAAGGCTAGGGTATACTCTAATTTGTGGTCATTCAAACATTGTAACTGGTTATTCAATATCCACAATGTGCTATCTAGCCATTATTTTGCCACTTCAGGGCCGTCACCAGCCCTAGCTGCAAAGGTAGTAGCTCGATATTATGCTAGCTTATCGATAGGGGCTTAGGTCATAGAAGTAACAGCTACGGAAGATTATGCAGACTACTCAGACTTAAGCGTAGCCATGAATTTTTTGAAAATCTCAATCATGTTCTAATAGCACTCAAATTGAGCAATCTGCAGTACATGTTAGGGATTCGGTTGTTCTTATTGGGGAACTTGATGATTTGGAGGGTCTTTTCCCCTTTTCTCCTCACCATTTTTCGAGGAGCCTGTAGTATGCTCAACTTTTTCGTGAGCTTTCACGGAGTCAGACATCTTATACTATAAAAGAAAAAAAAGATCAGATTAATCGCAAGTCATATTATACACAACAATAAACTCCTAGATGGCATATGTAATGCAATAACAATGCAATAGACTTTAGTTTAGTCCTAGAATCGACTAAACCTGGCTCTGATACCACAAATGTAACACTTCCTTCCCGGTTTGATAGAAATCTGGGTTAAAAATGTAATCGATGAACAATATGGTGATCAGATCAATATTTACGATAACTTATGCAATGAACAATGAGCTAATTTTTATTAATACAGAACCATGTTTGACAATGATCATCTTGTACTTAATCAAAACCATAGTTAAGGGTCATTCGGTAGCTTTTCCAACTTTGGGGACAAAATTGCAATTTTATAAAATTATAAGACCTTACCGAAAATTACAGTTACCCATGTTAAATTCAATGCACGAATGTCTTGCATACAAATTTTTAGTACAATCAGAGTTCATTTGTATCCTCAATTAAGCTTTATAAAATTTAGTGACCATTTTATAAGATTCTAAAACCTTTTTAGTCATCTTTTAACTAACTTACATGTCTCGGTACCGATACTTGAAAGGTCGTATCGATACGCCTGTGTTATGGTAGTTAACACGGTTATGAACCGTATGGGTTATACCGTTACTGGCATAACTGTATCGGTACGCTATGTAGCCTTAGTTAAACTTAAGTTCCAGTGGTAAATTACCGTACCAATACACCTTAGGCCTTATCAATACACTTACCATAACCGTTAAAGATAGTTAATTTTGTTAAGATTTTACCGATATTAGGTATCAGTACGCATGGTCAAAGAAAAAATGTCAACCTCAGGGATCGATACGGTATCAATACGGTGCTACAGTAATTTTCCATATTAATTTACTATTATCGATACTTATATAGTTGTATCGATACACCCCCTTTACTTGCGTCCCAAAATGCATACCCGTACCGATACGCCATCACCCGTACCAATACGGACATACTTGTAATGACATATTTAGTCTGGTTTTTAATCACTTTAGGGATCTTAACCTTGTCCAACTGTTACCAAATTTTACAAGCAAGTTTATAATCAACTTATCTACCTACATGTCAAATTGCATAGCAGTTGGAATCCATTTACCAAGATTTCACTTATTAAAGAATTATAGGTCAAGTTTGCCAATTTTTCCAACTTTCAACATCCATATTTCATATTTTAACCATTTCAACATGGTGAGCAATATATACACACAAAATGGGGCTAAACTAACATGTCTAGACCCTGTGCCACCATACTAGGAGTTCAAAGGCTAGGTTTACATTACTTATAGCTTGTGTGACTTGCTTCAAAACTCTCATAGCTCTAATAATTGATCTGACACACCTTTTAACCTGAAAATGCATGGAAATGAGATTCATTAGGCTTATATATCCTAGTGAGGTAGCCAACAATAATACCATGAATGCCAATAATATCAATAACATTCACATCAATGTAAATGCATCTCAATCATGTTTTAACAATAATTTCAATAACTTAATTCCTTGAATCGATATGTGAATGTAGATACGCGAATTCCCATCCAACATTGCCAACAATAAATGGTCAATATCCGCTAACACCGCTAATAGGACCAAAACCAATGCATATCACCAACATCACCAAATAGAGCCTTAGCTCAAGGACCGTAATCCACTCCATACTAATGTGCTCATGAATTTTATGGCATGCCAATTGTATCCAATGTCCATTTGTATCCAAAGATTTGATAATTAGGCCAATAACAATAACAATAACAATAAAATAGCAATGTCAACTTGTCAATAACAGTGTATCATGATCAATATGGCCTTTCACAATTTTATAAAGTTATCAATGACAATATCATGAACCAATAATTAATATCAATGCAATAAGCTTACCAAAGCTTACCAATGCTACCTTCAACAGGGTTTTCATGCAACCATACCTTGATTTCAATTATGAAAATGTAATAGACCAATACAATGAAATTGGGAAGACACCTGGCCAATCCCGAGACTCTGACTACACTCACCGATACTCTTGAAGCTTTTAGAGCTTCCGGATGACTATTCCTTTATTCTTTGACTTGTTGGAATTTGAGGGATTTGGTGATTATTCACCTTAATTCTCTTGAGCTAAAAAAGAAATAGAAATCACAAGGATTTCAATATCAATAATAGATTCATAACAAATTATTAGCTATGAAAAACAATAGAGATTGGGCCTTGGTATCCTTAGGAAATTCTAGGGTTCTTGATTTCTTGAACTTAGATTTAAACATTGTCTTAGCCATGGAATCAATAAATCGATTAAAATCTATTGCTTGCTCAGTCGATACCTATAGTTTAGGATTAAGAAGCTTGAGAAAATCAAATCTTGGAGTGTCCTCCAATAGAGGTGCTTGCTTGTTCAATAGGAGGAAGAAGATAGGAAGGTGCTAGCTTAAGGCCAAGGTAAGTTTTCTATCCCTTTTTCTTTTCTTTCTTCAATTACTAATCCCAATTTAGGATTTAGCAAACCCATCAATGAAGGAAGCCTTCTTTGCTATTCCACGTAGCTTGATGACTAATGGGTTGAGACGCTTATTACTTAATTAGTCCCTCAACTTCCCAGATTTTATGCTTTTGTTCCCCAACTTCCAATTTTCCTAATTTAGACACTAGGACAAGTTTCAAGGTTTGCAATACGGTTTTTGATCAATAACAATACTAATTTGGAATTTTATATTTCAATAATTGACTACTTGGTCAAAAGTTAATGCTATAATTTAACTTTTCGATGTAAAATTTCTGATTGTCGAAATTGAACTTCGATTAGGCCCAGTTTTAGAGTGTTATAACTCCCCCTTAAGAAAAATTCATCCTCAAATTTTAGGGTGTTACAACTCTCCCACTCACACATCAAACAACTCTACATGCATGATATTCTAAAGTGGTACTTGATGTCTGTTGGAAATGTTTCCAGCACGCTAGCCTTTGTCACATGCCTTGGTAAAATAATATGCATCTTTGAACAGTGTAGGCCAGAAAAAATCTTGACTACAGCACCTTAGTCGCGCTCTTCATTCTAGCAAAGTGGCCTCTATATGGTGCTACATGGCAGAGTTGAAGAATATTTTGTTTTTTCATCCTCTGGCACACATCGATGAATAATTTGGTTGGCACAATGTTTGAACAAGAATGGCTTATCCCAATAATATTGTCGTATGTCTCTCAGAAATCACTTTTTGGTATTACTTGCCAAGTCTGATTGCAAAATTCTACTGACCAGGTAGTTGACTATGTCAGCATACCATGACATGGTATTGCCTGCAAGCAAGTATTCATTAAGAAACTCATCTCTAATGGCAGAAGTATTGCCATCCTTATGATGGTACTCTAATCGAGACAAATGATAAGCTGCCAAGTTTTCACTTTCATTCTTATCTCGTACCTCGAGGTTGAATTTTTGTAAAAAAAGTGTCCATCAAATAAGTCTGGGCTTGGCATCTTTCTTTTCCAAGAGATACTTAAGTGTTGAATAGTCTGTGTATACCACAACTTTACTACCCATCAGGTAAGATCTGAATTTGTCAAACGCAAAGACAACTGCAAGGAACTCATTCTCAATTGTTGTGTAATTAAGTTGGGCTTCATTCAATGTTTGGCTGGCATAATAGATAGTATGGAAAATTTTGCCGTGCCTCTATCCTAACGCAGCTTTGACGGTATAGTCGTTGGCATTGCACATGAGCTTGAATGGATCATTCTAATCTAGTGCCACGACTATGGGGGCATTAATTATCCTGTCTTTCAATTACTAAATAGCTTTCAAACAAGAATCACCAAACGCAAAAAAGGTATTCTGTTCCAAAAGTAAGCATAAATGTTTAGAAATTTTTGAAAAAAAACTTTAATAAAACGATGATAAAAACCCACATGTCCCATGAAATTTCTAATACCTTTGATACTTGTGGGCGGTGGAAATTGTTTGATTACCTTTGCATTTACTTTGTCATCCTCCAGTTCAATCTTAATCACTTTATGTCCAAGAACTATACCCTCTTTCACCATGAAATGGCATTTCTCCCAGTTCAGGACCATGTTGGTTTCAATGCATCTTTGGAGAAAAAGTTCCAAACTCTAAACATATTCCTCAAATGTTTTTCCAAACACCGAGAAATCATCCATGAAAACTTCTAAGTTATTCTCAATCATGTCATAGAAAATTGACATCATGCGATGTTGAAACGTTGCTGGGGCATTACACAATCCAAATGGCATTCTTCTAAATCGAATGTCCTATATGGATAAGTGAACATAGTTTTCTCCTAATCTTCTAGTGCAATGGCTATCTGATTATAGCCCGAGTAATCGTTTAGGAAGCAATAAAATGCCTTCCCTGCCAATCTATCTGACATTTGATCGATGAACAACAGTGGAAAATAATAATTTTGAGTGGCATTATTTAGCTTTCTATAGTCCATGCACACTCTTTAGCCCGTCACAGTCCTCGAAGGTTATTCTCTATTCTTTGGCACGCACTACATCGGGTTGACCCACGAGTTATTAGAAATAGGATAAATAATACTGGTATCCAGCCATTTTATGACTTCTTTCTTGACTACCTCCTTTATGCTGGGATTCAATCTCCTCTAAGCCTCAATTGTTTTGCCATGGTAATCCTCTAGAATAATTTTATGCATAAAAATTGTTGGGTTTATGCCTCAGATACCAGCCAAGGTCTACTATAAGAATTGCTTGTGATTGCCTAGTGTCTCCAACAATCATTTCTCTTGGTCATTAGTCAATGATCACTGGCAAAGTTGAGTCATCACCCCAAATAAGCATATTTGAAGTGGTTTGGGAAAAGGTTTCAGTTCTAATTCTGATGGCTCCTCAATGGATGGTTTGGGTGCCTTGATTTTTTTTGCCAGCCAACTCAAGTGGCTCAGGTCTCCCAAAATAACTTATGACCCCATTCAGCATGGTTGGTCCTTCATATTTTTTACTCATCGTATTCTCATCATCCTACTCTATGGCATCATCGTCTATGTCTTGGCAAAACTTTGCTATCTCCACATTAGAAATCGATTCCATCATCCTAGCAGCTTGGCATTTCTCAGGTTCATCTATACACTTAAGTGCTTGAAATATGTTAAACGTGACATGTTGGTCATTTATACTCATAGTAAACTCACCTTTCTGAACATCAATTAAAGTCCTACCCGTGGTAAGAAATGTTCTTCCCAAAATTATTGGGACATTAACATCATGTTCATATTCTAAAATAATAAAATTAGTTGGGAATATAAATTGATCTACACTTACCAGCACATCTTCAATTTTACCCTTGAGATGTGCATAAGATTTATCTGCCAGCTGGAGTGTTACTGTGGTAGGCCTTGCTTCAATGCCAAGTTTTCTAAAAACTGACATTAGCATTAGATTGATGTTGGCTCCCAGATCGTACAGAGCCTTTCCTATGAATCTATTTCCAATCGTATAGGGAATTATGAAGCTTCTCGGATCTTTTAGTTTCGGTGGCAATTTATTGGTGATCATTGCACTACATCCTTCAATAAGAGCAACCGTCTCGAAATCACCCAGCTTTCTCTTCTTGTACATAATGTCCTTCATGAATTTGACATAGTTGGGCATTTGTTCGAGAGTTTCTACTAATGGTATATTGATATGCAATTGTTTAAGAACTTCCAAGAAAAGCTTAAACTGCTGGTCTTGCTTGTGTTTTTAGAGCCTTTATGAAAAAGGCGGTGGCAGATAAGCGAATATTGGTTCAGCTGGTTTTACCAAAGTTATGCTGGCATCAGCTTGAGGTTTGGCATTGTCAGAGTTTCCCTCCTTCTTCTCTATTTCTTTGAGTTCATCTGCTGGCATCAACTTCTCGTCCTGGCAATTAGTTGACTGTCTAACAAGTGTCTCTGTCTCGTATTGTTTGCCACTCCGAAGAGTTACTGGCTTGCATTGTTTTCTACCTTTTTACCGAGCATCCTTCGTATCACTTGGCAAATTTCCCTCGAATCTATTACTAAGTGCATTGGCAAAATTCCCCAGTTGAACTTCCAAGTTTCGCATTGATGCTACTAGACTCTGGACAGTTGCATCATTTTGCTCCATATACTCGGTTAGTGTACTCCCCTAGGTAGATCTCTGCCCTTGATGAAAATTATATTGTGCTCTTTGTGGCATCACATTCTGATTAAATCCCAACGGTGCATTACCATTCTAACGTTGGGCATTATATTGGTTACCACCTTGGTTTGCCCATGAAAAGTTTGGATGTTGCTTCCAACCTGCATTATAGGTATTGGAATGTGGGTTGAAATTATGATTGAAATTGCCAATAAAATTTACCGGTTTAGGGTTTGTTGGGAATTTTTCCACACTATGATCCTCTTTACAAATAGTGCAGAATGGTTCTAATGCCTTTACTTCTCAGACTTTAGTAGGCTTTTGCATCGTCTTCACTATGTTAGTGAGATTGAAAATCTGAGCATTAATTGATGATAGTGCATCAAGCTCTAATTTGCCAGTATTTTTTGTTTCGGTTCTTAATCTAGAAGTAGGATACTGGAGATTATTTGTGGCAATCCTTTCAAGGATGTCAAATGCATCCATGTAATTTTTGTCTAGCAAAGCATCAACCACAGTTTTGGCATGAGCATTGAGTTCGTTATAAAAGGTCTCTATTTGGTTCCAAGTAAGAAATCTATACATGGGAAATCTTCTCAATAGGTACTTAAAATTCTCCTAATCATCAAACAAAGTCTCATCATCAGCCTGCCTAAAAGTGATGATATCGCCCCGCAGATTGGCATTAAGTTTAGGTGGCTAAAATCTCAGAAGGAACTTCTGGCATAATTCTGCCCATAAAATGACTGAACCTGGTGACAAAGAACTTTGTTGTAATTTTGCTCTATCTCTCAAGGAAAATAAGATAGTCTTAGCTTCACTGTCTCTTAGTCTTAGCTTCACTGTCTCTTCAGCTACACCAGGTCTGCTGAAACAGTTGGCACACCTCCATGAATTGCTTCAAGTGTTGCCTTGGGTCTCCAGTAGGTGATCCATCAAATTGACCTACATTTCATAGCGTCTGAATCATTACCAGTAAGTTCAAAATTAGCTACATTTACCTCTGGACCAATCAGTCTTGGCATCAAACTATCCATTCTTGGTTCCAAGTGTTCTCTAATAGGTCTTTCTTTAGGATTTTCAGTAGCAACAACAGGTTCGGGTGGTATCCCATTATTTTTTGGTGGATTCTCCTCATTATTTATGAAATTGTCCACTCTATTTCCATTACGAGCAATTTCTCGAAGCTTTCTTTTTTAATCTATGTATGGTTCTTTCAATCTCTATGTCGTATGGCCAATCTTCTTCCGCAACGCGGCTCCTGGTCATACATCAAACAAACAAAATAAATAAAAATAAACATAAACAAGAAAAAATCAAAACAATAAATTTCGTTGTAATCCTCGGCAACCAAAAACTTGTCGACTGACTAACGTTTGGTAAATAATTGATGAATTAGTGTAAATATGTCAGTAAAATAGTGTCAAGTTTAGGTTTTTTTGCGTGCAAGTATACACGGCCAGCAAGTAATACAGTAGTAAGTTGAGTATCGTATCCACAAGGATTGTCCAAGAATTCAATGCCACATTAATTGCTTGTAAAATGAAACAAATGAGTTTGGATTAGGTTTTAGATTTAAGAAAAATAACTAAGGAAAAGAAAGTAAAAGTTCAGGCAGATTGGAAAACAAATATATTCAAATGGATGGTGGGCGTTGGCAAGGGATGTATAGATTTCACGCTAACAAAGACAATATTTAATAACTTCCAGCCATGATTTTATTACGGAGCAGATTTTAAGGTTAGTATTACCTCTGTTGATAGTAATGCCCTAAGTTAATTACAATTAACTCATATATGTCTATAGCAATGCTTTTCAATAATTAACTTGGCAAAGTTCTAATCTTCACTCTTAAGGGGTAGATTCACTTCCGAAGTAAGCTCATCTACTTGAACATCTTCTATCAAAGTTTTTCACCTTAGTACCTGACAATTAATCATTTTCTCTTAAGTCTGTTAAGATATTAAGGGATAATATGTATGCAATGCCAATCGTCGTATGGAAAACTATTTAGGAAAATTTAGTACTACCAGGATAGACAAAATGACAAAGTATTCAATTACTAAAAACTAAAAACAGCTAATCGTTTATCGCAAAACATCCCCAGCCAACTTAAAAGAATTAGTTCGTGGTTGGGGGAACCATCAACACATCATCATTTTCAAATAACATTATCATTAAAACAGAATTAAAACTAAGAGAAATGGGCAAAAAAGGAGATCTGTCAATGCAACCTTTTAATAGATCCAGAGCTCTCAGTCTTAGCCTGGTCGAACCACAATTTGCCCTCTTTTTTCACCACGATAAAGCCTCCTTGACCGCTCTTTCGGTTCATTGTTAGGCTTCCTTTAAATAGGTACTCGTGGAAACCTTAGATTGAGTTTAAATTTGAAAGTTGGTTACGCACTTGAGATAAGCTCGTTATCTTCTTATCCTCTCATTTGAATTTAGGGCTAACTGAATCTTTAAACAACGACTAACTAACCGGACATCGGTCATCATTCTTTTGCCAACCGAGCTTGACGATCCTCGTTCTACTTTTGCCAATCGCTACTCGGCATTTCTCTTCTGCTCCTCCTACCATCATCTCCTGCCATCTTGATCCTGCCCTGCCACAGTAAAGAAATACATATTTACTCTGGCAAAGGAAATGTTCCTCAACTCCTTAATGCAAATTCATGATTCTACTAGCTAAATGCACAAATTTGTACTCAAAGTTAAGCAAAAGCATAACAATATATATATATATATATAAAGTATTACTTTTGATGAGTTAACATGAAATCTATCTTTCTTAGGTTCTTCTTTATTTCTTGGTTGGTTATTCAGGATAGGCTGCCTACTAAGAGCAGGATGGTGAAGTGGGGATGCCAAGTTGATGTTTTTTGTGTCCTTTGCGAATCTGAGACAAAGGCAACGGGGTATTTATTTATTGAATGCATTTTTTCAAAGCAATGTTGGGGTGTGATACTTCAAGCTTGCAAAACCTTCCTCATAACAGTTGGGAAGCGATGGTTACTGGGATCAAGGCTCATAGTAAAGGAAAGACTTTAAAAGCTGCCATCGTTCGTTTAGCTTAGTGTGGTTTAATTTATCATGTATGGAGAGAAAGGAACTGCAGAATTCATGGGAAATGTTCAAAGCAAGTGGATGATATTATCCAACTGGTTTGGCGTGATGTTTGATCTCAATTACTAGGTTGCAGGAAATTTTTGCATTCTTCTTCTGTTTTGATTTCTGAATGGGATTTGGTATAGGTCTTATTTGTTTCTTTACTATATGAGGTGTTTGTGTAGGGTTTGTTTTTATTGGTGATTGTAGAGGTTTTTTGGATGAATAAAATAAATTATTTATCTAAAAAACAATATATGGCATTTATTGTATAATCAACCTTTGTATTATTATAGTTGGCATGTCGATTAACCAAATACTTGGGTCTTTTTAGTTTTCCTCGTTGAGTTAAAGTTTATTAGAGATTTTAACTCCATAAAAAATTATCTTTTTGAGTTAATATTATTTTCGAGTATTCATGTGAATAAGTTGTTTGAAATTGGATCATTTAGAAGTAATAACATTCATCATTATTGTTAAGATCAATGGTGGGCGTAGGAAAGGTTCGAGTTGGGCATATGCTCACCTTAAAATCTAATTTCCTTTATTAGCTATCTTTTTTTGTGAGTGTATCCATTCTAGAATTTTATTTGTGCTCGTCCTGAAAATCTGAATTTCCTTTATTATAGTTATTCATTTTACTGATTATGTCCACAATAAAATTTTATTCGTACCCATCTATGTACAAATTATTTATGTTATTAATACTTAATATATGTGTGTTCACCGTCAAAAATATTTCTGGATCCGCCACTGGTTAGGATTAAAATATATTTTAATTAAGGTATTAATGATAAATAAATCTTCAATATTAGTCACTTTTTTCAATCGATTCTTTAATTTTTTGGTAATTTAAATATTAAAGTTTATTTTTTAAAAAAATAAATTCTTTTTGGATGATCAATTGACGGTAAATATTTTACTAACGTGACATGACAATTTTAAGAGCACAATTAAAAACAACTGAAAAAAAACAAATGTTGAGGTTCTTTTTATTAGTATGTCTTTTTTTATCTTATCCTTAAATTAATCAATTAAAAATATTTGTGATATGTTACCAAATTTTCTTACTTACTATAACCCTCTATACTCGCCTATGCGTTAAGCGTAATTCCAGGAAGTCATATTCCAAACCCAAAACTTCCCATGAAAATATTTACATATTAAAGTTCAAACATATAATAATTATAATCCATAAATATAATACCAGAAGCTCAGTCTAGAACCATATCATAATTTGGTTACAAAATATGCCATATTGGCGAAAATAGTGAAGCATACGGTATCAAAATATAGGCTCATGTTACCCAAATAAAGACAGTATGGTTGGTAGAAACATTACAACAAAAAGTAAGTACGAATGTTTCAATCCTCCAAGTGCCAAGTCCAAGGTAGCCTATCCAAAAGTATCTGAAAGGGAAAAGATTTGGGGGTATGAGTTAGGGAGCTAAGTATGTTCCAATAAGTGCAGATAAAACATACAATAGTTCAAACATGCATAAATCATTTCAGTAAAACATGTTTCAAGAGCAACCAAAGTTTTATTTATGCTTAACTACTCTTTAATCGTACATCGATATGTAGTTCCTCAAAACCGCATCTATAAGGACTTACCCTATGCCCAATGGGCATAGAAGCCAACCTAAAGGGCTACATTAGATCCATAAGGAAATATCTGAGCCGAATCATCGGAACCTACCCAAGGGGCGACCTTGGGTCCATAAGAAATTACCAGCTGGATCAGGGCTGAACGTGCGAGACTTCATAATATAACTCAATAGTATACCCCATATAAAATTAGTGTTTGTACAGTAGACAATAATATCAGGAATCATGAGGCAGACATAAGTTTTTCAATAAAATAGTAACCAGATATCATACTTTCAAATTAGACATATGGGTATACTTTCAAGCAGATAAAGTAGTTATGCATTCAATTAGATAACATCATATTTTCAAAACAGATTAGGTATTCAAATCATATAAAATTATTCATGCTTTCAAATAAGAAAAAATATTCATGTGCACATGATCATTTTGAAAATTGTATGTAAAACCATAATTTAGCACACAAGGAACACACCTCAAAAGTTGGTCAGAAGGGTCTATTGAGCACCTGCCTCGCTATGCTTTGTAGCGTTGCTAAATCCTAGATCATAAGGGAATAAGATTACTATAAAAGAATAAATTCTAATTTAATAATTTTTCTGAGTTTCTAAGATTATATGAGCAACTATGGGTGTATGCAGGTGAGCGAATCAAGAAGAGCTGGACTGAGCAGATGAACGGTCAGATGAATCCCGAGTACCTTTAAACAGATAATAATTTACATAGATCTTTTATTTAACATAAGCCCTCTTAAAAGAAATAACTTAATACATATGCATGTTCGAATTCAAGGTTAGATTCAGAGGCTTTCTTGTTAGAATTTTGCGAAACAGGCTTAAAAATGGACCCACGACGTCAAAAACCCAAAATATGAGTTTTCTAAAAAGTTAACTTTTCGATCAAAGTCAATGGTCAACGAGTCAAAGTAAATGGTCAAATTCAATGGTCAGAGTCAATTATCAAAGTCAACTGTCAGAGTTAACTGAGCTAGCTTGAACGGGTTGACTCGAACGAATTGACTCAATAAGTCAACTCGGTGGGCTAACTTAGGCAGGTTTACTCAGTGAACTAACTCAGACGGTTTAACACGGTTTGGGTTGGGTTAGAGGAAAATGGGTTGAGTTATTGGATCGAATATGACTCAACCTACTTACTGAAACACAATCTCACTGGCATCTCACCGAAAACGTCGTTGGCGACACGAAATGACATATTTTTGCTAGATTAAGGACGGAAATCAACTTCATAATTCAACCACTATATTCATAAATTAAAAACACGCCAGAATCCTTATCAAACTTACTAAAATAGAAGAAAAACGCTCAAAATCATCGTAGCTCGACGAGCCCTTAACGGAACGAACGGACGATCGATCACCAGGGTTTTATTTGCCTCAAAACATAGAGCTTGGATCCGGCGGCCATGTCTGTAATAACCTGAATTTTGGGTTAACGAATCAGGTCTCAGAATCAGGTATGATGCCTTTATGTTAGGAGCCCAATTAAAGAAATTAGATATGGGCTTGGTGGCAAAAAGAAAAATTATAGTGTTGGCTTTTGTTAAAATGGACCCACGACGTCAAAAACCCAAAATATGAGTTTTCTAAAAAGTTAACTTTTCGATCAAAGTCAATGGTCAACGAGTCAAAGTAAATGGTCAAATTCAATGGTCAGAGTCAATTATCAAAGTCAACTGTCAGAGTTAACTGAGCTAGCTTGAACGGGTTGACTCGAACGAATTGACTCAATAAGTCGACTCGGTGGGCTGACTTAGGCAGGTTTACTCAGTGAACTAACTCAGACGGTTTAACACGGTTCGGGTTGGGTTAGAGGAAAATGGGTTGGGTTATTGGACCGAATACGACTCAACCTACTTACTGAAACACAATCTCACTGGCATCTCACCGAAAACGTCGTTGGCGACACGAAATGGCGTATTTTTGCTAGATTAAGGACGAAAATCAACTTCATAATTCAACCACTATATTCATAAATTTAAAACAAACGCTCAAAATCATCGTAGCTCCGACGAGCCCTTAACGGAACGAACGGACGATCGATCACCAGGGTTTTATTTGCCTCAAAACATAGAGCTTGGATCCGGCGGCCATGTCTGTAACAACCTGAATTTTGGGTTAACGAATCGGGTCTCAGAATCAGGTATCATGCCTTTATGTTAGGAGCCCAATTAAAGAAATTAGATATGGGCTTGGTGGCAAAAAGAAAAATTATAGTGTTGGCTTTTGTTAAAGTGAATTTCATATTTTATTTAATGTGATGTGGTTTGAAATTTAAATAGGAGAGAAAAGAAATAAAGTTAGGGTAGGTAAGGAAAAAATGACAGATGATTTGATGGGTGAGAGAGAATGTTGGAATGGGAGAAAAAAGGGTTTAGAGAGATAGGGTTTTACTTCGATTTGAAGGTGATCTGGCCGCCGTAAAGTTTTATCACTGACACTATTAGGTCAAGCTCATCAAGATAAGTCGATCAGTGGTCATCTCTTCACCGCCAGAGCCACCGTCGAAAGGGGTGAGAGAAAAGAAGTTCGGCCAAGCAAAAAATAAAGCATTTTCAACGGCTAAAACAAAAAATAAAGGCCACCAATAAGTCTATCAGCGTTGGAATAGTGAGGCTAGAGCTCACCACCGCCGTTTGACCACTGGAGAATAGCCCACGCGCCGCCCATGAGAGTGGGCGTGCGTCTACCCAGACAGGTGCACTAAGCTCTAGTGCACCACGCCGTACTGGATCCTTCTCGGTCACGCACACATACACTCTGCTACACCGAATCACTACTCATGGGTCACTATAGCTACCCTGAACTGTTTCACACTGGATCGCTGGACCTTGACCATCCGTTAACCAGGCTTTGGCTGGTGTTGATCCTCTATTTACTTTTTCTAAGAGGCCCTACCTAAGATTTTTTCAACGTTTTGAGTTTGTTGGCACAATCTTTTTTGCCAAATTCGAATCCGATAAGTTATTTTTATGTGTTTGACCTTGTGAATATAATAGGGGATGCATGAAATTAATGTATTTTCATATTCGTATATTTATGAGGATTATTTAGGATCAGATATCAGATCAAGTGGAATAATTGAGAAGCTCAGATGAGGAATTATCGATAATCGCTTAAGGTTAGTACACCTTGAACTCCTATTATTTCATGAGCATCATAAATGTGATTGCTTTGCATGTTAGTATCAGCAAAATAGGTAGACAGTGAATAAGCATGAGCAGAGACTGGTATTATGAGACTCAATATTTATGTGATGCATGATGATGCTATGAATATGTTGAGACTTGTGGAGGCTTTAGAAACTGTGTAGGGTTGTTTGAGATGCTCGTATAATTACATGATTGATTAATAATTGTGATGCCTTGTGTACTTGTTCGAATAGATTATTGTATTCGATAGAAATTACGTAAGGGATGAATAATGGTAATATTTAAATAAATGATTATGAAGCTAGTAATTAATATTAATTGAAAGAATGTGTTAGTAAACAAACCCTAATAACTTTCATAAGCTTTAGGGATCGAATAAAGGTTGTAATATTGTAGTTCGAGGAGATTGTACGAATTTGTGAATATGGTATCGGTATGAGCTTTGGCCGTACCGATACGCGATTAGGGGTCATATCGGTATAGGTTGACCCATATTTGTACCTATGAAAATTAAAGATTTCTAATGAGTAGTTTCATTATCGAATACGTGTGAGTATAGATACCCGAGGGTACCGTCTTGATACTTGTGTATGAGTACCCGTACCTGATACAATAAATAATTTATAAATGCAAGTTAAGGATAAAAATTGATATGAATATTAATAATTGAATTATGCCTTTAATAATATGATAACATAGATTAATGGAGACAATGAATGAGATTAACAGTATACTTCTCCATAATGTATTAACAACTCTGTAATGTAAAATAAATAACATGATGATTAGCAACAATAGGGGATTTTTAAGATCGCGTTGCTTGCATGCCGAGTAGGCATTTAATTGGTTGAGTCTTCTTGATTGATGAGATCCGGATACCCAATGAGAGTTTGAGTGTGTTGCAACACCATGTTTGAAGATTTTTGAATGTAAGATCCTAATGTTGTGTGAATGCAAGCCTCATTCGAAAATGCTTGATGAGAGATCCTGAGCATAGATGTAGGATTCTGATACTGTATGGACGTACGCCTCATTGCTATGAGTGTAGGATCCCATGTTATGTGGATGCATGCCTCACTTAGGAGTGTACGATTATGATGTTGTGTGGACACAGACGTCACTCTAGGTTTATGGTATGACTTGTGTGCTTTCGCTCGAATGATCTAGTGAGATCCCGAGTATGGCTGAGACTTGTGTGCCTTGTATAGTGATTGCTTTGATGAGAGCATGTGTTTAGGTGACTAGTGGTAGCGCCATGTGTTTATTTATCTCTCTTTATTGCTAATACTAGCTTGCATGCTTATGTTTATGATTAGCATGAAGTATAATAGAGTATATGTGTACCACTGAGCTTTGTAAGCTTAATGCTTGAAATTGTTGTTTCCGTTCTAGGTTTATCGTCAGATTGCGGAATCGAGAAGCACAGTCAGTACGAGATTCTAGCTGATGGTGTTTTCCAAAGTACGGTACTTGTGTTTAGTAGGCTATGTATTTATAGGACCTTACGTGATGGACTCTGTCATCTGTATTTTGAAATTGTATTAATCAAATTGAATGTTCAAATGTTTTAAATTAAATTGGAGCTCTTCTGTACTATTTTATTATTTATCTATAGTTTCAACTATTGGCTTTAAACGTTTTCGAGAAATACCTTGTTAGGTTAAACCCAATTTGAGAAATTTTATAGTTTTTGGGTTGCGCTTGAGGCCTAGTTGTGACATCTAGGTCGCTCTGTTATAGTGTCTCAAACTGACGACGAATGTGGTCAAAAAATACAAAAAATAGATGAGTAACATTTAAGGTTTATCACCAAACTTCAAACGGACTTCCACGGCAAACTGTAGGGAATCTTCACGAATGGCGACTAGGGTTGAAATCAAGGTGAGGCAGTTATCACGCTAGCGTTGGCAGTGATGGCCACGCTGTGGTGATGACGGAGGTCAGAGATCGAATAATGATGCTTAGGTGAGAGGCTTTTGGATATCACAATAGATCTAATTCAAATTGGTCTTAATTAGATAGGTAAGGTTGGTCGGGCTTATTTATTTTTGGTATATTTAATAGCCATAATCTAATAATAAACTGGTGTAAGACTTAATTAGTTACCAACCTTAGCTTAAACGGTTAAGGCTTAGGTTTGCCAAGCCATGAGTCACGAGTTTGAGCCTCTTGTCTGTAATTTTCAACATTTTTCATTCATTCACCTTTTTAGGGTGTTACAACCCTCCCCCTAAAAGAAATTTCATCCTCAAAATTTACCTGAATCAAGCAGATGTGGAAACTGCTCCCTCACTGATTCCTCAGTCTCCCAAGTAGCTTCTACAAGGCTACAGTTACTCCACTGAACTTTAACCATCGAGATACATCTGTTCCTCAAAAATCTCTCGTCAGAATCTAAGATCTGGACGGGTTTTTCTCATAAGACAAGCTGGCCATAACTCTCCTAAACCTGAATAATGTGACTCAGATCTAGATGGTATTACCTCAACATTAACACATGCAAGACATCATGAATACAACTAATCTGGGGAGACAACTCAACCTGATAAGTGACTGGTCCCACTATCTTCAAAATGTGATACGACCCAAAAAATCATGGACTCAACTTGCCTTTGCATCCAAATCTAAGAAATTTCTTCCATGGAGATACATTTAGAAAGACCTGATCACCAACCTTGAACTCAATATCTTTCCTCCTCTAATCAGCATAAGATTTATGTCTATCAAATGCCTCTTTTAGACAATCACAAATTAATCTGACAGTCTCATCAATCTCTTGGACTAACTCTGACCCAATGTCTTCCTATCATACAACTCAGTCCAACAGATATGAGTAAGGCATTTACGACCATATGGAGCCTCATACGATGCTATGCGGATACTAACCTGGTAAGTATTATTATATGCAAACTCAGCCAAGGGCAAGAAATCTTCCCAACTACCATGGAAGTCGATCACACATCCCCACAACATATCCTTCAGAATCTAAATCGCCCTCTCTAACTGACCATAAGTCTATAAGATGTGTACCCAAGGCATCCTGTAAGGCCTTCCAAAATTAATAAGTAAACCTCGAAGATTGCATCCCAGTCGTCTGTCTTCCATGCAATCTCAGCCGTCATAGTCCAAGATTGTATCCCAGTCGTCTGTCTTCCATGCAATCTCAGCCGTTGGATCAGATCTGATCCAACGGCTAAGGTTCAGTCTGCCACCACTCTACCTCCACCATGCCACCGCTATGATTCTTCACCGGCTCTAATCACCACGTCAATCATCAAAAAACACAACAATTTAGACTTTTCAGTACCAAACCAAACTGAAATATATGTATTTTGTATGTTTTTCTACCAAAAAAACTGATGGGGAGGATATATGTATGAAAGGAAAATTGTAAATTGAGGTTTTTTAGCTCTGGCTTTTGGAGAAATAACAAAAAGACAGAAAAAGTTCCAAGGGTAAATATTTTCTCTTCTTATTTTCTCATGCATGAATGAACCCTAAATAGATAGTAAAAAAGACAAACAAACAAAAAAAACAAATCTTTTACTTGAGTCGGTCCAAGTCTCGTCGGCGATGAACCTGAGGGTGAGCTTTGTCTTTTCAGTTTGAAATAACAGTGGGGGATCTAGGTTTTTAACTTCGAAGCTAGAGGGTTGTAGGCTTTTGGGTTTCTGTTGTTGAACGACCATAGTTCAGGGCAGCTTGAGGGGGGCCTTACGGCCGAACCTCGCCGGGGATAGGTCGAGAGCGGTGGTCGGGGTAGTTTTCAAAATGGTCTGAGGGTTTGGTTTTGAGAGCAAATAAGGAGCCTGGGTGTTTCATAAAACCGGTCTCAAACAAAAATGAGGAAATGTTGTTATTTGGCTGAATAAGTGTTGTTTATAGGGCCTAGGTTTTTTTAAAAATGGTGAAATCACGTAATAAGGACCGCCGTGCTCTTCAGATTTTTGTTTCAAGCTCGCCCCTTGGTCTATTTGCACGATAAATCATTCTTTCTTTTTGAATTCTTTTAAGTCGGTCCCCAAATTAAACCGGAGCAAGTTTTTAATGGTGAAATTATGTCCCAGGCCATTTCGCGTTTTCAAACTTTGCACTTTGAGCTTGCCCCTTGGTCATATTGCATATCCAGTCCCTGCAAGTCTGTTCCAGTTTTTAATTAAATCCCTGAATGTGTTTTTCATTTATTTATTTTTTGCTTCACGATTTTCCTTTTGTTGCATTTCAGACCTTTCTCATGTTTGAATGTTTGTGTCATTTAATTTCTATCACATGTTGTCAGCAAGTTCATTTTGTCTATACATGTACTAATATCATGTTTATTTGCGTATTTTGGGTTGTGCTTTCTACGTTGTTTATTTTGTTTGCTCGTATCGTACATGTTCGTTTGGTATGTTTAGTTGACTTGTACTTAGCGTGTTTGTATCTTAGCATGTATGGGTTGTTCACTTTATTTTCAGGTTACATGTTAGTAAGTTTTTTGTTTGCTATGTTTATTTTTGATATTATGTTTTTTTTGTGTTTTAATTTGTTCGTTCATCGCATGTAGGTTTGTTTTAGATATTGTTTTAGTTTCTTTGTACATCATGTTTTTATGTACCCACATGGAGTTTCATATCTTCTTTTTTAGGATATATGTTAGTGTGTTTCTTGGTGCTATAGAAATGTCGTATTTTTAGTCTATGCATATAAATTGTGTCGCATGTCAGATATCAAGCATCAGTTTTTATTCTAGCACGTTTTTTAATAGTGTCGTACAACGCCATGCATGTGTTATCCATATTTTAGTTGTATTTTATCTTAATGTGTTCAAGCATGTTGAGGTTAATTAATTCAGTTTTGTAAGCATGTTTTTTTGTTCGTATTTGCTTTGTTTTTATCATGCTTTGTCTTTTTACCTGTGTATTTTATTATTTTTTATTTAATTTTGTAATATGCATGCTTTTATATTTTAGTACCATGCCAATGCCATTGTACGTTCTGTTTTATTTTCTAAGATTGCATATCGAGATATATAAACTGCCAATGCGGTGCCCTTTTATCCGAGCGTAAACGGGGCCAGCATCAGGCGTAGTGATGGTGGTTAGGCGTTTACTCTCGGATAACGAGGCTTTTAAAATCTACCCGCACTTATAGCCGAATTTAATCTAATTGTCACTTTAATCCGAAAAGTTTAGTATTAATAAAGCGGTAAGGTGAAAGCCATCCAAGATCTCCCACCACCCCATACTCAGAAGGAGGTTCGTGGTTTCTTGGGGATGCTAAATTATATCTCCCGTCGCATCTCCCAATTAACAGATAGGTGTGACCCAGTCTTCAGACTACTTAGAATAATCCTGACGTATGGGATGAGGAATGTCAAGAAGCCCTAGAGAAGATCAAAAGGTACCTGACAAATGCTCCGATTTTACTTGCGCTGGTACCAGACAGGCCTTTAATCCTCTATCTGACAGTCTTTGAGAATTCAATGGGTTACGTATTGGGGCAACACGATGAGTCGGGGAAGAAGGAGCGAGCCATCTACTACCTAAGCAAAAAGTTCAATGATTGTGAAACGCGGTACTCGCCAATTCAGAAGCTATGTTGTGCTTAAGTTTGGGCCACCAAACGGCTTAGGCAGTACATGTTTTACCATACTACATGGTTGATATCCAAGCTAGAACCCTTGAAGTTCCTAATGGAAGCGCCAGCACTAACGGGGAGGATAGCCCGCTGGCAGATGTTCCTATCTGAATTCGACATTCTGTATATAAGCCAAAAAGTCGTGAAGGGAAGTGTTGAGCGTAATAAGTGCTACGCAATTGTGCAAGTATATACGTCGTAAGTAATAAAGTCATACGAGTATCGAGTATCGTCTCAACAGGGATTGGTTTGTGCCACTTTGCTTTAGTTATCGCACTGTAAAAGTAAAAACACAATTGATAGTAGGAGTTGATTTTAACGAGTAAAGTAAAAGCAATAAACTAAAAGAATAGATGAAATAAAAAGAGAGAGAATAGGTCAGGTTATCGTGAGTTGTGGAGTGATAGCCGATTGGATCGTCTTGGTGAAAGAGTGCAAGGGCAACTCAGTTGCCGTGGCAACTTGCACAGCGAGGTTGCCTTGGCAACTAATCGATGGTTGCCTGGGCAACTAGCTGGGCAGCAACTTCAAGGTTCGGCGGAGCGTTCTTCAATGGTTTTTTCTTATCCCTAAGTCGAAACTCTAGCTATTTGTGCATGCCTTGATAGTACATCCCTGCGTGAATCAAGGGTAGACAACAACCAATCTTGCGCTCCTCTTAGCCGTTGAAATCCTTAGCTTATTCCTAAGCCGGATTAATCTTCACCATCAATAGATTGAATATAGACCATACTCATTCATTTCTTGAATCTAACTCTCCCAATATTAGATAAATAGATGAAGTTACAAGATCCTCTCCCAATTCACTCGCAAACAAGAATAAGAACCAAGAATGAGTAAACCTTGAATTGAAAGTGAAAACTCTTATTACCTAAACAAAATCCAATTGTTTCTCACAACAACAAAAATAACCCCAACCAATCAAGTTAGTTAATGGTTGGGTTCAAAAGATATACAAAGAATAATCCCCAAACCATGAATCTAATGGAAGCAAAGAAAAATAAGAAGAAGAAATCGATCATCCCTCTTTGGAAAACCTCTCAATCGAACTCCTCCTCCAAGCTTTCTCCCTTGTCGAAATCTCTCCCCTCTTGCCCCTTTGGAGTTGTCGAAATTTCTCCTCTCTTATTTCTTCTTGATCTTTGACGGCTTGGTCCTTTAAATAGGAGATGGCTAGGTCAAAATCCTTCTTGAGGAGGAAGTTAAGTTGGAATTAAGTTATCTTTAAAGAATATAATTCTTTATTATATTTAAATTCCTTCTAGAACTTGTCCTATCTTCTTGGGATTTAATTTCTCTTTAACCTCTTCATGGAAATCAAACTCCTTTGGAATTTAACTTTGCTCCACGTCATCTTGGGCTTATCTAGTCATTAATTTTGACTACCATATCATCTTATTCTTTGTCGAAAATTGCCTTGGCAACTAGCTCGGCATCTCCTTCAAGCATTGCCCTGGCAACTAGCTCGGCATCTCCTTCATGCACTACCCTGGCAATTGGTTCTAGCCTTGTTTAGGCAAGTGATTCTGTACACACACAAAAACACACCAAAGCAGCATCTTTTTCCACAAAAATCACTAAGTTATGTAATCAAGCTCAACGGTGGAAAGAAGCATGAATTAATGCATGAATGACTAATTATGCAACTAATATGAGCCTAAGTCTAACAATTATATGAGTAAAAAGGGTAATAAAAATAGTACTTTTGAACACTTATCACACCCCCAAACTCGAACTATTGCTTGTCCTCAAGCAAACTAACAATTACCTGTCAAGACTTTAATCATCAAAGACATGCTTCAAACTTGAATTCAAACCTCGGAACTGTGGCACAAAGTATGATCACTTTTTAATTTTTTTAGACAGCACAAAAATTACCCAGAACCAAACTATAATGCTCGTGACAATGTGTACGTGTAGTTGTGTACAAATTGATTTTCAAGATTCTATGTGAACAATAGGCTTTTATTAATTTAATTACTGGGGCATTTATTTTTATTTTCACTAGAGCCAATTTTCGGGCACCTCTAGCAAAGTAAGCAATTTCTCATTTTATTTTAGTCGACTAGAGCCAATTTCGGGCACCTCTAGCGATTCTTTAATGTGCATTAACTACTAGAGCAAGTTTTGGGCACCTCTAGCAATAATTTAACTTTTAATTTTCAATTTTAAATTTACCCAAACTTTAAGCAACCTAAGTTCACTAAGTTTCTTTCAATCAACAAGCCACAACCGTGTAAAAAAATTCAACATCATAGTAAAATTCTAAGTTCTTTTCATGGAATCCTAAAATTAAAGGTTCTTTCAATTATGTGTAGTGGCAAAAATTCATCATTGGATATTCAACAAGTCTTAAGCAATTAAATCCAATTAAAGGCATGGCAAGTAACATATGCAACCTATATGTGATTGCTAAAGATGAATGCAACTAAACATGAAACTAACTAGAAACCAACACCCCCCAAACTCGAGAGAAGCATTGTCCTCAATGCATGTAAAAGTGAAACAAAATTTAAAAGAAACTAAATGAAATGAGTTAGTCGGAGAGGTCGTCACCTCGAGTGATAAGTTTCCTTCGTGCCGTTCGCTTGATTTATTTTTCGGTCAGTGGTTGAATGCTTGTGGCCGGTACCGCATGAATAGCATTGCTTTGATTTGATCCATGTTTGCCGATGCAGGTTCACTTGCCTGGGCATCAGTAGTTGCCGATGCCATTGTTGTTGCTTGGGCATCACTAGTTTCTGTTGCCGTGGCAACTGCTTAGGTAGTTGTAGGGGCATCATCTGTTGCGGTTGTCGTGGCAAGTAGTCGGCAGTGAATTTCCTTAGCATGGTGGTAGTGAGTCTTGTTGTGGAAAAGAAAAGAAAACAAAGAAAACCTGGAAACTAAAGATAATGAAGAAAAGTAAAATAAAATATCTCCTAAAAATAAAAATAAAAAGAAAATATTGAAATGAGAGCATGTTCATGCATCTCCTAAGGTGTCAACTTCTTTGTTACGTTCTACATGGGCACCATTGTAGTGCTTCAATCTTTGTCCGTTAACTTTGAATTCATGTTCGTCGGTAATGGACTTGATTATCACGGCACCATGGGAGAATGGTTTGACAACTTCGAATGGTCCTGACCATCTTGATTTTAGTTTTCCCGGGAAAAGTTTCAGTCGAGAATTGAATAAGAGAACTAGTTGCCCTGGCATGAATTGCAGCGGCAATAGTTTCTTGTCGTGCCATTACTTTGTTTTCTCATTATAGATTCGTGCATTGTTATAGGCGAGTGCACAAAATTCTTCTATCTCGTTGAGGTCCAACAAACGCTTTTGTCCGGCACTTTCTCAATCCATATTCACGGTCTTGATTGCCCAATATGCCTTGTGTTCGATTTCCACCGGTAGATGGCATGTTTTGCCATAGACAAGTCGGAAGGGGGACATACCTAAGGGTATTTTGAATACAGTGCGATATGCCCAAAGTGCGTCATCTAGTCTTACTGACCAATCCTTCCTAGAGGGATTTACAACTTTCTCGAGTATACCCTTCAATTCCCGGTTAGAAATTTCTGCTTACCCACTGGTTTATGGGTGATATTGCCTGTCCTCTGGCAATGATCACATTGCTTGTAAAACTCTTGGGCATCTTTGTACAGTGTTGGCCAATACAAACCGGATTGCAAAACTTTGGTCGTGGTACGAGTTCCTCCAAAATGTCCTCCATAGGGTGAAGAATGGCATTGCCGGAGTACATTATGCTGCTCTTCTTCAGGGACACATCGGCGTATGATCTGATCTGCATATTTTTTAAACAAAAGAGACTCGTCCCAAAAGTAATGCTTAGCATCATGGCGAAACCGCTTCTTCCCTTGGTGAGTAAGGCCATAAGGTAAAATACCACAAACAAGGAAATTAACTAAATTCGCGTACCAGGGTATTTTCGAGGCATGTGCTGCCGTTGCGACTACTCCCAAGATTGCCGAGGAGTGTGTGTCTAGATTTGCCGAGGCATACACGTCCATAGTTGCCGAGGCGTGTGCGTCTAGAGTTGCCGAGGCGTGTGCGTCAAGAGCTGCTGCGGCGTCGAGGGTTGCTGAGGCATGCACATCCATGGTTGCGGAGGAGTGCACGTCAAGAGCTGCTGCGGCGTCGAGGGTTGTCGAGGCATGTACATCCATGGTTGCCGAGGCGTCAAGGGTTGCTGCAGCATCGAGGGTTGCCGAGGCGTGCACATCTAGAGTTGCCGAGGCGTACGCGTCAAGAGCTGCTGCAGCGTTGAGGATTGCTGAGGCATGCGTATCCATGGTTGCTAAGGTGTTAAAGGTTGTCGAGGCGTACACATCCATGGTTGCCGAGGCAACTAAAAGTTGCTCATCCGGGAATGCATCGCATATCTCTAAATTCGCGTCCTACTCCCTATTACGTTCTAAACATGATAAGTGATTGGCCACTTGATTTTCTGTTCCTTTCCTATCCTTAATTTCAATATCAAATTCTTGTATAAGTAATATCCAACGAATCAAACGAGGTTTGACATCCTTTTTAGCAAATAGATACTTAATTGCCGAATGGTCCGTATGAACAATTACCTTTGTACCAATCAAATAGGATCGAAACTTGTCAAATGCAAAAACTACAGCTAGTAACTCTTTCTCTGTTGTTGTGTAATTCACTTGAGCACTATTAAGAGTTTTACTAGCGTAGTATATCACATGAAATATCTTACCTGTGTGTTGGCCTAGGACTGCTCCTACCGCGAAATCACTTGCATCACACATGAGCTCAAAAGGTAGCGTCCAATCTGGTGGAACGACAATGGGTGTCGAGGTAAGCTTTTCCTTTAGGGTTTCGAATGCTTGGGCGCAAGAATCATCGAAATTGAAGACTTTATATTGGTGGGGGTAGTCTCTCAATCACGTCCAACTTGGCTTTGTCTACTTCAATTCCCTTGGATGAAATCTTGTGGCCGCGCACTATTCCTTCATCAACTATAAAATGGCACTTCTCCCAATTAAGGACTAAATCAGTTTCTTCACATCTTGCCAACACCTTCTCTAAATTGCCGAGGCAACTGTCGAAGTCATTACCAAAAATGGAAAAATCATCCATGAAGATCTCAAGGAAGTCTTCGGCCGTGTCTGAAAAGAGTGCCATCATGCATCTTCTAATGTTACTACATATCTGAAAAAACTTGAGGAGAGTCATTTCCCATACTTCTTATAGTCCATCCGCACCCTCCATCGGGTGAAAATATTGCCCGAAAAGAGTTTGACCAATGTGCTTGCCACTACTCCCTTTTGCGTTACAATGGTGGATATGTCTTTCTTCCGTGTTCCCTTGTAGTCCATGCACATCTTCCACCTTGCTACTGTTCCTGAAGGCATGAATTTACTATTAGGAAAAATTATATCAACATCCAACCATTTAATTACCCCATTCTCGTCGGGCTCCATCATGGTTGGATGTAGCCTTCGTTGTCGTGGCAATTGCTGCTCTAGCCAATTGCCGTGGCAATCACTTGCCAAAACTTACTGTATGTCAAGGGAAGAACCAATTTTCTGAAAAGCTTTATGAATCCAAACACATTTTTTTTGACCTCTCAAACATCTCCATCAGTAGAGATTTCGATAGCTTCAAATCTACCAACATCGATTCTTCAAGACATACCTGCAATGGACGAGGTGAGTTTTTAAATAATTCAAAAGGTTCAACCATTACCTGCTCATATTCCATTGGCAAACTATTATCATATCGTTGATCTTGCATGTGGTCGTGCAATTGCCGTGGCAACTGTAGATGAGAGCAATCTACAGATTCTTGCTTCAACATCAACATTGTAACCTTCTGGGCGTCAGGTTCCTCAGAATTTGTTGTAGTATTGTTGTTCTCAGCTTCATTGAGTGTTGTCGCAACATTGCTCTGTTCAGGCTCCTCAATCATTGCCGAGGCAATTTGTTGCTCAGGCTCATCATGTGTTAGGCAGTCTTTCTCATCAACATACTCTCAACTTTGAGGTTTTAGTTGATCCTCACACATCGAAGAGCTTTCCTTGCATTGTTCCTTGTCCTCATGCCTTGGGGCTTCAGTATCCCTAGGAATGAATTGTTGGTGCATGTTATCCATGACATATGTGGATCTCCTCAATTGATCTTCTAAATCCCCCAAGGTTGCATCCCACTGAGCTATCCTCGTATCTATAGACTTTGATAGCTCTCGAATCTCTTCAATTGATCCGTCAAGTCTAGCCAAGGAAGCTAGCAACGTTTCCTCCAAGGAATTGGAATGCTCTTGAAAAGTACTATATTGCCATAGCATATATGTTGCTGTGGCAAAATTGTTATGGTAAAAAAAAATTGAGCTTTTTGACCATACCATGAAGAATTTTGCTGCTGGTTCCCTCTATGGTCCTCCATGTAGTCATATACACCAAAAATGTGAGGGCAATTTTCAAACACATGATGTTCTCCACACATAGCACAAGATTTTTCCACGGTATAGGCTCTTTCGGCTTTTCTCGGTTGGTATAGGTAATCATCAAATGGTGGAAGAAACTCTTGATTGTATTGATTCATGTCTTCCAACATCAACTCTCGAATAGATTGGCTTTTATTTCCCGACATGTTGATGTCCCTTAACTTGTAGCGCACCTAATTTTTTTTTATAAAACAAACAAAAAGAAAAGTTAGTAAAACTAAGAAAAAAATGCAATAACAAAAACAACTAACACCAATTGCCAATCCCCGGCAACGGCGCCAAAAACTTGTTGCGCGTAATAAGTGCTACGCAATTGTGCAAGTATACACGTCGCAAGTAATAAAGTGATATGAGGATCGAGTATCGTCTCTACAGAGATTGGTTTGGGCCACTTTGCTTTAGTTATCGCACTGTAAAATAAAAAAAACAATTGATAGTAGGAGTTGATTTTAACGAGTAAAGTAAAAGCAATAAACTGAAAGAATAGATGAAAGAAAAGAAAGAGAATAGGTCAGGTTATCGTGAGTTATGGAGTGATAGCCGATTGGATCGTCTTGGTAAAAGAGTGCAAGGGCAACTCAGTTGCCGTGGCAACTTCCACAGTGGGTTTGCCTTGGCAACTATTCGATGGTTGCCTGGGCGACTAGTTGGGCAACTACTTGGGCGGCTGGGCAGCAACTTCAAGGTTCGGCAGAGCATTCTTCACTGGTTTCTTCTTATCCCTAAGTTGAAACTCTAGCTATTTGTGCATGCCTTGATAATACATCCCTGCGTGAATCAAGGGTGGACAACAACCAATCTTGCGTTCCTCTTAGCCGTTGAAATCCTTAGCTTATTCCTAAGCTGGATTAATCTTCACCATCAATAGATTGAATAAAGACCATACTCATTCGTTTCTTGAATCTAACTCTCCCGATATTAGATAAATAGATGAAGTTACGAGATCCTCTCCCAATTCACTCGCAAACAAGAATAAGAACCAAGAATGAGTAAACCTTGAATTGAAAGTGCAAACTCTTATTACCTAAACAAAATCCAATTGTTTCTCACAACAACAAAACACAATAACCCCAACCAATCAAGTTAGTTCATGGTTGGGTTCAAAAGATATACAAAGAATAATCCCAAACCATGAATCTAATGGAAAAAAAAAAAGAAGAAGAAGAAATCGATCAACCCTCTTTGGAAAACCTCTCAATCGAACTCCTCCTCCAAGCTTTCTCCTTTGTCGAAATCTCTCCCCTCTTGCCCCTTTAGAGTTATCGAAATTTCTCCTCTCTTCTTTCTTCTTGATCTTTGATGGCTTGGTCCTTTAAATAGGAGATGGCTAGGTCAAAATCCTTCATGAGGAGGAAGTTAAGTTGGAATTAAATTATCTTTAAAGAATATAATTCTTTATTATATTTAAATTCCTTCTAGAACTTCTCCTATCTTCTTGGGATTTAATTTCTCTTTAATCTCTTCATGGAAATCAAACTCCTTTGGAAGTTAACTTTGCTCCACGTCATCTTGGGCTTATCTAGTCATCAATTTTGACTACCATATCATCTTATTCTTTGTCGGAAATTGCCTTGGCAACTAGCTCGGCATCTCCTTCAAGCATTGCCCTGGCAACTAGCTCGGAATCTCCTTCATGCACTACCCTGGCAACTGGTTCTAGCCTTGTTTAGGCAAGTGATTCTGCACACACACAAAAACACACCAAAGCAGCATCTTTTTTCGCAAAAATCACTAAGTTATGTAATCAAGCTCAACGGTGGAAAGAAACATGAATTAATGCATGAATGACTAATTATGCAACTAATATGAGCCTAAGTCTAACAATTATATGAGTAAAAGGGGTAATAAAAATAGTACTTTTGAACACTTATCAGGAAGCGCCGTAGCGGATTTCCTAGCTAGTCGTGCTTCGGACGATTATGAGTCATTGAACTTTAATTTCCCGGATGAAGACTTGATGTGTATTACAACTGAGGAAGAGGTTTTAGACAACAACTCATGGAAGCTTTACTTCGATGGAGCCTCCAACGCCCTCAGACACGGGATAGGGGCCGTGTTGATTTCTCCTGAGAATGTCTACTATCCCTTCACTAGCAGACTAGAATTCTTCTACACCAACAATATAGCCGAATATGAAGCCTGTGTTATGGGACTGAACTCAGCTATTGAAAGAAAGATTAAGGAACTTCGAGTATTCGGAGATTCATCCTTAGTGATTTACCAGTTGTGTGGAGAATGGGAAACCAGGGATTCGAATATGGTCAAATATTATGAACTGATCCAAGAGCTCACCAAGGAGTTTGAAAAGATCAGCTTCAATTACATTCCTAGAGAAGAAAATCAGATAGTAGACGTCTTGGCAACCTTGGCTTCCATGTTCAAAGCAAACACGGGGGCAGAAATGAAGTCCATTGAAATGCAGACTTTTGAAAGGCCGGTTCATTGTTGTAATGTGCAGCAAGAGATTGATGGCAACCCGTGGTACTATGACATCTTGCAATATGTCAAGCTTCAAAAGTATCCAGAAGGGGCAAATGACAATGACAGAAAAACACTCAGAAAAATGGCAACAAGATACGTCCTGGATGGGGAGGTCATGTATAAAAGAAACCATGATCAGACATTGTTGAGATGTGTGGATGCCCGGGAGGTGAAGGAGATTTTGCAGAGGTATCCGACGGTCTATGTGGGACGCACGCCAACGGGCTGTCTATAGCCCAAAAAATTATGAGGTATGGCTATTTCTGGTCGACCATGAAGGGAGATTGCATCGATTACGCCAGGAAATGCCACAAATGCCAAATTTATACTAACAAGATTCACGCTCCTCCGTTACCTTTACACACCATGAATTCTCCGTGGCCTTTTGTAGCATGGGGCATGGATGTTGTTGCGCATAATAAGTGCTACGCAATTGTGCAAGTATGCATGTTGTAAGTTATAGTATAAAAGATATCGTCTCCATAGGGATTGGTGCCACTTCAAGAATCTAGTCTCTTGCACTGCAAAAAGTAAAAACACAAATAGAAGATTATAGGAGTTTAACTAATAACTAAACTAGAAGGCAAATAAGAAAAAGGCGATGTAATTAAATGAGAGAGATAGGCCAGGTTATCGTGAGTTAAGGTGTGATAGCCGATTGGATCGTCTTGGTAAAAGAGTGCACGGGCAACTCAGTTGCCGTGGCAACTTGCAAAACGAGGTTGCCTTGGCAACTACTTGGGCGTCTGGGCAGCAACCTTCAAGGTTCGGCAGAGTGTTCTTCAAAGGTTTCTTCTTATCCCTAAGTCGAAACTCTAGCTACTTGTGCATGCCTTGATAATACATCCTTGCGTGAATCAAGGGTGAACAACAACCAATCTTGCGCTCCTCTTAGCCGTTGAAATCCTTAACTTATTCCTAAGCTGGATTAATCTTCACCATCAATAGATTGAATAAAGATCATATTCATTCGTTTCTTGAATCTAACTCTGCCGATATTAGATAAATAGGTGAAGTTACGAGATCCTCTCCCAATTCACTCGCAAACAAGAATAAGAACCAAGAATGAATAAACCTTGAATAGAAAAGTGCAAACTCTAAACAAAATCCAATAGTTTCTCACAACCACAAGACACAATAACCTTAGCCAAATAGATTTAGTTCATGGCTAGGTTCCAAAGAAACACAAGATAAATAATCCCTAGCATGAACCTAATTGAACAAGAAAGAAAAAGATGAAGGATGAAGCTTGTCGAAATCCTCCTTGCCCTAGATACTTGTCGAAAATTCTCTCTTCTCTCTCCCTTGGAGTTGACGACATAGCCTCTAATTTATAGGGCTAGGTCAAAGTCCTTCTTTGAGGAGGAAGTTAAGTTGGAATTAAATTATCTTTAAAGAATATAATTCTTTATTATAATTATATTCCTTCTAGAACTTCTCCTATCTTCTTGGAATTTAATTCTTCTTTAATCTCTTCATGGAAATCAAATTCCTTTGGGATTTAGCTTTGCTCCACGTCATCTTGGGCTTGTCTAGTCATCAATTTCGACTACCATATCACCTTATTCTTTGTCGACAATTGCCCTGGCAACTGGCTCGGCGTCTCCTTCATGCATTGCCCTGGCAACTAGCTCGGCATCTCCTTCATGCATTGCCCTGGCAACTAGCTCTAGCCTTGCTTTGGCAAGTGATCCTGGACATACACAAAAAACACACCGAAGCAGCATCTTTTCCCACAAAAACTACCAAGTTATGTAATCAAGCTCAACGATGGAAGGAAACATGGATTAATGCATGAATGGCTAATTATGCAACTAATATGAGCCAAAGTCTAACAATAATACGAATAAAAAGGGTAAGAAAAATAGTACTTTTGAACACTTATCACACCTCCAAAATCGAACTATTACTTGTCCTCAAGCAATGCAAACTAATAATTACCTGCCAAGACTTCAATTTTTACAAACTTAGCTTTGAACTTGATTTCAATTCTCAGAACCGGGGCACAAAGTATGATTGGCTTTTCATTTTTCGGAAAACTTAGGAGTTACTCGGAATCAAACTATAATGCTTGTGAGTGTGTGCGGAGTTGTGTGCAAGTTGATTTTTCGAATTCTATGCAAACAAGAGGTTTTCAAATTACTTCATTGGGTTTTTTTTAACATGTTTTAACTAGAGCTAGTTTTGGGCACCTCTAGTGTTTTGTTTTTAGTTTTCTTAAGTTAATTAATTTATTCGACTAGAGCCAGTTTCGGGCACCTCTAGCAATCAATTTTTTTAGCACATACTAGAGCCAGTTTCGGGAACCTCTAGCGATCAATTTTTTTAGCACATGCTAGAGCCAATTTCGGGCACCTCTAGCGATCAATTTTTAGCATATGCTAGAGCCAATTTCGGGCACCTCTAGCGATCAATTTTTATTCTAATCCCCTAATTTGTTTAATTATCAACCTAAGTTTACTATAATTCCTTAAATCAATCAAACCACAACAGTGTTTCATCAAATTTAGCATCATAGTAAAATTCTAAGTTTTTCCATGGTTATCCTAGAATAAAAATTCTATCAGTTAAGTGCATTGGCAAAGTCATCATCGGATATTCATCAAATCTAGGCAATTCTTGTTCCAACTAAAGGCATGGCAAGCAATTTATGTATCCTAAATGTAATACTTAAGATGAATGTAACTAAACATGGTAACTACTAATAACAATCCCCCCCAAACTCGAGTGAGGCATTGTCCTCAATGCATGTATTAAATAAAAATAACAAAAAATAAAATGCAAACGAAGACTTACTCCGAGAGTTCATCGTCGTGGATGATTAGTTTCCTTTTGGTCGGTGTCTTGATTCTCTTGCTTGAACGCGATGGTTGTTTCCTTGCTGCCGGTGGTGGAATCGATTCTCGTACGGGGTTGTCCTCATCGTCCTCTTCATCAATGTCATTGGCTTTTCGCTTGGAGGATTCAATTGGTGCAGTCTTTGTTGGTGCAATGGAGGACTCGTCCAAATCTGAAAAATAAGACAATGATTCCGTAGGAGTTGATTCGGGCATAAGTGCTTTACCTTTGGCTTTTACAGTGGTTGCCGGGATGTTTTTAGCTTTGGTTGCCGTGGCATCTTCAGGGTTGGTTACTGTGGCATCTGCTTGTGCAGGCACGATGTAGGTTGCCGTGGTGACTGCTTCATTGGTTGCCGGGGTAAGGATCTCGGCAGAAAAGATTGGGAACGACACGTGATTGTCCAGGTACTTTTCTAGGATGACTTGGGTGATGGTATTGTTGTGCTCCTTCATGTACCGCATGAACATTAGTTGATGGTCTTCAATTTTCCTTAGGTGGCTCGCCAATGATTGCAAGAGTGCTTCAAAGTGTCCCGGGGTTGATGGCCGAGTTGCCCGGGCGTTAGGTGCTTGGGCATTAGGGATTGCCGAGGCGGCAGGAGTTGCCGCGGCAATTGGAGGCCTTGAGGATTTTTCTGGTGCCTCTCCCATTAGCTTTCATATTTGTGCTTGATTCCAACCGGACTTTGGTAGGGCTTTTTCATCGGTTGACTCACTTGGAACTTGCATCACCTTGCAAAGATTAGAAATTAAGCAAGGGAAGAAAAGAGAACCCTTATCTTTTGAGCTACATACAAAAATCTCATCACAAATAATTTTTCCAATGTTAATGATGTGATTATGCAAAATAGAATGTATGAGCAAAAGATGTGGTATATCAACGGTAGTATTGTGTGTGGTGGGCATTAAAGAAGTTTTAACAAACTTGTTCCATAGTTTTGCCTCGGGTTTAAGCCGAAGGTGATTTACCGTGCCCTTGTATTTACCGTCGTTCCAATGAGTTCCCGGTTGAGTGAGTTTTTGAAGCACCTTGTCGAGTTGCTTGGGCGTGATTTGATCAACAAAGGCTTGATGCTCGTCATTCTTAATGTAGAGTCCGTAAAATGTGTTGACGTTTTCGGGGCTTATGAGTATGGCCTTGTCACGAACAAAAACATAAGGATTATCCGGGTTAGGTGAGCGAGCATAGAATTCTCTTACCCATGAGATGTTACCCAGTTCCGATTGATGGCAAAAGATTTGCCACTTTTGATGTGCAATCCTCTTAAAGATGAATGGTTCAAGGCCGAAATCTTGATGAGAGTTGGAGTATTCAAAGCCTTGTTCTTCGTAAATCTTCCGGCTTTCGAACTTGGAGTGAAATCTTTCATGAACCACCGGTGTAGCAAACTTCTTGTATCTTGGTTCTTTGGAGGAACTTGGATGAACTAAAAATTTAATTTTGGATGCCATAGATGATCTTGGTTGTGAGTTTTGTAAAAACAAATAAAAGAAAAGAAAAGAAACTAAAGAGTTGCAAGATGAAAAATAGGAATAGGTTAAGGGTGATGGGTTTTATAGAAAAGATAGGTAGTAAATATGGTGGGTGGGATTAATTTTTGGAAATACGAAAAATAGGGTTTCAGTTTAGGGGAAGGGTGACGGCAAGGGGGTTTAATTAGGGTAAGTTGGAGGCTTTATATAAGCCTTTGATTCATCCCATTAATTTCCTTGTTGAAGATGTTTTCCTTCTTGGATCAAAATTCCTCTTTATCTTGAACTCTTTTCCTACAATTCAAAGACAAATCAAATAAGGATTAAAATTAAACTAATAAAAGAGAATAAACTAGTTCTTTGTTTATTCTCTTTTATTAGTTTAATTTTAAATAGTTCGACAAAATAAAAAATAAAAAGAAAAATAAAATAAAACTAAAATATCGAAAGGAGAGCATGCTCATACATCTCCTAAGGTGACCACTTCTTTGTTACGTTCCACATGGGCACCATTGTAGTGCTTCAATCTTTGTGCATTAACTTTGAATTCACGTTTGTTAGTGATGGACTTGATTATTACGGCACCATGGAAGAATGGTTTGACAACTTCGAATGGTCCCGACCATCTTGATTTCAGCTTTCCCGGGAAAAGTTTTAGCCGAGAATTGAATAAGAGAACTAGTTGCCCTGGCATGAATTGTCGCGGCAATAGTTTCTTGTCATGCCATTGCTTTGTTTTCTCCTTGTAGATTCGTGCATTGTTATAGGCGAGTGCACGGAATTCTTCTATCTCGTTGAGGTCCAACAAACGCTTTTGTCCGGTACTTTCCCAATCCATATTCACGGTCTTGATTGCCCAATATGCCTTGTGTTCGATTTCCACCGGTAGATGGCATGTTTTGCCATAGACAAGTTGGAAGGGGGACATACCTAAGGGTGTTTTGAATGCAGTGCGATATGCCCAAAGTGCGTCATCTAGTCTTAATGACCAATCCTTCCTAGAGGGATTTACAACTTTCTCGAGTATACTCTTCAATTCCCGGTTGGAAATTTCTGCTTGCCCGTTGGTTTGTGGGAGATATGCCGTGGTGATCTTGTGTGATATGCCGAAGCGTTGCAACATCTTGGCAATAAGTCTGTTGTCAAAATGCTTGCCTTCGTCACTGATAATTACTCTCGGTATCCCAAACCGTGTAAATATGTTTTTCTGCAAGAATCGTTGCACGGTTTTGGAATCGTTGTTGGGAACTGCAGCTGCCTCAACCCATTTAGACACGTAGTCGACGGCAAGTAGAATGTAGAGGTTACCGAATGAAGATGGGAAAGGTCACATAAAATCGATCCCCCATACATCAAACAATTCCACCTCGATGATGTTCTGGAGCGGCATCTCATATCGTCTAGAGATATTGCCCGTCCTCTGGCAACGATCACATTGCTTGTAAAAGTTTTGGGCATCTTTGTACAATGTTGGCCAATATAACCCGGATTGCAAAACTTTGGCCGCGGTACGAGTTCCTCCAAAATGTCCTCCATAGGGTGAAGAATGGCATTGCCGAAGTACATTCTGTTGCTCTTCTTCAAAGACACATCGGCGTATAACCTGATCTGCACATTGTTTAAACAAAAGAGGCTCGTCCCAAAAGTAATGCTTAGAATCATGGCGGAACCACTTCTTCCCTTGGTGAGTAAGGCCATAAGGTAAAATACCACAAACAAGGAAATTAACTAAATCCGCGTACCAGGGTATTGCCGAGGCATGTGTTACCATGGCAACTACTCCCAAAATTGCCGAGGCGTGTGCGTCAAGGGCTTCTGCGGCGTCGAGAGTTGCCGAGGCGTCGAGGGTTGCCGAGGCATGCGCGTCCATGGTTGCCGAGGCAACAAAAAGTTGTTCATCCGGGAATGCATCGCATATCTCTAGATCCGCGTCCTCCTCCCTATTACGTTCTAAACGTGATAAGTGATCGGCCACTTGATTTTCTGTTCCTTTCCTGTCCTTAATTTCAATATCAAATTCTTGTAAAAGTAATATCCAACGAATCAAACGAGGTTTGGCATCCTTTTTAGCAAATAGATATTTGATTGTCGAATGGTCCGTATGAACAATTACCTTTGTACCAATCAAATAGGATCGAAACTTGTCAAATGCGAAAACTACAGCTAGTAACTCTTTCTCCGTTGTTGTGTAATTCACTTAAGCACTATTAAGAGTTTTACTAGCGTAGTATATCTCATGGAAGGTCTTACCTGTGCGTTGGCCTAGGACTGCTCCTACCGCGAAATCACTTGCATCACACATGAGCTCAAAAGGTAGCGTCCAATCTGGTGGAACGACAATGGGTGCCGAGGTAAGCTTTTCCTTTATGGTTTCGAATGTTTGAGTTCAAGAATCATCAAAATCGAAGACTTTATCCTATTCAAGCAAATTGCACAAGGGTTTAGTGATTTTAGAAAAATTATGAATGAACCTCTTGTAAAAACCTACATGTCCAAGAAAGCTTCGAATTCCTTTAACTGAACTTGGTAGGGGTAATCTCTCGATCAGGTCCACCTTGGCTTTGTCTACTTCAATTCCCTTAGATGAAATCTTGTGGCCAAGCACTATTCCTTCATCTACCATAAAATGGCACTTCTCCCAATTGAGGACTAAATCAGTTGCTTCACATCTTGCCAACACCTTCTCTAAATTTCCGAGACAGCTGTCGAAGTCATTACCAAAAATAGAAAAATTACCCATGAAGATCTCAAGGAAGTCTTCAACCATGTCTGAAAAGAGTGCCATCATGCATCTTTGGAAGGTTGTCGGGGCGTTACACAATCCTTATAACATCCTTCGGAAAGCATAAGTATCGTATGGGCATGTGAAGATTGTCTTTTCTTGATCTTCTGGTGCTATGGCAATTTGATTGTAACCTAAATAACCATCAAGAAAACAATAAAAGGGTTTACCTGCAAGACGGTCAAGCATTTGATCAATAAAAGGGTAATGGGAAGTGATCTTTCCTAATGGCTTTGTTTAGCTTTCAATAATCCATACCAACTCTCCAACCGGTCACAGTCCTGGTTGGAATGAGTTCATTGTTTTCATTACTTACCACCGTTATACCTCCCTTTTTCGGTACATATTGTACCGGACTTACCCATGTACTATCAGAGATAGGGTATATAATGCCGGCGTCAAGCCATTTGATGATTTCTTTCATTACAACCCCTTTCATGGCATGATTCAGTCTCCTCTGGGCCTCAATTGAAGGTTTGTGATCATCTTCCAACAAAATCTTGTGCATGCACACTGCCGGGCTAATTTCCTTTAAGTCGGCAATTGTTCATCCTATTGTCTTTTTGTGTAGCTTCAACATTTTGATCAGCTTCTTTTCCTACTCAGGCTGTAACTTAGAAGAAATAATTACAGGCAATGTATTATCGGTTCCTAAGTATGCATATTTTAGTTGCTTTGGCAATTGTTTCAACTCAAGAATTGGTGGTTGTTCAATATAGGGCTTTTCGAGCTTACCTTCCTTACCTGAGTAATCTAGTGGTTCAAAGTATGTACCTGGTCGATTGACTAGCCAATTTGCCTCTTCTTGTTGTTCCTCATCGACCGGTTCTTCATACTCCCCAGGTTCCTCTTGATCGGTAATTAGTTGCCGAGGCAACTAAATTCCTCGTCGAAGTTAAACTCTGTCGTGGCATGAAGAAGTTGGCATTCTTCTGGATCATCGGCATGTCTTAGTGTTTGGAACACATTTAGTTTAACTTGCTAGTCATTCACCCTCATTGTGAGTTCTCCTTTTTCAACATCGATCAAGGTTCTCCATGTTGCTAGGAATGGTCTCCCGAGAATGATGGGTGCATGCTCATCTGCTTCACAATCCAAAACAATAAAGTCAGCGGGAAAAATAAATTTATCAACTTTTACTAGTATGTCTTCGATTTTTCCCTCTGGATGCACATAGGATCTGTCAGCTAGTTATAGCATAACTGTTGTAGGTCTTGCCTTCCCGATTCCTAGTTTCTAGAAAACCGATTTAGGCATCAAATTTATGCTAGCCCCAAGGTCGCATAATGCTTTCTCGACATAGTGGTTTCCAATGGAACATGATATTGTGAAACTTCCGGGATCCTTCACCTTAGGTGGCATACGATTGTGCAACATGGTCATGTATCCCTCTGTTGCGGCAACTGTTTCAAACTCTCCTAGCCTTGTTCTCTTGGACACAATGTCTTTAAGAAACTTGGCATAGTTCGGCATTTGTTCAATTGCTTCCACCAATGGCAAGTTGATGTGGACTTGCTTTAGGATATCAAGAAACTTCTTGAATTGATATTCTTGCTTTTGTCGCTTCAACCTTTGTGGGAATGGTGGTGGAAGTCGGATATCTTCGATCCTTTCATTGGTTTGGAACCTGATTGACGGCATTACCGGGACAACTAGAGTTGCTGAGGCATTATCAACTGGGGTTGCTGAGGTATGCTTATCATAAGTTGTCGAAGCATCCTTATCGTCGGTTGCCGAGGCATGCTTATTGTCGGTTGCCGCGGCAATTCCTGGTTCAGCATCTGAGGCTTTGCTGCTAGGTTCGTCTTGATCTTTTTGTGGAGTTTTGTTTGATGAGCGGGCTTGAGCCTCTTTAAGTTGTTGGTCACTTCTAATGGTGATCGCCTTACATTGCTCATGGCCAGTTCCTGTTGCGACTTCAGTATCGCTAGGTAAACCTCCTTGCGGTCTAGTATTCAGGTTTTGAGAAAACTGTCCGACTTGATTTTCTAATGATTTGATTGCCGCCTCTTGGTTTAGCAATCTCATCTCGGTCCTGTTAATAAAAGCATCAGTTTTTTTATGAAGTTACTATTCTCAGCCATATAAGATTCAGTTTTCATCATAAAAGTATTTAGAGAATTTTCCAAAGAACTAGATGTTATCGGTTGTTGCTGCGGCAACTATTGCCGTGGCATTTTCTGCTGGAATCCCGATGCTTGTGCATTCTGATTATTCTGGTTTAAAGCATTGTTGGGATTACTCCATGAAAAATTTGGGTGCTTCTTCCAAGCTGGATTGTATGTATTGGACATCACATTGTTGTTCCGATTGTAATTCCCCACATAGAAGCTGGATTTCGGATTCTGCATACATTCAGAAGAATCATGGTTATCACCACATAACTCACAAAAAGAATCCATTACCTTGACCTCATGTGTGTTGTTTGGTTTTTGCATGTTCTGGACCATCTTGGTTAAAGTGGCCAATTGTGCCGAAATTGAATCTGATGATCCTAGTTCATGTATTGTGGCTTGGCGTCTAACTCCTCCTCTTCTAGTAGAGGGGAATTGATAATCATTCTTGGCCAGCCTGTTTAGAATTTGCATTGCTTCCTCCGGCGACTTATCTAGGAGTATGCCGTTTGCCGAGGCATCTAGCATCATCCTTGTTGGTGTATTCACGGCATTGTAAAACATTGTTACTTGAGTCCATACCAGGAATCCGTGTATGGGGCATTTGTGTAGAAGTTCTCTATATCGCTCCCAAGCCTCGTACATGGATTCATCATCTGCCTGCCGAAAAGAAGTAATGTCGTTACGCAGCTTATCAGTCAAATTTGTAGGATTAAACCGAGCAAGGAAATCACGACAAAGATCGGTCCAAGATCCTATTGATCCGGCATGAATGCTATTCAACCATGCTTTCGCCCTATCCCTCAGTGAATAGGGGAATAATCTTAATCGTAAAACATCGGGGGTGACTCCGTGTATTTTGAATGAGTTACAAATCTCGAGGAAAGATTTAAGATGTTGTTGTGCATCTTCAGTTGCTGAGCCGCCAAATTGACCAATTGTGTTGATCATATTAAACATTACCGGTTTCAACTCAAACTGGTCGGCTTTAATTTCAGGTGCGATAACTCCTGGATTAAGTCCATCAAGATCTTCTTCAAGATAGTCTCGAATAGTTCTGTTTCGTGCAAGAATCACTCATCCTCCTGCTGGAACATCTTAATTCATATTGCCATCTTGATTAGCCATTGCTACTCTTATCCTTCATCTAAGTCTTTGTAAGGTTCGTTCGATTTCTGGATCAAAGGGATATTCTGGTGTAATCGGTCTCGCCCTGGTCATATACCAATACAAAACCAAAGTTTGTTAGCCCTTTGAATCTTAAACAAGAAAAGTAAAAAGAAAGTGTAAGAAAATAAAAACAAAGTCGCTCCCCGGCAACGGCGCCAAAAACTTGTTGCGCGTAATAAGTGCTACGCAATTGTGCAAGTATACACGTTGCAAGTTATAGTATAAAAGATATCATCTCCACAGGGATTGGTGCCACTTCAAGAATCTAGTCTCTTGCACTGCAAAAAGTAAAAACACAAATAGAATATTATAGGAGTTTAACTAATAACTAAACTAGAAGGCAAATAAGTAAAAGGCGATGTAATTAAATGAGAGAGATAGGCCAGGTTATCGTGAGTTGAGGTGTGATAGCCGATTGGATCGTCTTGGTAAAAGAGTGCACAGGCAACTCAGTTGCTGTGGCAACTTGCACAACGGGGTTGCCTTGGCAACTAATCGATGGTTGCCTGGGCGACTAGTTGGGCAACTACTTGGGCGTCTGGGCAGCAACCTTCAAGGTTCGGCAGAGCGTTCTTCAATGGTTTCTTCTTATCCCTAAGTTGAAACTCTAGCTACTTGTACATGCCTTGATAATACATCCCTGCGTGAATCAAGGGTGAACAACAGCAATCTTGCGCCCCTCTTAGCCGTTGAAATCCTTAACTTATTCCTAAGCCGGATTAATCTTCACCATCAATAGATTGAATAAAGATCATATTCATTCGTTTCTTGAATCTAACTCTCCCAATATTAGATAAATAGATGAAGTTACGAGATCCTCTCCCAATTCACTCGCAAACAAGAATAAGAACCAAGAATGAATAAACCTTGAATAGAAAAGTGCAAACTCTAAACAAAATCCAATAGTTTCTCACAACCACAAGACAAAATAACCTTAGCCAAATAGATTTAGTTCTTGGCTAGGTTCCAAAGAAACACAAGATAAATAATCCCTAGCATGAACCTAATTGAACAAGAAAGAAAAAGATGAAGGATGAAGCTTGTCGAAATCCTCCTTGCCCTAGATGCTTGTCGAAAATTCTATCTTCTCTCTCCCTTGGAGTTGACGACATGGCCTCTAATTTATAGGGCTAGGCCAAAGTCCTTCTTTCAGGAGGAAGTTAAGTTGGAATTAAATTATCTTTAAAGAATATAATTCTTTATTATAATTATATTCCTTCTAGAACTTCTCCTATCTTCTTGGAATTTAATTCTTCTTTAATCTCTTCATGGAAATCAAATTCGTTTTGGATTTAGCTTTGCTCCACGTCATCTTGGGCTTGTCTAGTCATCAATTTCGACTATCATATCACCTTATTCTTTGTCGAAAATTGCCCTGGCAACTGGCTCGGCGTCTCCTTCATGCATTGTACTGGAAACTAGCTCGGCATCTCCTTCATGCATTGCCCTGGCAACTAGCTCTAGCCTTGCTTTGGCAAGTGATCCTGCACATACACAAAAAACACACCAAAACAGCATCTTTTCCCACAAAAACTACCAAGTTATGTAATCAAGCTCAACGATGGAAGGAAACATAGATTAATGCATGAATGGCTAATTATGCAACTAATATGAGCCTAAGTCTAACAATAATATGAGTAAAAAGGGTAAGAAAAATAGTACTTTTGAACACTTATCAGATGTCATTGGACAGATTCACTCGAAGGCTTCCAACGAACATCGTTTTATTTTGGTCTCCATAGACTACTTCACTAAATAGGTGAAGGTAGCATCTTACGCCAATATCACAAGGACGACGGTATGCAAATTCCTAAAGAATGATTTGTCGATACGGTTTGCCAGAAAGGGTCATCACCGATAACGCTTCCAGTCTGAATAACAAAATGATAACGGATGTGTGCAACCAATTCAAGATAACACACCATAACTCCATAGCCTATCGCCCCAAAATGAACGGGGCAGTGGAAGCAGCAAACAAGAACATAAAGAAGATCATCGCGAAGACGACAGATACCTACAAGGATTGGCACAAAAAGCTGCCATTTGCTCTTTTCGCCTATAGGACGTCCATTCGCACATCGACAGGGGCAACACCCTATTCTTTAGTGTATGGCACCGAAGCAATACTCCCCATTGAGGTGGAGATTTCGTCGTTATGGGTCCTAAATGAAGTAAAATTGGAAGAATATGAATGGGTGCAAGCCAGATTCGACCAGTTAAATCTCATTAAAGAAAAGAGGCTAAAGGCCATCTGTCATGGTCAAATGTACCAAAAACGGATGATGCGGGCATACAAGAAGAAGGTGCGCCCGAAAGAATTCAGAGAGTGGGATCTGGTGCTTAAGAAGATCCTCCCGACTCAGAAAGATTCTCGGGGAAAGTGGATGCCCAACTGGTAAGGGCCATATGTGGTTAAAAAGGCTTTTTTAGCATGAGCCTTAATCTTAACCGAAATGGATGGAGACGAGTTGAAAAACCCTGTAAATTCTGATGCTGTTAAGAATTACTAGGTTTGAAAAAAAAGAGAAGAAAAGGGGAAGAAAAAGAAGAGAAAAAAAAGAAAAAAAAGGAAAAAAAAGATGAAAAAGAAAGAAGAGAGGTGGAACGAAAACCTGAAAGGGCATTTCAAAACAAAAAATGGAGAGCTCAGGGCGAAAAACTGAAATAGGGCGTCTTGAAGCAAAGAAAGGATCCGAGTCGAAAACCCGTAAAGAGCGGCTCAGATAAATTGAGAGGTTGGACCTCCAGGGAGAAGAGTCATCCCGATGAGCCCCGTGAAGAAGAAGCTTCAGGAAAATATTCTACTCCGGTTGACGGGATCATGTATCATTCATACTGTGGATACTGAGAGGTTTTGCATTTCATGTTTGGCTTTTCCTTTTCCTCATGTTTGCCACGACTCTCTCAAAATTGTTCCAAATCGTTAATCATAATAAAATCACATTTTGAGCTTCTATTCCTTGTCTTCTTGTTATTTGCCATTAATATCATGCAGATAAGTTAACGTAGGCTTATGATAAACAAGAGATTTCTGTGCATTACTGTGACCTAACCTTAAAGATGCAGGTGATTAGAAAATGATGTTAACCTTGCCCTCTGCCTACATGATGTATGTTGAAACAGGGTGAGCAGAAGGTTTCGAGCACCAGGGTAAGATGACCAATGGCACATGCCCTACTTGTTTAAATAAAGCATTTGAGACAAAAAGAGAGATTTCCCCGGTGAAAACTCGGAAGGGCGCCTTAAAAAAAAGAAAAAATATCTAAGATGAAAACCCAAAAGGGCACTTTAGAACCCCCAAACCATAAATTTAGAAAAACAAAGGTTGGAATGGTTGAACCCGACAGGGAAATAGGGTGCCACCGCTAGAAGAAGAAAAAAAATAAGAAAACGAGCAGCGAAGAAAAAAATCTCTAAGGTGAAAACCCGAAAGGGCACTTTAGAACCCCGAATCAGAAATTTAAAAAAAGAAAGGTTGGAATGGTTGAACCTGATAGGGAAATAAGGTGTCATCGCTAGAAGAATAAAAAGGAGAAAACGAGCAGCGGAGAAAAAATCTCTAAGGTGAAAACCCGAAATGGCACTTTAGAACCCTGAATCAGAAATTCAAAAAAAGAAAGGCTGGAATGGTTGAACCCGATAGGGAAATAGGGTGTCACCGTTAGAAGAAGAAAAAAAAGGAGCAAGCGAGCAGCGTAGAGTCGAGATTGACTGAGGGCTAAAGCAGGCCCACCAAGATACCGACACTCATGCATCATGAATAGTTAGATATCCCTAGGATTAGGAGCATGCTAACTCATTTGTCATAACATTTTGTCTTATTCTAGAAAGGTATCTGCAGGCTCAAAAAAGCATCGGTAGCTATCCTGACGTGAATCCCAAATATAAAGATAAAGGTTCTATATAGGAAGGGCCTATATTTTCAAGTGCCCGCAGCAATAGGTTCTATATAGAAAGAATACGCCGCTCCGAGGCTTTAAGAGCTGGAAGTTTTATATAGGAAGGGCTTGCAGCTCCAGGGTGAAGACTAGCAGTTCTATATCGAAAGAACTCTCAGCCGAAGGAATTCACCCATGACACAAAAGGTTTTATATAGGGAAAACCTGGTGTGTTGAAGGTGAAGAGTCCTATATAGGAAGGGTTCCGAGCTTTACTGTCTTAGAGTGAGAGGTTCTATGTAGGAAGAGAGCCCGAGATTTCAGAAGCTAAAAGTTCTATATAGGAAGGACTTGTAGCTCCAGGGTTCGAAGACTAACAGTTCTATATAGGAAGAACTCCCAGTCGAAAGAATCTGTCTGTGACGCAAAAGGTTTTATATAGGAGAAACCAATGTTAAAGGTGGAGAGTTCTGTATAGGAAAGACTCCAAGCTTTACTGCCTTAGAGTGAAAAGCTCTATATAGGAGGGACTCGCAGCTCAATACTTCAGAATGAAAGGTTCTATATAGGGAGGACCTATAGTTCCAAGATCAGAAGGGGAAAAAATTCTATATAGGAAGAACTTACGAGCCTGAAAATTTAGCCAAGGAAAAGCAAAAAGTTCTAGAAGAACACGTGATCCCAAAGCTACAAACAGGGAAGTTAGATAAAAATGAGTGCTTATGATCTTTGCTTTGTTCCCGTTCCACGAGAACAAGCAAAGATGGGCAACTGTAATCACTCATTTTTATCCGTTATAAATACTGTGTTAACCTACTTTAGTTTAATAATTAATATATTATGTGCATGTATATTATAAGCTATGTATGTATATGTATTAATAATTAATACGGTGTATGTGTGTGACGTATGTATTTACATTTCTCATGTGTGCATCGTTTGTGCATATATTGTGTGTGAGTACTTATGCTAATCGTATATATGATTATATACGCATGTATATAATATGTTACATTAGTCAATGTTTACGTGTTATACGTATATGTGTATACATATGTATGCATGTGTATGTATATACGTATCATCATGTTCTTATTGTTATTATTATTATTACTGTTAGTATTGGACTAATATCAGATAAAATCCAAAGAAATATATGTATTAAACCCAAATGAGTTATAGTTCAGTCCAAATTACATAAAGCCCAAATGTATTTACATCAAGGCCCAATTGACTGATTCAGACCCAAACTTAAAAAACCCTAAACCGGTCAACTAACCCTAACCCTTTCTTCTTGCAGAGCCCAATCAAGGCCGTTCGATCAGATTGTGATCCAACGGCCAGGATCGAAAGGGGAGAATCTTCCAACTGGCGCATGTGACTCACTCCCGGGGCTGCTGGACTTCCACGAGCGCGTGGCAGGCACGCGCTGACTCTTCATATACCAAGAAGACACGTGGCACGATCTGGTACCAGTCATAGTACAAGATTGCATCCCAGCCGTCTGTCTTCCATGCAATCCCAGCCGTTGGATCATATCTGATCCAACGGCCAGGGTTCAGTCTAGCACCACTCTACCTCTACCATGCCACCGCCATGCTTCTTCACCGGCTCTAATCACAACGTCAATCATCAGAAAACCCAAAAATTTAGACTTGTCAGTACCAAACTAGACTGAAATATATTATTTTGTATGTTTTTCTACCAAAAAACTGATGGGGAGGATATATGTATGAAAGGAAAATTGTAAAGGGAGGTTTTTTAGCTCCGGCTTTTGGAGAAGTAACAAAAAACAGAAAAAGTTCCAAGGGTAAATATTTTCTCTTCTTCTTTTCTCATGCATGAATGAACCCTAAATAGATGGTAAAAAAGACAAACAAACAAAAAAACAAATCTTTACCTGAGTCGGTCCAAGTCTCGTCGGCGATGAACCTGAGGGTGAGCTTTGTCTTTTCGGTTCGAAATAACAGTGGGGGATCTAGGTTTTTAACTTCGAAGCTAGAGGGTTGTAGGCTTTTGGGTTTCTGTCATTGAACGGCCATAGTTTGGGCCAGCTTGAGGGGGGTCTTACGGCCGAACCTCGCCGGGGATAGGTCGAGAGCGGTGGCCGGGGTAGTTTTCAAAATGGTCTGAGGGTTTGGTTTTGAGAGCAAATAAGGAGCCTGGGGTGTTTCATAAAACCGGACTCAAGCAAAAATGGGGAAAGATTGTTATTTGGCCGAATAAGTGTCATTTATAGGGCCTAGGTTTTTTTTAAAATGGTGGAATCACGTAATAAGGACCCTCGTGCTCTTCAGATTTTTGTTTCAAGCTCGCCCCTTGGTCTATTTGTAGGATAAATCATTCTTTCTTTTTGAATTCTTTTAAATCGGTCCCCAAATTAAATCGGGGCAAGTTTTTAATGGTGAAATTATGTCCCAGGCCATTCAGCGTTTTCAAACTTTGCACTTTGAGCTTGCCCTTTGGTCATATTGCATATCCAGTCCCTGTAAGTCTGTTCCAGTTTTTAATTAAATCCCTGAATGTGTTTTTCGTTTATTTATTTTTTGCTTCACGAATTTCCTTTTGTGGCATTTCGGACCTTTCTCATGTTTGAATGTTTGTGTCATTTAATTTTTATCACATGTTGTTAGTAAGTTCATTTTGTTTATACATGTACTAATATCATGTTTATTTGCGTATTTTGGGTTGTTCTTTCTACGTTGTTTATTTTGTTTGCTCGTATTGTACATGTTCGTTTGGTATGTTTAGTTGACTTGTACTTAGCGTGTTTGTATCTTAGCATGTATGGGTTGTTCACTTTATTTTCAAGTTACATGTTGGTATTTTTTTGTTTGCTACGTTTATTTTTGATATTATGTTTTTTTGTGTTTTAATTCGTTCGTTCATCGCATGTAGGTTTGTTTTAGATATTGTTTTAGCTTCTTTGTACATCATGTTTTTATGTACCCACATGGAGTTTCATATCTTCGTTTTTAGGATATATGTTAGTGTGTTTCTTGGTGCTATAGAAATGTCGTGTTTTTAGTCTATGCATATAAATTGTGTCGCATGTCAAATATCAAGCATCGATTTTTATTCTAGCATGTTTTTTTATAGTTTCATACAACGCCATGTATATGTTATCCATATTTAGTTTTATTTTGTCTTAATGTGTTCAAGCATGTTGAGGTTAATTAATTCAGTTTTGTAAGCATGTTTTTTTGTTCGTATTTGCTTCGTTTTTATCATGCTTTGTCTTTTTACCTGTGTATTTTATTATTTTTTTATTTAATTTTTTAATATGCATGCTTTTATATTTTAGTACCATGCCAATGCCATTGTACGTTCTATGTTTTATTTTCTAATATTGCATATCGAGATATATAAACTGCCAATGCGGTGCCCTTTTATCCGAGTGTAAACGGGGCCAGTATCAGGCGTAGTGATGGTGGTTAGGCGTTTACTCTCGGATAACAGGGCTTTTAAAATCTACCCGCACTTATAGCCGAATTTAATCTAATTGTCACTTTAATCCGAAAAGTTTAATATTAATAAAGCGATAATTATTAAAGTACCAATTTTGGGCGGTGTGGGGGTGATAATCCTTCCACATCCGTAACCGACTCCCGAACCCAACAGTTTTCAAATATCTGGTTTTATGGTGTCCGGCCTACCTAAGTGGCCGGTGGCGACTCCATTTTAAATTAGATACGGTTTTTTTTCTAAAAAACCCCACGAAAAAAATATTTCAATACCCAAAAAACTACAAACACCTCGAAAACTCATTTTTTTTTAGCGAAAGAGGATATCGCTACAGAACACAACCAAGCTTGAAGTGCGAAGAATCGCTATAGACTAAGAAATTCTTCCCAAACTTGGGTTGTGTCAAAACTGAAGCTTGAGTTAAAACAGTTTTCAATCTCTCAAAGATCGCTTGTTGAGCGTCAGTCTAGAAAAAAAGAATATTCTTCCTCAATAGCTTTGTCAAAGGGGTAACAATGATGAAGAAGCCTTCGAAAAAGCGTCGATAATACCAATCTAAACCCAAGAAACTACAAATCTCAAAGACATTCTTGGGTTATTTCCAACTGGTGATGGCCTTGATCTTACTGGGATTAACCTGAATACCCTTCACAGACACAATATTCCCCAAAAATGTCACTTCTCTGAGCCAAAATTCACACTTGCTCAACTTAATGATGTTGCCTCAAAGTCTGTAGAACAATCCTTAGATGCTTAACATGATTTGCCTCTGTCAGAGAGTAGACCAAGATATCATCAATGAACACCACTACAAACTGGTCTATATAGGCCAAAACACACGGTTCATCATATCTATAAAGGCAGCCGGTGTATTAGTCAGACTAAATGGTATCACTAGAAACTCTTAATGCCCATATCTAGTACGAATAGCAGTCTTAGCAATATTAGAACCTTTTAGCTTTGACTGATAGTACCCAGATCAAATATCAATCTTTGAGAAAACTTTGGTTCCCCGAAATTGATCAAAAAATCATCAATCTTGGGTAATTGATATTTATTTTTGACGGTTAACTTGCTTAACTTTCGGTAATCAATGTATAACTAGAATGAACCATCTTTCTTTTTAACAAAAAGAACTGAAGTTCCTTAAGGTGAAAAGTTGGGTCGAATGAAACCTCAATCAAATAGCTCTTGCAACTGAACTTTTAACTCCTTAAGAGCCATACAGTAAGGAGCCATAGATACATGTGCAAAACCAAGATAAGTCTCAATCTCAAACTCGATATCCCTATTTAGAGGCAACCCAGGCAACTCTTCAGGAAAGACATCAGGAAACTCGTTAACAGTGTAAATTTCCTCAATCTTATATAGAAAACCCTTCGTGTTTAGGAAGCAATCAATAAAGGTCTCATATCCTTTCCGGATCATCTTATCAGCAGTCAGAGCAGACACCACATTGGACAAGTAACCTTAACATTCACCAATTAACACCACTAATCAACCATCAAAAGTCCTCAAAGTAGCATTTTTGACTCACAATCCAGATTAACTTGATGTTCAGACAACCAATCCATACCCAGAATTAGATCAAACTCCTCTAACGAAAGTTTCATAAAGTCGACCAGAAAGATTTCACCTTGAACCTCAAGAGGACAACGCCTAAACACCTTATCCACAATCACCAACTGACCCACAAGGCTCATAATTATAACAACACTCTTTGTGACTTTAATCGAAATCTAAAGGTCTATGGATACTGATCTCGAAATATAGGAGTATGTAGAACCGTTATCTAGCAATGCAAAGTATAGAACCGAATAAATGGTAAATGTACCTACAATGGCATCTGGCTTATCTCTGTTATCCTGACATCTGGTAGCATACATAAGAACTGGCTGTCTAGCCTTAGATAAAATCGATCCCTTACTCTGATGTGATCGGGCTCTACTGCCAGTTCTGGTAGCAGACTGTTGACTAACTAACGTTTGGCAAATACTTGATGAATTAGTGTAAATTTGCTAGTAAAATAATGTTAAGTATAGGTCTTTTTGGGTACAAGTATACACGGTCAGCAAGTAATACAACAGTAAGCTGGGTATCGTATGTACAGGGATTGTCCAGAAATTCAATGCCACAATAATTGCTTGTGAAATGAAACAAATGAGTTTAGATTGGGTTTTAGATTTAAGAAAAATAACTAAGGAAAAGAAAGTAAAAGTTTAGGCAGATTGGCAAACAAATGTATTCAAATAGATGATGGCGTTGGCAAGGGATGTATGGATTTCATGCTAGCAAAGATAGGGTTTAATAACTTCCTGACTTGGTTTTATTGCTTAGCAGATTTTAAGGTTAGTATTGCCTCTATCGATAGCAATTTCCTAAGTTAATTACGATTAACTCCTATATGTCTATAGCAATGTTTTTCAATAATTAACTTGGCAAAGTTCTAATCTTCACTCATAGGGGGTAGATTCACTTCTGAAGTAAGCTTATCTACTTGAACATCTTCTGACGAAGTTTCCCACCTTAGTACCTAGAAATTAATCTTTATCTCTTAAGTTTGTTAAGATATTAAGGGATAATATGCATGCAATGCCAACTGTCGTATGTCAAACAATTTAAGAAAGTTTAGTACTAGCAGGATAAACAAAAATATCAAAGCATTCAATTATCAAAAACTTAAAAACAATAAAGCATTCATCGCAAAAAGATCCTCAACCAACTTAAAAGAATTAGTTCATGGTTGGGGGAACCATCAACACATCATCGTTTTCAAATAACACCATCATTAAAACAGAATTAAAACTAAGAAAAATGGGCAAAGAATAAGATTTGTTGATGCAGGCCTTCAATGTATCTAGAGCTTTCAGTCTTAGCCTAGTCGAACCATAGTTTGCCCTCTTTCTTCACCACGGTGCAGCCTCCTTACTCTCTCAATTCATCATTGTGTTCTTTTAAATAGGCACTCATGAAAACCTTAGATTGGGTTTGAATTTGAAAGTTGGTTACGCACTTGAGATAAGCTCGTTATCTTCTTATCCTCTCATTTGAATTTAGGGCTGACTGGATCTTTGACCAATGACTAATTAATCAGACATTGACCATCCTTCTTTTGCCAACTGGGCTTAGCAATCCTCATCCTATTTTTTTCCAATTGCTACTCTGCATTTCTCTTCTGCTCCTCACGCCGTCAGTTGCTATTCTGCTCCTGCCATCCTACTCGAGGGTAAGGAGTTGCTGCTTGGTAAGTCTAACTTATGCATTTGTGTTTGTATATACTTGGGGTTTTATTTGGTTAGGTATATTGGAGAGGCAGTTTTTAAGAGGCTTGGGGAGCAATGGCTTTCATTGAATGCCAGGTTGTTTGGATAGTATGGGTTATAGTGTGGGAAGGTTTTTTTTTTGTTTTTGCAGTGTGCCCTATTGACTTTGTAGCCTTCTTGGTTGTTTTAAACATTCTTATATATTACTCTTTTCCTCTATTTAGGTTAAGGAGTTTTTTAATGAGGCTCATAAGAAGGTTATGGCTTAATTTTATTAATAAAAAATAATATTTTGTCGAGCAAAAAAAATTGGACTTGATGTTTGATTTAGGTTCATTTTTGAAAAATAAATTGTTGTATTGAAACTTATTTTTAGGATTTTGATTGTTTGTACAAAGTTTCAATAATATTGTTCGTGGTTTTTGAGTTGTTGATTATAGGAGTATGAGATATGAGTCACTTCATGCTTCAAACAGATTTTGTATTTGTTTTTTATTTTTACAATCCACAAAGAACAAAATGCACTGCGAAGCTAGTCTTAATTGAAAGCCAAAAAACTTGTATGCTATATACACCTTTCATTTAAGCCAATTGCTTAGGCATATAAAAGGGGTTTTTGTTTAGTTGTACAGAGTTTGTGTACTTGCCTACAAAACATGCCAGTAAATGCATGCATTTGATTTTTTTCATGAGGTTAGAAGACATGTTGGATGCTTTTGCGGATAGGGTTCCGAAGCCATGCTTGTATCTGACTGGTAAGATGCAAATTGCTCTTGGTAAGATTGGAAGAATTTTCCACTCTTCACTTGCTTTTATACTTAACCAGAAAAAAAGAACACGTATCTGATGTACTGTAGTATGGCATAGTAAAGTTTATTTTTATGTTATTTTGCTAAACAGACTCCTTCTATCCTCTTAATTATTCTATCAGATCTTTTATGAGTTGACTTGTTCTTTAGCTTCTAAATTATATATATATATATTGAACAAAACTTCTGAATTATATACATGTCTAGTATAACTACCTACAAATAATTTTAAATATGCTACATGTCTTCAGTATGAGTTGTTTATTTAGTTGGTCTAAAGTGGCATCTGTATTGCCCCTTTCGGATTGCCCCTTTCGTGATTTATTCATACCATTATGCTCTATTTGCTTCAGATCTTAAGGATCTAGATAATTTAGAAATAACATTTTTCATGGGACAACCATTTAAAGTTTTAAACCCTTAAGATGTTATTTGCAGGCTGAAGAGCAGATTTGTAATAGTGTGATGCTTGATCTGCTATATGTCCATCCCAATCATCTTATGGCTTCACAAGTTATTTCATATGATCCAATTATCAACTACACTCTCATAAAAGATTCTTAATGTCAATCGACACTAATGATTGGTAGGTTAACTTCATTGTTCATCATTAATTGAGTGCTCACAATTAAATTTATTTAAGGAACATCTGTTGGTTTTACACCATCATCTATTGTCCTTCACAATGGTGAAATGAATGAATTTCTTTGGTTATTTATTGGTTTTACACCCTTCAACTTTTGCAATTCTCCCTTTGTTTAGTTGGTATTTTCACAGTTCTCATGCATGTAGAACATCTAAGCCTTGTAATGTGTACTTTTTTAATGAGTGAAAGTTTGTAACAACTAACATCATTCTTTTGAACTCATGTCTAGCAGATTATTATATGCGTACTATTTATGGCTCGTGATGCCTAACGAAGTTGTATAGTTTCGATGTCATCTTGCACCGGTCCGTATTTTTTGTTATTTCATGTGGCAAGACAATATTGAAAAGTTCCTTCAACATAGAGGCAGATCTACTTAGTTTGTCTACTTCAATGGATGTTTATAGTTTGATTTGCTATCTTACTTTGAGACTTTTCATTAGTCATTTTGACCATATGGTGAAATTTGTGTTATTTTATCTGTTACTTTAACCTATGTTACGTCGATTCTTTATTTTCTACAAAAACATTTGTTTGTGCCTATCACATATTCAGATACAAGTATGAGAGTACAATTTCCTAAATACATAAAGAAAATTTGAGAAATTTTTTCTTTAATTGATAAAATAGATCTTTTTGTAATTAGCCGCATAGGTTGTAACAAAATCATATTTTATATACATATTCATGTGTGTATATATGTCTAAAATGGAACATTAAAGATTTAAATTAACTAAATTTTGATTTACAATTAAAATGGAATAAAATTACCAAAAAAACAATACAACGTAGCAAAATTGGCATATACTTAATAATGTAAATCAGATAACATTAGGTGGTACGTTAGTAGGTTTTATTTAATTGAGAAACTCTAGTAACATTATAAGTTGTAACTGGAATTTGTACCCCATATACAACTATTACGTTGGGCTTAAAAAATCATGTATATAGGATAACTATTTAGGTTAAAATGTAAAAAATTATCATCAATGTAAAGTTCCGTATGAATTTGTATAGGTACCCTATTTCTTATGAGTTTGGTAAGAAATAAGGTTATCTTGTAAGAGTTTATGTTATAACACAAATTCTTACCATAAGTTGAAAGGGTTTTTGATTTGGTGATCTCGGTAAGAATTTGTGTTATTACCTTTTTTCTTATGGTTTCTCTAATAATTTATGTAGGTCCCGTAAGAATTTGTATAGGTACCCAAATTCTTATGAGTTTGGTAAGAAATAAAGTTATCATTTAAGATTTTATGTTATAACACACTTTTCTTTACATTTTCTGTAACAAATTATGTATGTTCTGAAGAATTTAAGTAGCTACCAAAATTCTAACTATTTTTTGTAAGAAACGGTGTTATCTTTTAACCCTTTCTGTTATTACACAAATTCTTACAATAACTTCAGCTCATTTTGGATCGAATGATATAGGGTAAAAATTAGTGTAGTTACATTTTTCCTAACATTTCCTGTAACAAGTTATGTATATACTGTAATAATTTATGTAGCTACACAAATTCTCAGTATTTTTGTAAGAAACGGGGTTATCTTGTAACACTTTTCCTTATACTTTCTTTAACATTTTATGTATGTTTTGTAAGAATTTATGTAGCTACCTATATTCTGAGTATTTTTGTAAGAAACAAGGTTATCTTTTAACCCTTTGTGTTATTACACAAATTCTTACAATAAATTCAACTAATTTTGGATCGGATGATATAGGGTAAGAATTTGTGAAGTTACACTTTTCTTTATATTTCATGTAACAAATTATGTATATTCTGTAATAATATATGTAGCTACACAAATTCTCATAATAATTCTAAGAAACTAGGTTATCTTGTTACACTTTGTGTGGCTACACGAATGCTTACCATTAGTTTAGCTTAATTTGGATTGGGTGGTATCGGGTACGAAATTATGTAGTTCTACTTTTCCTTACATTTCCTGTAACAAATTATGTATATTCTGTAATAATTTATGTAGCTACGTAAATTCTAATTATTTTTGTAACAAAAAAGGTTATCTTGTAACACTTAGTGTGGCTACACAAATGCTTACCATAAGTTGAGCTAGTTCTGGATTGGATGATCTCGGGTAAGAAATTGTGTAGTTACACTTTTCCTTATATTTCCTATAACAAGTTATGTATATTTTGTAATAATTTATGTAACTAATCAAATTTTCATTATTTTTCTAAGAAAAAAAGGTATCTTGTAGTTCTTATGTGGCTACACAAATGCTTATCATAAGTTGAGCTTGTTTTGGATTGGGTGATCCCGGGTAAGAAATTGTGTAGTCACTCGTTTCCTTATATTTCTTGTAACAAGTTATGTATATTCTGTAATAATTTATGTAGCTACTCAAATTCCCATTATTTTTGTAAGAAAAAGGTTATCTTGTAGTCCTTTGTGTGGCTACACAAATGCTTACCATAAGTTGAGTTAGTTTTGGATTGGGTGATGTTGGGTAAGAAATTGTGTAGTTACACTTTTCCTTACGTTTTTTGTAGGAAATTATGTGTATTCGATAATATTTTATTTAGCTACGCAAATTCTCATTATTTTTGTAAGAAAAATGGTTATCTTGTAGCCCTTTGTGTGGCTACACAAATGCTTATCATAAGTTGAACTAGTTTTGGATTGGGTGATCTCGGGTAAGAAATTGTGTTCTTACACTTTTCCTTACATTTCCTGTAACAAGATATATATATATTCTATAATAATTTATGTAACTACTCAAATTTTGCACTATTTTTCTAAGTAAAAAGGTTATTTTGTAGCCCTTTGTGTGGCTACACAAATGCTTACCATAAGTTGAGCTAGTTTTGGATTGGGTGATCTCGGGTAAAAAATTATGTAGTTACACTTTTCCTTACATTTTTTGTAACAAGTTATGTATATTCTGTAATAATTTATGTAACTACTCAAATTTTCATTATTTTTCTAAGAAAAAAATGTTATCCTGTAGCCCTTTGTTTGGCTAAACAAACGCTTACCATAAGTTGAGCTAGTTTTGGATTCAGTGATCTCAGGTAAGAAATTATGTAGTTATACTTTTCCTTACATTTCCTGTAACAAATTATGTATATTCGGTAATATTTTATGTAGCTACGAAAATTCTCATTATTTTGTATGAAAAAATTTTATCTTGTAACCCTTTGTGTGGCTACACAAATGCTTACCATAAGTTGAGCTAGCTTTGGATTGGGTGATCTTGGGTAAGAAATTGTGTTGTTACACTTTTCCTTACATTTCTTGTAACAAATTATGTATATCCTGTAATATTTTATGTAGCTATGCAAATTCTCATTATTTTTATAAGAAAATAGGATATCTTTTAACCCTTTGTGTGGCTACACAAATGCTTACCATAATTTGAGCTCGTTTTGGATTGGGTGATCTCAGGTAAGAAATTATGTTGTTACACTTTTCCTTACATTTCTTGTACCAAACTATGTATATTTTGTAATAATTTATGTACTTACTCAAATTCTCATTATTTTGTAAGAAAAATGTTATCTTGTCACACTTTGTGTGGCTACAGAAATGCTTACCATAAGTTAAACTCATTTTGGATTAGATGATCTCGGGTAAAAGATTGTGTAGTTACACTTTTTCGTACATTTCATGTAATAAATTATGTATATCCTATAATATTTTACATAGCTACTTAAACTCTCATGATTTTTGTAAGAAAAACGGTTATCTTGTAATCCTTTTTGTGGCTACACAAATGCTTATCATAAGTTGAGCTCGTTTTGGATTGGGTGATCTTGGGTAAGAAATTGTGTAGTCACTCGTTTCCTTATATTTCTTGTAACAAGTTATGTATATTCTGTAATAATTTATGTAGCTACTCAAATTCTGATTATTTTTTGTAAGAAAAAAGGTTATCTTATAGCCCTTTGTGTGGCTACAGAAATACTTACCTTAGTTGAGCTAGTTTTGGATTTGGTGATCTCGGGTAAGAAATTGTGTAGTTACAATTTTTTTTACATTTCTTGTAAAAAAAATTGTATATGTTGTAATATTTTATGTAGCTACGCAAATTCTCATTATTTTTGTAAGAAAAAAGGTTATTTTGTAACCCTTTGTGTGGCTACACAAATGCTTACCATAAGTTGAGCTAGTTTTGAATTGGGTGATCTTGGGTAATAATGTAACGACCCGGATCTCAAGATCCGAGGGTCGGGTTTGATCGAGGCATAGGCCTCGTATTTGGATCGTGTTTTGGGCTTTTAACAGCCTTTTTGGGCTAGCGTGTCTTTGTTGGGCCTAGGTGGTTGTTATGAGGAAAGAGTGGGGGTATCTTGGTAAATTTATAAATGGAAGAGTTTGGGGGGGATAAGGCTTATTTTCTGCATTTATGCAGGAGATAAGATCATCTTGCTTTAACACCACCATCTCCTTTTTTCCAGCTTATTTTCCTCACTCAAAACTCGTCCATCAAAGGTAGGATTTTGAGAGTTTGAAGTTAGAATCACGTATGGCTTATTGATGGAAGTTTCACCATCTTGAAAAGATCTACATTTCAAGATAAGCTTTGTTTGGGTTGGAGAAAGAGGGGGTTATTGGAGGGTTGAGAGGGTTGGATGGGATTGGAGTTTGGGAGCTTTAATCTTTAGTTTAGAATATGTTTTTAGCCCCTTTTATCCCCCAGCAACGTGGTAATGTGTTTTGTAATCTCCCCATGTAGTGAAAGAGGTTGGGAGTTTATCCAAGGCTCAAGAAGGGAGGAAAGCTTGAAGCTTGGAGGGAGGCCTTGTGTTATCAGCTAAGCTAAGGTTAGTACACTACTAACTCTCATAGTTTCCTGGAAATCATAAAATTAAGCTTTGAAGCATGATTTGGTGTTTTTGGCTTAAGAGTAGCTTGAGTGGTTGTTAATGGCAAGTCTTAGAATTGTTGTTGTAATGGTTTGAAATCGGTTGTAATTTACCCAAAACTATCACCATAACTTGTGGGAATGATTTAGGGTTTAACCATGGGGGTTGTTGCACGTAATAAGTGCTACGCAATTGTGCAAGTATACACGTCGCAAGTTATAGTATAAAAGATATCGTCTCCACAGGGATTGGTGCTACTTCAAGAATCTAGTCTCTTGCACTGTAAAAAGTAAAAACACAAGTAAAGGATTATAGGAGTTTAACTAATGACTAATCTAGAAAGCAATAAAGTAAAAGAAAAGATGAATTCAAATGAGAGAGAGATAGGCCAGGTTATCGTGAGTTGAGGTGTGATAGCCGATTGGATCGTTTTGGTAAAAGAGTGCACGGGCAACTCAGTTGTCGTGGCAACTTGCACAACAGGGTTGCCTTGGCAACTAATCGATGGTTGCCTGGGCAACTACTTGGGCGTCTGGGCAGCAACCTTCAAGGTTCGGCAGAGCGTTCTTCAATGGTTTCTTCTTATCCCTAAGTCGAAACTCTAGCTACTTGTGCATGCATTGATAATACATCCCTGCGTGAATCAAGGGTGAACAACAACCAATCTTGCGCTCCTCTTAGCCGTTGAAATCCTTAACTTATTCCTAAGCCGGATTAATCTTCACCATCAATAGATTGAATAAAGATCATATTCATTCGTTTCTTGAATCTAACTCTCCCAATATTAGATAAATAGATGAAATCACGAGATCCTCTCTCAATTCACTCACAAACAATAATAAGAACCAAGAATGAATAAACCTTGAAATAGAAAAGTGCAAACTCTTATTACCTAAACAAAAACCAATAGTTTCTCACAACCACAAAACACAATAACCATAGCCAAATAGATTTAGTTCATGGCTAGGTTCCAAAGAAACACAAGATAAACAATCCCTAGCATGAACCCAATCGAACAAGAAAGAAAAGGATGAAGGAGGAGGCTTGTCGAAATCCTCCTTGCCCTTGATGCTTGTCGAAAATTCTCTCCTCTTGCCCTACTTGGACTTGTCGAAATTTCCCTATTGCTCTCTATCTTTGGATTGTCGAAATCTCCTTCATATTTATAGGGCTAGGCCAAAGTCCTTCTTTGAGGAGGAGTTTAAGTTGGAATTAAATTATCTTTAAAGAATATAATTCTTTATTATAATTGTATTCCTACTAGAACTTCTCCTATCTTCTTGGAATTTAATTCTTCTTTAATCTCTGCATGGAAATCAAATTCCTTTGGGTTTGGGCTTTGCTCCACGTCATCTTGGGCTTGTTTAGTCATCAATTTCGACTACCATATCACCTTTGCTCTTGTCGACAATTGCCATGGCAACGGGCTTGGCGTCTCCTTCATGCATTGCCCTGGCAACTAGCTCGGCATATCCTTCATGTATTGCCCTGGCAACTAACTCTAGCCTTGCTTTGGCAAGTGATCCTGCACATACACACAAAACACACCAAAGCAGCATCTTTTCCCACGAAAACTACCAAGTTATGTAATCAAGCTCAATGATGGAAGGAAACATGGATTAATGCATGAATGGCTAATTATGCAACTAATATGAGCCTAAGTCTAACAATAATATGAGTAAAAAGGGTAAGAAAATAGTACTTTTGAACACTTATCCAAACTCGAACTATTGCTTGTCCTGAAGCAATGCAAACTCATAATTACCTGCCAAGACTTCAATTTTCACAAACTTAGCTTTGAACTTGATTTCAATTCTCTGAACCGGAGCACAAAGTATGATTGGCTTTTTATTTTTCGGAAAACTTAGGAGTTACTTGGAATCAAACTATAATGCTTGTGAGTGTGTGCGGAGTTGTGTGCAAGTTGATTTTTCGGATTCTATGCAAACAATAGGTTTTCAAATTACTTTATTGGGTTCTTTTTAACATGTTTTAACTAGAGTCAGTTTTGGGCACCTCTAGTGTTTTGTTTTTAGTTTTCATAAGTTAATTTATTCGACTAGAGCCGGTTTCGGGCACCTCTAGTTAAAATTTTTTTAACACATCCTAGAGCCAGTTTCGGGCACCTCTAGTGATCAATTTTTTTTAGCACATGCTAGAGCCAATTTCGGGCACCTCTAGCATTCATCCAATTTTTATTCTAATCCCCCAATTTGTTAATTATCAACCTAAGTTCACTAGAATTCCTTAAATTAATCAAACCACAACAGTGTTTCATCAAATTTAGTATCATAGTAAAATTCTAAGTTTTTCCATGGTTATCCTAGAATAAAAATTCTATCAATTAAGTGCATTGGCAAAGTCATCATCGGATATTCATCAAATCTAAGCAATTATTGTTCCAATTAAAGGCATGGCAAGCATTTTATGTATCCTAAATGTAATACTTAAGATGAATGTAACTAAACATGGTAACTACTAATAACAATCCCCCCCAAACTCGAGTGAGGCATTGTCCTCAATGCATGCATAAAAATAACGAAAAATAAAAATAAAAATGCATACAAGGACTTACTCCGAGAGTTCGTCATCGTAGATGATTAGTTTCCTTTTGGTCAGTGTCTTGATTCTCTTGCTTGAACGCGATGGTTGTTTTCTTGTTGTCGGGATGTCTTTAACTTTGGTTGTTGTGGCATCTTCAGGGTTGGTTGCCGTGGCATCAGCTTGTGCAGGCACGATGTAGGTTGCCGTGGCATCTTCTTCATTGGTTGCGGGGCAAGGATCTCGGTGATAAATTTCCTTAGCATAGTAGTTGTGAGTCTTGTTGTGAAAAAGAAAACAAAGAAAACCTGAAAACTAAAGAATATGAAGAAAAATAAAATATCTCCTAAAAAAATAAAAATGAAAAGAAAAAGAAAATATTGAAAGGAGAGCATACTCATGCATCTCCTAAGTTGACCACTTCTTTGTTACGTTCCACATGGGCACCATTGTAGTGCTTCAATCTTTGTCCATTAACTTTGAATTCATGGTTGTCAGAGATGGACTTGATTATCACAGCACCATGGGAGAATGGCTTGACGACTTCGAATGGTCCCGACCATCTTGATTTCAGCTTTCCCGGGAAAAGTTTTAGCCAAGAATTGAATAGGAGAACTAGTTGCCCTGGCGTGAATTGTCGTGGCAATAGTTTCTTGTCGTGCCATCGCTTTGTTTTCTCATTGTAGATTCGTGCATTGTTATAGGCGAGTGCACGGAATTCTTCTATCTCATTGAGATCCAATAAACGCTTTTGTCCGGCACTTTCCCAATCCATATTCATGGTCTTGATTTCCCAGTACGCCTTGTGCTCGATTTCCACCGGTAGATGGCATGTTTTGCCATAGACAAGTCAGAAGGGGGACATACCTAAGGGTGTTTTGAATGCAGTGCGATATGCCCAAAGTGCGTTATCTAGTCTTAATGACCAATCCTTCCTTAAGGGATTGGCAACCTTCTCGAGTATTCCCTTCAACTCCCGGTTGGAAATTTCTGCTTGCCCGTTGGTTTGTGGGTGATATGCCGTGGCGATCTTGTGTGATATGCCGAAGCGTTGCAACATCTTGGCAATTAGTCTGTTGTCAAAATGCTTGCCTTCGTCACTGATAATTGCTCTTGGCATCCCAAACCGTGTAAATATGTTTTTCTGCAAGAATCGTTGCACGGTCTTGGAATCGTTGTTGGGAACTGCAGCTGCCTCAACCCATTTAGACACGTAGTCGACGGCAAGTAAGATGTAGAGGTTGCCGAATGAAGATGGGAAAGGTCCTATAAAATTGATCCCCCACACATCAAACAATTCCACCTCGATGATGTTCTGGAGCGGCATCTCATATCGTCTAGAGATATTGCCCGTCCTCTGGCAACGATCACATTGCTTGTAAAAGTCTTGGGCATCTTTGTACAATGTTGGCCAATACAAACCGGATTGCAAAACTTTGGCCGTGGTACGATTTCCTCCAAAATGTCATCCATAGGGTGAAGAATGGCATTGCCGGAGTACATTCTGTTGCTCTTCTTCAGGGACACGTCGGCGTATAACCTGATCTGCACATTGTTTAAACAAAAGAGGCTTGTCCCAAAAGTAATGCTTAGCATCATGGCGGAACCGCTTCTTCCCTTGGTGAGTAATGCCATAAGGAAAAATACCACAAACAAGGAAATTAACTAAATCCGCATACCAGGGTATTGCCGAGGCATGTGCTGCCGTGGTGACTGCTCCCAGAATTGCCGCGGCGTGCACGTCAAAGGCTGCTGCGGCGTCGAGGGTTGCCGAGGCGTGTTCATCAATGGTTGCCGAGGCGTTAAGGGTTGCCGAGGCAACTAAAATTTGTTCATCCGAGAATGCATCGCATATCTCTAGATCCGCGTCCTCCTCCCTATTGTGTTCCAAATGTGATAAGTGATCGGTCACTTGATTTTCTGTTCCTTTCCTGTCCTTAATTTCAATATCAAATTCTTGTAAAAGTAATATCCAACGAATCAAACGAGGTTTAGCATCATTTTTAGCAAATAAGTATTTGATTGCCGAATGGTCCGTATGAACAATTACCTTTGTACCAATCAAATAGGATCGGAACTTGTCAAATGTGAAAACTACAGCTAGTAACTCTTTCTCCGTTGTTGTGTAATTCACTTGAGCACTATTAAGAGTTTTACTAGCGTAGTATATCACATAGAAGGTCTTACCTATGCGTTGGCCTAGGACTGCTCCTACCGCGAAATCACTTGCATCACACATGAGCTCAAAAGGTAGCGTCCAATCTGGTAGAACGACAATGGGTGTCGAGGCAAGCTTTTCCTTTAGGGTTTCGAATGCTTGGGTGCAAGAATCATCAAAATCGAAGACTTTATCCTGTTCAAGCAGATTACACAAGGGTTTAGTGATTTTAGAAAAATTATGAATGAACCTCTTGTAAAAACCTGCATGTCCAAGAAAACTTCGAATTCCTTTAACCGAACTTGGTGGGGGTAATCTCTCGATCACGTCCACCTTGGCTTTGTCTACTTCAATTCCCTTGGATGAAATCTTGTGGCCGAGCACTATTCCTTCATCTACCATAAAATGGCATTTCTCCCAATTGAGGACTAAATCCGTTTCTTCACATCTTGCCAACACCTTCTCTAAATTGCCGAGACAGCTGTCGAAGTCATTACCAAAAATAGAAAAATCATCCATGAAGATCTCAAGGAAGTCTTCGACCATGTCTGAAAATAGCGCCATCATGCATCTTTGGAAGGTTGCTGGGGCATTACACAATCCGAACGGCATCCTTCGGAATGCATAAGTACCGTATGGGCATGTGAAGGTTGTATTTTCTTGATCTTCTGGTGCTATGGCAATTTGATTGTAACCTGAATAACCATCAAGAAAACAATAAAAGGGTTTACCTGCAAGACGGTCAAGCATTTGATCAATAAAGGGTAAGGGGAAGTGATCTTTCCTGGTGGCTTTGTTTAGCTTTCGATAATCCATACAAACCCTCCAACCGGTCACAGTCCTGGTTGGAATGAGTTCATTATTTTCATTACTTACCACTGTTATACCTCCCTTTTTCGGTACACATTGTACCGGACTTACCCACGTACTATCAGAGATAGGGTATATAATGCCGGCGTCAAGCCACTTGATGATTTCTTTCATTACAACCCCTTTCATGGCATGATTCAGTCTCCTCTGGGCCTCAATTGAAGGTTTGTGATCATCTTCCAACAAGATCTTGTGCAAGTATACACAAATAAGTGCTACGCAAATGTGCAAGTATACACGTCGCAAGTTATAGTATAAAAGATATCGTCTCCACAAGGATTGGTGCCACTTCAAGAATCTAGTCTCTTGCACTGTAAAAAGTAAAAACACAAATAAAGGATTATGGGAGTTTAACTAATAACTAATCTAGAAAGCAATAAAGTAAATGAATATATGAGATCAAATGAGAGAGAGATAGGCCAGGTTATCGTGAGTTGAGGTGTGATAGCCGATTGGATTGTTTTGGTAAAAGAGTGCACGGGCAACTCAGTTGCCGTGGCAACTTGCACAACGGGGTTGCCTTGGCAACTAATCGATGGTTGCCTGGGCGACTAGTTGGGCAACTACTTGGGCGTCTGGGCAGCAACCTTCAAGGTTCGGCAGAGCGTTCTTCAATGGTTTATTCTTATCCCTAAGTCGAAACTCTAGCTACTTGGGCATGCATACTGCCGGGCTAATTCCTTTCAAGTCGGCAATTGTCCACCCTATTGCCTTTTTGTGTAGCTTCAACATCTTGATCAGCTTCTTTTCCTGCTCAGGCTGTAACTTAGAAGAAATAATTACAGGCAATGTATTATCGGTCCCTAAGTATACATATTTTAGTTACTCTGGCAATTGTTTTAACTCAAGAATTGGTGGTTGTTCAATAGAGGGTTTTTCGAGCTTACCTTCCTTACCTGAGTAGTCTAGTGGTTCAAAGTATGTACCTGGTCGATTGGCTAGCCAATTTGCGTCTTCTGGTTGTTCCTCATCGACCGGTTCTTCATACTCCTCATATTCCTCTTGGTCGGCAATGTAGTTGCCGAGGCAACTAAATTCCTCATCGAAGTTAAACTCTGCCGTTGCATGAAGAATTTGGCATTCTTCTGGATCATCGGATGCCTTAGTGTTTGGAACACATTTAGTTTAACTTGCTGGTCATTCACCCTCATTGTGAGTTCTCCCTTTTCAACATCAATCAAGGTTCTCCCTGTTGCTAGGAATGGTCTCCCGAGAATGATGGGTGCATGCTCATCTGCTTCACAATCCAAAACAATAAAGTCAGCGGGAAAAATAAATTTATCAACTTTTACCAGTATGTCCTCAATTTTTCCCTCCGGATGCACATAGGATCTGTCGGCTAGCTGCAAGATAATCATTGTAGGTCTTGCCTTCCCGATTCCTAGTTTCTGGAAAACTGATTTAGGCATCAAGTTTATGCTAGCCCCAAGGTCGCATAGTGCTTTCCCGACATAGTGATTTCCAATAGAATAGGGTATTGTGAAACTTCCGGGATCCTTCAACTTGGGTGGCATACGATTGTGCAACATTGCCATGCATCCATCTGTTGCGGCAACTGTTTCAAACTCTCCTAGCCTTGTTCTCTTGGACACAATGTCTTTAAGAAACTTGGCATAGTTTGGCATTTGTTCAATTGCTTCCACCAATGGCAAGTTGATGTGGACTTGCTTTAGGATATCAAGAAACTTCTTGAATTGGTATTCTTGCTTTTGTCGCTTCAACATTTGTGGGAATGGTGGTGGAAGTCGGATATCTTCAATCCTTTCATTGGTTTGAAACCTGATTGACGGCATTGCCGAGACATCTGGAGTTGCCGAGGCATTATCAACTGGGGTTGCCGAGGCATGCTTATCGCAAGTTGCCGAGGCGTCTTTATCGTCGGTTGCCGAGGCATGCTTATTGCCGCGGTAATTCCTAGTTCAGCATCTGAGGCTTTGCCGCTAGGTTCGACCTGATCTTTTTGTGGAGTTTTGTTTGACGAGCGGGTTTGAACCTCTCTAAGTTGTTGTCCACTTCTAGTGGTGATCGCCTTACATTGCTCATGGCGGTTCCTCTTGCGACTTGATGATCGCTAGGTAAACCTCCTTGTGGTCTAGTATTCAGATTTTGAGCAAAATGTCCGACTTGATTTTCCAATGATTTGATTGTCGCCTCTTGGTTTTGCAATCTCATCTCGGTCCTGTTAATAAAAGCATCAGTTCTTTTTATGAAATTACTATTCTCAGCCATATAAGATTCAGTTTTCATCATAAAAGCATTTAGAGAATTTTCAAAGAACTAGATATTGTCGGTTGTTGCCGCAAAGATCATTTCGTGGCATATTCTCTTTGGAACCCGATGCTTGTGCATTCGATTGTTACGGTTTAGAGCATTGTTGGGATTACTCCATGAAAAATTCGGGTGCTTCTTCCAATTTGGATTGTATGTATTGGACATCACATTGTTGTTTCGATTGTAATTCCCCACATAGAATTTGGATTCGGATTCTGCATACATTCAAAAGAATTATGGTTATCACCACATAACTCACAAAAAGAATCCATTACCTTGACTTCATGTGTTTTGTTTGGTTTTTGCATGTTCGGACCATCTTGGTTAAAGCGGCCAATTGTGCGAAATTGAATCGATGATCCTAGTTCATGTATTGTGGCTTGGCGCGTCTAACTCCTCCTCTTCTAGTAGATGGGAATTGATAATCATTCTTGGCCACTGTTTAAAATTTGCATTGCTTCCTCCGTGACTTATCTAAGAGTATGCCGTTTTCTTTGAGGCATCTAGCATCATCCTTGTTGGTGTATTCACGGCGTTGTAAAACATTGTTACTTGAGTCCACACGGGAATCCGTGTAAAGGGCATTTGTGTAGAAGTTCTCTATATTGCTCCCAAGCCTCGTACATGGATTCATCATCACTGCTCAAAAAAGAAGTAATGTCATTAAGAAGCTTATTAGTCAAATTTGTAGGATTAAATCTAGCAAGGAAATCACGACAAAGATCAGTCCAAGATGCTATGGATCCGCAGAATGCTATTCAACCATGCTTTCACCCTATCCCTCGGTGAATAGGGAATAATCTTAATCGTAGGACATCGGGGGTGACTCGTGTATCTTGAACGAGTTGCAAATCTCGAGGAAAGATTTCAGATGTTGTTGTGCATCTTGATTCTTTGAGCCGCCAAATTGACCTATTGTGTTGATCATATTAAACATTACCGGTTTTACCTCAAAGTGGTCGGCTTCAATTTGGTGCGACAACTCTAGGTTAAGTCCATAAAGATCTTCTTCAAGATAGTCTCGAATAGTTACATTTTCGTGCAAGAATCACTCCTCCTCCCGCTCGAACATCTTGATTCATATTGCCATCTTGATTTGCCATTGCTTCTCTTATCCTTCGTCTAAGTCTTTGTAAGGTTCATTCGATTTCGGATCAAAGGGATATTCGGTGAAGTCGGTCTCATACTGGTCATATACCAATGCAAAACCAAAGTTTGTTAGCCCTTTGAATTTTAAACAAGAAAAATAAAAAGAAAGTGCAAGAAAATAAAAACAAAGTCGCTATTGCCAATCCCTGGCAACGGCGCCAAAAACTTGTTGTGCGTAATAAGTGCTACGCAATTGTGCAAGTATACACGTCGCAAGTTATAGTATAAAAGATATCGTCTCCACAGGGATTGGTGCTACTTCAAGAATCTAGTCTCTTGCACTGTAAAAAGTAAAAACACAAGTAAAGGATTATAGGAGTTTAACTAATGACTAATATAGAAAGCAATAAAGTAAAAGAAAAGATGAATTCAAATGAGAGAGAGATAGGCCAGGTTATCGTGAATTGAGGTGTGATAGCCGATTGGATCGTTTTGGTAAAAGAGTGCACGGGCAACTCAGTTGTCGTGGCAACTTGCACAACGGGGTTGCCTTGGCAACTAATCGATGGTTGCCTGGGCAACTACTTGGGCGTCTGGGCAGCAACCTTCAAGGTTCGGCGGAGCGTTCTTCAATGGTTTCTTCTTATCCCTAAGTCGAAACTCTAGCTACTTGTGCATGCCTTGATAATACATCCCTGCGTGAATCAAGGGTGAACAACAACCAATCTTGCGCTCCTCTTAGCCGTTGAAATCCTTAACTTATTCCTAAGCCGGATTAATCTTCACCATCAATAGATTGAATAAAGATCATATTCATTCGTTTCTTGAATCTAACTCTCCCGATATTAGATAAATAGATGAAATCACGAGATCCTCTCCCAATTCACTCGCAAACAATAATAAGAACCAAGAATGAATAAACCTTGAAATAGAAAAGTGCAAACTCTTATTACCTAAACAAAAACCAATAGTTTCTCACAACCACAAAACACAATAACCATAGCCAAATAGATTTAGTTCATGGCTAGGTTCCAAAGAAACACAAGATAAACAATCCCTAGCATGAACCCAATCGAACAAGAAAGAAAAGGATGAAGGAGGAGGGTTGTCGAAATCCTCCTTGCCCTTGATGCTTGTCGAAAATTCTCTCCTCTTGCCCTACTTGGACTTGTCGAAATTTCCCTATTGCTCTCTATCTTTGGATTGTCGAAATCTCCTTCATATTTATAGGGCTAGGCCAAAGTCCTTCTTTGAGGAGGAGTTTAAGTTGGAATTAAATTATCTTTAAAGAATATAATTCTTTATTATAATTGTATTCCTACTAAAACTTCTCCTATCTTCTTGGAATTTAATTCTTCTTTAATCTCTGCATGGAAATCAAATTCCTTTGGGTTTGGGCTTTGCTCCACGTCATCTTGGGCTTGTTTAGTCATCAATTTCGACTACCATATCACTTTTGCTCTTGTCGACAATTGCCATGGCAACTGGCTCGGCGTCTCCTTCATGCATTGCCCTGGCAACTAGCTCGGCATATCCTTCATGTATTGCCCTGGCAACTAACCCTAGCCTTGCTTTGGCAAGTGATCCTGCACATACACACAAAACACACCAAAGCAGCATCTTTTCCCACGAAAACTACCAAGTTATGTAATCAAGCTCAACGATGGAAGGAAACATGGATTAATGCATGAATGGCTAATTATGCAACTAATATGAGCCTAAGTCTAACAATAATATGAGTAAAAAGGGTAAGAAAAATAGTACTTTTGAACACTTATCAGGGGTTAAACAGGGTTTCTAGGTGAAACCTGCACCCAGAGTTCGAAAATTGTGCTTGCTTATCGGTACTGGGCTTAGCGTATAGGTACGCCTTAGTAAAACAGGGAAAGATTGTGAGGAGAGTACCGGTACGCCTCCTCGCGTATCGGTACCCCTTATAAGTCAGAAATTCCAGTAACGCTTTCACGTATCAGTACGCATGGGGCGTATCGGTATGCACTGTTACATTGCCTGGGAAAGGCTTGGCGTACCGGTACGCTTATAGGGAGTATCGGTACAGATGTAGATCGGTACGGGGCGATCTTGGTACCGATGGTGCGTACTGGTACAGAACGGAGCATATCAGTACGACCTATGAGTTCAGTTCTTTCAAACCTAAAACAAGTATCGGTACTCATTAGTGAGTATCGGTACCCAGAGTAGAGTACGGATACCCATATAGGAGTATCGGTACTCACTGGGCATTCTGCCTAAGAAATTTGGCTTTGCGTTCAGTGGTACTATAATTCGAGGCAAAGGGCCCTAGGGGTCCCTTAAAGTGTAAAATGAATACTAAAACCGAGAAACTGAGATTTTAACCCTGTATGAGAAATAATCGGCTAATGACTTGGTAAATATTGGGTAGACCGTGTGAGGTAGAAACCCATAGGGATCCTAGGTGGATCCATCGAAGCTGTGTGGTATATTATGGTCCTTGCTGTGTGATGATGGACGCTTAGGTAATCGAGTCATCCCTTGTTGTTGGGATTGAATACCCTAAGTGTGTTGCAACCCCTTGAAGATTCCCGAATGTTGGATCCCGATGCTATGTGGACGCAGACCTCGTTCAAAGATGCTTGATAAGAGATCGCGAGCATGGATGTAGGATCCCGATGCTATGTGGACGCGTGCCTCATCCCTTTGAGTATAGGATCCCGATGCTATGTGGACGCGAGCCTCATTCAAGTGTAGGATTCTGATGCTTTGTGGATGCAGACCTCACTTAGTTGTTGATGGTGTTACCTGTGTGATGCTAGGTAGGTGTATGAGGTTCTAGTATGAGCTATGTGCGTGATCATACATCCACCATGCCATGTGTTTAGGCGGTTATGGTAGCGCCATTGCTATATTGACATGATATCATTCTTGTTGCATTGCTTTATTTATGATTTACATGAAGCATGGTTGAGTGGCGGTGTATCCACTGAGCTTGTTAGCTCAGTGTTCGGAATCGTTGTTTCCGTTCGCATGTTAGTAGGTTCTCATAAAGCATAAAGGATCACCATCAAGGTTGCATTTCAACATCGACTCTAGTGGTTGAGTACAAATACTAGATGTAATGGGCTATGTATTTCGTATGACCCTATATGTATTTTGTAACTCTTATTTTGCATTATTCAATCAAAAGTCGAATGCATTAATGTTTGTAAATAGAGCTTCGTCAATACTATTTTAACCATCTGGATTTAACTATGTTTTAATGTATGGACTTATGTTTTTATTGGACATATATATGATGGACTTGAAAAAGGAAATTTTTTTATCAATGTGGATTTTGGGCTTAGAGCCCAAATGTGGCATCCGGGTCACGGGTGTTACAAATAAATTGTGTAGTTACACTTTTCCTTACATTTCATGTAACAAATTATGTATATTTAGTAATAATTTATGTAGCTACTCAATTTTTCATTATTTTTGTAAGAAAAAATGTTATCTTGTAACCTTTTTTGTGGCTACACAAATGCTTACCATAAGTTGAGCTCGTTTTGGATTGGGTGATCTAGGGTAATAATTTGTGTTGTTACATATTTTCTTACATTTTAGGTAAGAAATTATATATTTTCCCTAATACTTTATGTAGTTAAGCTGGTGCTTATGAGTTTTGTAAGTGTTAATGTTATCGGGTTAGCATTTATGTTATCACATAATTTCTTACTTGGTAAGATTTTGTGTAACTATCGTTTTCTTTACAGTTATAGTAAAACATTTATGCAACCATCTCGTAAAAAAATTATGTATGAACCTAGTACCGGTAGAACCGGTCAGATTCATTTTAGCCTTAATTTAGTTTGCCTCGCCGCACAATCACCATATGATCAAATTGAGTATTATTTTCGTAAATTATTTTATTTGATGTTATTTTGCTAAAAAGTTTCACAACAGGTACTATTTGATGAAATTATCCGGCATTTCCCTTTCTTTTTTGCTCTTAAAATAATAATAATAATAATAATAATAATATATTTGATGCACGATCAGTGTAAATAGTGTATGCAAATTGATTTATTTTAGATGTTATATGTTTAGCTTAAGATTTTTTTAGAGCAAACATCTAGTCTAAGATTTAGAGCTTAAAGTTTAGATTTTAATGTTTAATTTAGATTCTAAGGTTCTAAATTTTAGGTGAATTTTTTTTCACTGTTATTCCATCAAACATTTTTTTCATAAGGCTTAAATTGCCCAAAGAATATATCTTTTGAACTTTAGGTGTCTAAAGTTTTTTTTTTTTTTGTAAGAATAGGTGTCAAAGTTTCAACCGTTGCAATTTTAGGTGTCTGAACGTTAAGGGGTGTTAAAAATATTAACTAATCAATTCTTGACACATGGCACTAATTTGATTTTTTATAAAATTTTTTAAGAAAACCCCAAAATTTTCAACTTTTCATAAAATCCCAAAATTTTGCAATTTTTACAAAACAATCCCTAAATCCTTAAAATTTCCCAAACCCAAACCCCTAAATCACCTTCGTTTTAGCCGACGATCGTCGTGCTTGAGCACACCCTTTTAGTCGTCAGACCTAGGCAGTCATTTATCCCAACACAGCATTACCAGAAACGCTGAACGACGTGCCAGTCGAATGTCAAACGCGAAATCGACGTTCGGCTGATTTGACGTTTCTGGTAATACCGTGTTGGGAGAAACGATCGCCTAGATCCGAAAACCAAAGGGGCATGCTTAAGCGCTGCGATCGGGGGTGAAAGCGGCGACGAATTGAGGGTTTGGGTTTGGGATTTTTTAGGAATTTGGGGACTGCGTTTATAAAAATTGCAAAATTTCGAGATTTTATAAAAAGCTGATTTTTTTATAAAAAATATTTTAATGTTTAATTTTAAAAAAAATAAACATGTCACATGTCAATCATTGATTGGTTACCAATTTTTTTAACACTTTTTAACGGTTAGACACCTAAAATTACAATATATTTTTACAAAAAATAACTTAATTATAACGATTAAAACTTTAAACACTTATTTTTTAAAAAATACTTTAAGCGCTTAAAGTTTAAAATAGTTATACTTTGAGCATCTGTTTTTTATTTAAGTCTTTCCATAATAATAAAACAAAATAATAATAATGAAGGGGCTTCTATTTGAACCAAAAAAAGGGGGCTTCTACTTTTTTTAGGGGCTTTCGCTATCTTCACCAAAAGTTCTGTATAGGAGTCCCTATTTTTCAACTGTCGCAAGCAATCCCAGGTTCGTTCTTTGTTTATTATCGTAATTAACTTCTTGTTATCTCTCTTCTGTGAAAACGTAGTTGAATTTTTTCGCCAGCTTGGAAACCCTAGGGTTTCGATTTGTTTTCTGGCAAACTTGCGTAGAAATGGAAATGAAATTTTGAAATCTTCGAAACTGATATCTGTTCTATGGAGAATTTTGATATTGAGTGCAGTTGAGATTTCATCTTTCCCCTGATAGCTAGTTCCTAGTTTTAATTAATTTATTTTATATGTAAAAGTTTTTGAAATTAAATAATTTTAATTTAGAATCTTCCTAGTTAGTTTTACTGAGAAGTTTTCGATTTTTTTTACTAGTGAAAAGGCCTTATAGTTGGAGAGATTCGTGTGAATGTTGTTGAACAATAGAAGAAATGTCAAAAAGAAATCAATAGATTCGATGGACTGAGGTTTGAAATTCAAGAAGGCCTTAGCTTGGTAATTATGGAGAAAATGAAAGTTACAGTTGAATTTAGGCTTGAGGGTGCTTAGAGCCCCTGAACTTTTGAAAAAAGCCAATTAAGCCCCCGAACTGTTTTTGCACTCAATTAAGCCCCCGAACCAATAACTTGGATCAATTAAGCGCTTTGACCAATTTTTGAGAGTTTTTTTTCTTGAGATATTACTGTCATGTGACATTTACACGTGTTTTAGAAAACTATTTTTTATAATTTTTATGTTTTTTTTAGAATTTTAAATAAAACAAAAAAAATTGGAAATGCCAAATGACAACACTATAACACGACACATTGCACCAACTGATCCAAAAATAATTGTTAGATTTAAAAGTCAATGTTGGTCAAAGGGGTGAATTTATGAAAATTTGGAGTATAAGGGCTTAATTGGGTGCAAATAAAGTTCAGGGGCTTTATTGATTTTTTTTTCAAAAGTTCAAGGTGATACCCTTAAGCCTTGAATTTATTCTTTATCTGACTTTATACTTTGAGTAATAATTTGTTAGATTGATGCCAAGGTCTTCATGGGATTTAGGGTGGACTATGAATTTGTAAAAGTTTGAGAAAGGATTTCTGATTATGCTGCTGTATTTTATCAGTGAAAGAGGTGAAGGAAAACGACAATGCGAAATCTCATTTACTAGATAAGAGACTTTACGGTTTATTCCTGTTGTAGGAATAAGGTTACATTCTTGGAATCATTTAATGATTGGATTAATTGATATTTTATCTCAAGAGAGAGATAAACTTAAGGAAACTTTAAGTACTCAATTGAGAGGTTTGGTGGCTAGTGGGAATGAGATGAAGATATGCGGCAAGAATTTGTTTTGAAAGTTGGAAGAGGAGTGTGGTTAGGTTGCAAAGAAGGGAAGTTACTCTATACTGTGGAACAAGAGAAAAATTTGAGGGAGGGAGAACTCAACCACAAATTTCTAAGAATACTCAATAACTCAACTTCTCTTTAAAATTTAAATTAGTTTTCTTCCAAGATTGGCAATCCTAAGAGATAGAGGCAAATTTTTTGTCCTTTGACTAGGAAAAGTATTTCCAAAATCATTATGCTTCACTATGAACTCAAGTAATGTAAAACTAAAGAGTATATGTAGTAAATGAATTAAACAGAAAATGAGACTCAATTGACCATGACTGAGGCCCATTCCAGCAAACCAAAATACTGCTAAACTCAAAAACTATAGTTACTGATAAATGCTTATAACTCTTATCTGATCTATTAGTTGAATTTTACATTGAAAAATGGACTTTCTTGATGAAAAGGCCATGGTCATCTTTTGGCTTCCTAAGACAATAGATTTTGTTCAACCAAGCTATCGGTCGCTATTAGAAAGTAACTTTATTGTTACCTCCGATGTCCTTGGGCATATCATTCATAGTGAGTGCTAGTTGTTATGATTATGATTTCTTTTCTTTTTGCGACCAGATTTTCATGGATGCAGCAAAGAAATTCCCACTTGTTTTGAATACTGAATTCAAATGATTTGCTCTTAGTAGTGCTCAAGTTTAGGAAAATTTCGCTTCAGAGTTTAATATGCTTGAAACGAGCATCTAATATGTATCATGGTCAAGTGTGCTTCAGGAATCATAAATTAAGTTTTATTTTCCCCCTTGAAATTCTGGATTTTCAATAGGGAGCTATGTTTTGAGTGATTCAGAACTCTAGCCCTGGTAATGACGGCTATGGGAAAATAGGATGGTCATTTTGGTGGTGCTGCCATTGCAATAAAATGGCATGATGCAAATAGGCCGTGAATGCTTGAGGCATGGGCTTCGAATAGAGTTTAATTGTTGACTAGAAGCCTTTAACAAACCTGATTATATGGGATTTTAGGTGTCTTTGATTTTATTTGGCAGAGGAAATATATAGCTATTTTGCCGGATCCTTCAGAAGATATTTGTACTTAAGAATGATATGGAATATTTGTTACATAAATGTTGGAGAAAGGTTCGAACTTCAATGTAACCCGAATCATCAGAGAAATATATCATACTTTGTCTCTCTGAACAAGGTGTGAATTATTCTGCTTGCATCAATGCTTCCATTAAATATAAAGAGCTTTCTTCTTTTATTCATTTTGAACATCTAGAATATCTTTGGATGGTAATTTTGTTTTTCTCTGCTGCCTTGTTACTTTCCCTTCTAAATTCCTGTAAGCCTGTAACTAAAAGGGTTTACTGCAGGCTATGTGAAAGCTTGTTAAGCAGCAAGATGAGCAATGATGCTTTTGATGGGCAGATACTAACTGAGAAGCTGTCAAAACTCAACAATTCACAACAAAGTATCGAATGTATCCTACATTTTCATTATTATTATTGGGGGGGGGGTGTTATTTCTCATTTCCGTTAGTGTTAGATAATCACATTGACACTTTTGATTATTAGAATCTCGTGTAATTCTTAAGTTCATAATTGAAGAAGAGGATTTTTTTCTTTGTATCTTGTTTTCATTTAGATAAGCATTTCTCTGTGTAAAGTTGTAACTTGTAGATTTTGACTAAGAATATATCCTGTATCTTTTCCCTCATGAAGCACCCTGCGTATGCTTTTTCATGTCGTAAGCTGATGTAGCCTTTTTAGATTTATCATGTTATGTTTCCCTTATTATAGCGACATGTTTTTGTTATTTTCTTACTGTCTGGGTGTTACTATGCATGAATTCAGTATTGCATGACTGCACAACCGTTCTGCATCGAAACTTCTGTGTAAAATTATCATAGTATATATTTCCTTTTATTGAAGCTACTGTTCTGGTTGGATTCTTAACATTTTTCTTTCTTTTTTTTCCTTTCATTTGTATCACTTGCCTTTATTTCTTTACAGTTCACTAATATTGCTCTATTTGTGAATCCTGCATTTTTGGGGGGAAAATTACATAGCTATGTTGTCTTTAGCTGATTTACTTTGGACCTGTGGCTGTTTATCTTAGATGGCCATCAATTGCCTCATCAGTATTCTATTGTTTTCCACTCGGCAGTAACTTTTAACTATTTAGACAGAAGGGCTGGCATTAAGTAGGTGCTCATGTTTAATGTTTTCTTCAGTGGTCATCTTCATAGAATTGTAGGGAATGGTATGGATTGGTTCATTTTGTAGCACTGTTGAAATTAGTTTGGACGTTATCTCCAACTAATCTTGGTTTGTTTGATGCATTTTCTTTATCAGTGCAGCCATGGATTGTAGATGGGATAATTGACGAAAGAGTTGTGTTTTCAAGTATCATTTTTTTTTTTGCATTCTAGGATTGTGTTAGGTTCTTTTGTATGTAGCTTCTTCGTTTTTAGTTCACAAGGCATTTATCATTTCAAGTTTTGCTTTAGGGACATTTGGTACCATGATTTGGAGGTCTTACACAATGTAACTAATCTTGTTGGATTTTTTCTTTTAATGTCCAAGTGAGGTTTGATTGTAAATTTAAGCCATTTCTGTTATTTGTAATTGTGGGATATGAAGTATTTCTTCATCAAATGCTAAACTTGTTGTATCATTTAAATGTAAAGTATAATAAATTTATGTAAATTGTCAGCAACTCTGATTTTCCTTTTGTGTGATCTAACCATCATCCCACAGGTCTTAGATTGATTCTTTTAGGAATTTCTTGGTGATATTGATATTATTGGCTGTTTATTTTGCTGAAGGCCTGTTATTGACATCATTGTTGATTTTTGCATTACTTCGAGTTTGTTTAGTTGATTTCTGTCCAACCGATTGCCTTATAATCATATATCTTGCGTACCCAGCTTATGGCCATATATATAGTAATCTAATCATATATTTTGCTGATATACCTTTTATTTCTTCCACGAGTGTTGGCGTGAATTTCGTTAACATTGATTCAGCTTTGTCTCAATGGTGTATTACTCACCGTAAGAAGGGAAAACAAATTGTTGAAACATGGGATAAATTGTTTAACTCCTCCCAGAAAGAACGCTGTGTTTCTTTTCTGTATTTGGCTAATGACATATTGCAAAATAGCAGGCGGAAGGGAAGTGAGTTTGTGAATGAATTCTGGAAAGTTCTTCCTGCAGCCCTCAAAAATGTGTATGACAATGGTGATGAGAACGGAAAGAAAGCAGTAACCAGACTGGTAACTTATTATTCAATTTTGAGCAGTCTTCATTTCGTTGCATGTGTCAAATGGATTAGCTACTTGAGGTTTTGACTACCGGTCTGATGGTTTGATAACATTTTCTTTTTTTAATGGTTGCTCTATCACTTTCCTAAGAAAAGCAATTTTTGCATGTGTATGATAATGTTCAGGTTGACATATGGGAAGAAAGAAAAGTTTTTGGTTCTCGAGGCCAGAATCTTAAAGATGAAATACTCAGTAAGCACCTCCCTCCTCCGTCTGTGAACAATGGAAAAAACTCAAATCCTATCAAGATAGTGAAGAGGGATGCTCATGCAGTGAGAATCGTAAGAATTTAACTATTCAATTCTCTTCCTTTGATCTTTCATTTTTATTCTAGCCATTTTGTGTTCTTTGGCTTATTTGTTCGTGATTTTAGATTTTTTTTCTTTTTGTGGTCATCATCTTCAGAAATTAGCTGTTGGAGGTCTTCCAGAAAAGATACTAACCGCATATCAATCTGTGCTCGAGGACAATTCAAATGAGGATACTGCTTTAAATAAATGCAGTGTTGCAGTACAAAACTTGATTAAAATTGGGGAAGATGTTCAAAGTAGTTTAGCTCAAGGTATGAGTTCTGCTATGCAATTAAATGTTGTATGCTTACATTTTATTAAGATTTTATTTACCAATGAAACGAGAAGAGTACCATATTTTATTTCCCCTTTTTTTATATACACGTTTGTGTTTTCCTGGGTTATTACTATTTTTGAAATAGAGCTGCACAGTTGTAATAAAGTATTTTCTAGCATAATATTTATTTATACTCTTCACCATGGAAAAGAGAATGCTGAAGCTGTAGCAATTTGAAGAAAATGACAAGTAATTATGATTTACTGTTTGATGTGTCAAATACTTGTTCTTTTATATTTATGAAGATAGAAACAAATTGATGAGCCAAAATAATTGCCTGCCATTCTTAATCTTTGGCAGAGGTCTCGTGGTAGGGTGAATTCCCGACTTTCATAAAGTTCAGCAGTCATAAACCCATCTGACAAGAGAGTACCTATATGTTAAACTTATTTATATTTATACAGACACAAAATACTCTCGTATACATATTGTGCCTTCATATTCAAGCAAGCATGAACCTTGTGTGGCCTTCACTTTGATAGTACTTCACATTTTGGTCTCTTTGAGTCTATTTTTGTAGTTATTTCTTGTTAGGTCCTAAATACTGGATCTCTAACATATACAATCGATTTAAGACCCTATTTGGAGCTTGTTAGTTACATGATTTCTCAGGTAGGAATTAGTAAACTAAGCACATTTCACTGTTCTAAATTATTGAAATATAATATTCATGTGTTATCAAAGTAAAATGCTACCGGCATTTAGCTGCTTCTCTCTCTCTCTCTCTCGTGTGTATGTATATATATATATATTCATCTCACTTATTGTGCTCTATTTTTGCAAATCTCCGTGGCAAAAAAATGTTTGCCTTTTTTAAGGAGGAAGTACAGTTAAATCCCCCGAGGCTTTGAGCTGTTGTACTTGGCCTGACTCTTATACATTTTCTGTTAGTTGGTAGGGTTCTTTTGATTTTAAAATATTTGCTCCTAGGAGAATGTCTCTTACTGGTCCTAACGTGATTGTACTTTATCATTTGTGGGATTTTATTGTGCTTGTCTGCTTGGTACTTGCGTTTATCCTGATGGATTTAGAATGGAGCATCATTAGAATTGAACTTAAGAAGTTGAGATGAGCTCTTTCAAAAGTCATGCAATTGCTTTTATGAGGTTATTGACCTGTGATTTCGATGGGCAAATGGTGGGTGTTTATGGTTTCATTAGTAGCCAAATAAATGCATTATACTCTTTGATTTATCCAAAACAATCCACTGAATGCTCACACACACACCTGTCCTCCAAAATATGAATAAAGTTTGCAAATCTTTACTGACATAAGATCAACACATTGAATCTGCAATGAAGGGTTAAATGAAATTTAATAATTAACAATTGTTCTTATGACATTTTGGTGCATTTTTTTATTAATAGAGAGCATTTATTTGTGGTGTCCTCTATGCTATCTTGGAAACATGAATTTGAAATTTGGATTTGAATTTCAGTAGCTATAAAAATTATGTGAATGAAATGTATAAATAAGTTATGATTCAGTGTAATTATAGATTTGAAAAGCATAAGACTATTAATTTCAACTGACAAATATGTATTCCAAATTCATCATCAAAGTCTTAACACATCCGAGAATTTGAAAAAGAATCATGAATGTTACATTTACATGTGTTTTATTACACAACTTATTCTATTCTTGAATTCCAAATCCAACCTGTGAAATCCAAGTTCCAAACGCAATCCTAATCAGGGTCTTAAATGTCTGATCCAGATAGTTCTTATATATGTCCGTATTATATTAAATGTTTCTGATCTGGTTAGTTCTCCCTCTAATCAATTAATTTTTCCATTAAAAAGTGATGAAAGAGAACATATATTGAACCTTTTCTTGCAGGAATTTTGTCATAAATGTCATGTTTTCTAGATAATTTAATGAGGGGTCTCTCTGTTGAAAATGTAACTAAACTTCTATTTTATTAAAATATGCCCCTTTTAGTTTTGATTGACCATGTGCATGTAACAATTCTAAGCATGTGTATTTGATTTTTGTCAGTGAATCAGAATGGATCTGCATTGCAGCATGAGCTAGAGCAGCAAGAAAACGCAGTCCACCAATGCATTGAACAACTTGAAAATATTGAAATGACTAGGGCAGCCTTGGTTTTTCAACTCAAAGAAGCACTTCGAGAACAAGTATGATTTCAGTACTATCTTGTGTTCAGTAGCCAATTACCATTTGAAATAGTTTGTCCTTGTTGAGCACTCATTAGTTTAAAGCTTTTCAGGAATCAAAGCTGGAGCTTATTCGCAGTCAGCTGCAAGTAAGAATTTTTGTCTTGCTAATGAATTTTTTTATTGATATTTTGTGGCTAATAGATTTCATGAATTTGCAAATTTTGTTTAAATCCCTCCTTAGATTGATTGGTGCCCTAAACACAAATGAGAAACATTTTCTGTAGTAATTTGGGAATAAAACTTCCTAGAAATCCATGGGGTTTGTGAATATCCTAGATCATGCGAGATCTATTAGGATTCCACCTCAGGTGTAGAGACCTTAGTTTCATCACAAGGAAACATTTATAGGTAGGGAATCGGAACACTAGTTGTAATTTAAGGTAGAAAATTTAAATAGCGAAGTTTTATCACTGTTGTATGCTTCCTCTCATGAACCAAATCAATCACAGTCCCATGTGATGATATTGTGTATCTTTTGGTGGACGTAATCTGATGTTATATGCAAATATATAGGCATTTATCTAAAATAATTGGCAATTCAAATGTATATTTCGGATTTGAGCATTAGATAAGAAGTGATTGCTTATTTTATTCATTATTCATATTATCGTTATACTAGATTATGCATCTGTTATGTGATTGAACTTTTCTGTGATATAGAACAACTTGTAAAAGATTTGCTACTTTTCCCAGATGAAGTGAAACTATTGATGTTTGTGCAGGTTGCTCATTTTCACATTGCGAAATCAAGCAATTTAAGGAAGATACCAACTTTACCCCCTGGCTCTAGTCATCTGACCACTACATCTATCCCAACAGCGGAGGCTGTGGCTGTGAGTGTACACGATGTCCCATCAGCTCAGCCAATCAGCACTCCACATCAACCTCATCTTCCGCAACCTATGATTTCATTTGCACCTTCGAAAACAACTGATGAAGATAGCAAGAAAGCAGCAGCTGCTGTCATTGCTGCTAAGCTTGCTGCTTCAACATCTTCTGCTCAGATGCTTACCTCGGTACTTTCGTCCCTTGTTGCTGAAGAAGCCGCTTCTCTAAATGGTAGCTTAAAGTCTAGAGGGATCACATCGGGATTATCAATGTTTCCTCCAGAAAAGCGCCCTAAACTGGAGAAACCAATGCCTGCGTCTGATGCAAGCAATTTGGACATTGGCAGTGCAGCTTATTTTAGCACTACACAGCAGCAACCAATCAACGGCATGGCACTTGCACCATTGAATGGTATGCAACCGATGTCCCAAGGCAACCAGATTCAAACTCACATGGCTTCTGATCCTCCCACTCCCACTCCAACTCAATCTCCTGCAAACCCAGCGACAAGTCAATACATGCAGTCGAGTGGTATGATGGTAGGGGTAGTGCCTTATGGTTACGGAACAAATGTGCTGCCACCACCACCTCCTCTTCCCCCACATATATCAATGAGTTCAATTAGGCCTGCTTATCAACCTCAGCAGCCACAGTCACAGCCTCAGCGGACGCCACAATCTCAGCCTCAGCAGCAACCAACTACCGGAGGATTTTACCGGCCACCAGGCATCGGGTTTTATGGGCAAAACCCTCAGTCAACGCCACCTGTACCTCGCCAGTGAGGTAAATGGTGGCATCAGGTAAACCCATCAGCATTAAACTTGAAAATTATGGAGGCTGAGATGGCCATGTATAATGTAAATTAGTTAGAGAAATTTTAGGCATCTATTCTCTTAGACTTGAAAATTGAAATCAGGGCATGACCATGCCCTCATATTCGTCGTCATCACTTAACCCATTAGCTGTGCCTAGTAGCATGGTCTAGCCGGATGTTCTTAAATGTAGCATGGATGGGTCTCAACTCCCATTTTAGTACATACTAGTACATGACCTGTATGTTAATGTACCACAGTGGCAAAGGAACTACCATGGTCTCAGACATTTACAGAAGCTGCCCCAAAATCCTTGAAATAACTTTTTTGCTACTCGTTTTCTTTAATGGTTCAAAACTTGGTCCACTAACAGCAGGGAAATCTACAACAGAGTAGGGTGAGTCTATAAGGCAAATGTTACAAGAAACGAACAAGGAACTGAAAATATTATACTTTTTGATAACATTTTTTGTTGGTAGTTAAGTATCGAAATTTAGCTTCGAGTATCAATACTTATTGCTTCTGATAACATTTTAGGTTTTCTGATAATATTTTAGCTTTTTGTAAGTATCGATACTTGCAACAAGAAGTCTTTAACATTTTAAGTTAAAGGACAAGTTTCGAAACTTGTCATTCTAATATTTTCAATTCGAAGTCAAGTTTCGGAACATGCCGTCTTTTAGTTACACCTTAAACCTACCCAGTAAAGTAACCTACTGTTTGGGCTATAAACAACAAAGAAAATACAGTACAACAAAGTACGTTTGGTTTAATTTTGATGGATTTAAACATGTTAATCATTCCTATTAAATAAAAACTAAAAGTATTGATATATTTATAACATACAGTTATAAGCGAGACCACAGTCATAATCACGTTAAACAATTGAGCAATATGATCATGTAAGTTGCTAAGATTTTTTTTTCGAAACATTATAACACCACAAATGTAACCGTGACGAGAGGTTGGCGATTTAGAACTATGAAACCCAGAGATTCCATTTGGTAATTCTGAATCCCAAAAGTAATCTAAATCAAAATTCAAAGCAATGACAGCAACAAGAATCCAAATCCATTCAACGAAAACATTGCGATTCTCAGGCAGCCGCGTTTTCAGTAATGCCGTTGTTCTCCTCTCTGGATTCAGGCACCAACCACTTGTTGGATTCAGGTACCAACCACTTGTTGACTCGAGCTCGAGCTAAATCCACCTGCAACATAACAATGGCCATATCAGTTGGATGTATTTAGATGAACAAAAGAACAGATGAAACATTTTCGGGTTCATGGGAGATGGATTACCTGTTTATCCCAGTCAGTTTTGTAGGTGATAACAACGAGCACAACAGTTTGAAGCAATGTTCCTAGCAACATGCCAACCCAAACACCCTGGACCAACCAAAACAATCAGCAGCAGCAGCAGACGGATCTGCAAAATCCATTTCTTAAAATACTAAATACCAACCTTGACATGCATATCCAGAACGTATCCGAGCACAACACCGATAGGAATGCCAACTAGATAATACGACCCGATGTTAACCCATGCTACAGTGCTCTGCCATCCGGCTCCGACCGCAACGCCTGTTAATATATGTATTCAGTAAGATGTGTCTTTACTTGTATCTTATACGGATACAGAGATATAACCTATACGACGACGGTGGGAATTTACCGGAGAGAACGGGTTGAACACTGTTCAGAAGAATGGAACAGGCCAACAACGGAGATAAGTCGGCAACTGCTTTAGCCACTTCCTCGCTGGTGGTGAAAATGTATGCCAAACGTCCTCGAAGGCATATGAATACCACGAACAGCACGCAGCCGATCGCAAGTGATGTTAGAGTTGTCATTATAATCGAAAACTTGGCAGCTTTCGCACTTCCTCTTCCAAGCTCGTTTGACACCCTAACACTGCAATTTTTGCAACAAAACAAACAATGTTTAACTTAACAGTCCATATCATATACTCAGATCAGACTTCAGACGCATACTAATTTTCATGCACTCAAAACCAAGACCAAAAAAACATAGCTCGTAGCCTATCATATACTCGTATCCAACATTCAACTTCCGAGTCCGAAATACACAGCATAAATTTTTTCGAGGTTTAAGTTTATAATACCTTGCAGCAGCCAAGAAACCAAGTGATATCATCATCTCCCATCCATTAATGTTGAGGCTACAGAGGAGAAAATATTTACATATTAACAGGATGGAAACAAAAAAATGATTGAAACGCTTTAAGCCAACCCGGAAACTTGAAGGACTTACCAAATGGCAAGAGCATCAATGGCGACCTGAGCATTTTTCAAGTTTCCAGTTAGAAGAACCAAGATCGAGTTGTACCAGAGTTCGAGACTGACCACGAAAACAAAATTTCTCAAATTAATATCTTACTCTATATTTTCATTTAAATACTCGTATGCATATTTGGATATCAGTACTAGGATAAGTACACGGACCGAGCATAACAGTGTTAGGTAGATATATTCAAGGATCAAACTATCTGAGGGTCATGTGAATCGGGTTGCTATCATATATGGACCCGGTTCAAACCAGACCTAGTCCGTGAACACCTCTAATATCAAACACATACTCATATCCAATGTATATGAGTTCGAGTAAGCAATCTTTATCTACAAGTTGTGTCAAGGAACTCATAAATGGACTGAGAAACCTTACCAAACCATAACACCAGATGACAAGGACAGCTTTACTACAGGCCAAAGGTCCTTAAAAGCCAACATTGAGAAACCCTTCCAAGTCTCTTTGCACCCACCACAAGTAACAAACAGAATCTGCCCAATATTGGGTATCCAATATGCCAAAACGGTCGAAAACAGAGCTCCGGCGAGCCCATACTTGAATTTCACAGTCAAAAGCCATGAAAGAAAGATGTGGATCCCGATGGAGAACGCTGCCAAGTATGCGATGATCATGTTCTTGCTCTGCGCTTGCAGGAACATTTGGCAGGTGAAGGAGATGATGAACGAGAAGATGATGAAGATGAACCAATGGCTAATGTAACCGGACACATGTGCAATCTTTTCATCTTGGCCTAAGGCAATGAAAAGTGGGGTGGTGAAGATGTATAAAGGGAGAAGACAACATGAAGTCATGAACAAAACTAGCCATGATCTTTGAAGGTATATCCCCAACATATGATATTGTTTTGCACCAAATGCTTGACCGCATAGTGTTTCCAATGCACTTGCCATGCCCAACTGCACATTCGAAACGATTTCGAAAACATCAATAATTCCGTGTTTAGAGACATATATCCATATTCAACACTGATCCGAGTCAAGATAACATAGCAGATCTGATATATGAAACGTTTCTTCAAAAAAAAAAAAACGAGAAACTCAACCCCATGTCTAGTTTTTACTGAGAGGACCACAACTCATATTAGGTTTTACTGGGCACACATGTAGGAAGAGAACTTAAATGGGCTAATTTTTACTTTAGGTAAATGAATATACTTCCTCTGAAACAAGCCAAAATAAGAAATTCTGGTAGCAGAAGTAAAAAAGAAAAATAGCATAGAAAATCTCATACTTTTTCCCAGAAACAGAAGCATAAAAAAGCTGATGGTTGAAACATGATCAAAAACACCATTTCACCAGTAAAAGCAACGATTTCAGGCAATCAAGAAAATGGTAAAACAAAACACAAAAAGAAACAGGCTGATCAAATAAGAACATACCAAAACACCATTGCCAAACCTCAAAAGGACAGTGAAACAAAGGGAATAAGCGGCAAGCTCAGTAGGACCGATATGACCGACGAAAGCTTGACTGATTACAGTGACACCAAAGGTCGAGAACCGGGTGAAGGTTGCAGGGGCGGCGACAACCCACATCTTCTTCGACTCGGTCCATATCTTTTGTCTAAGCGTTGGTTCTTCGACCGGAGTCTTGTCGGCTCCAATAAGCAGCTTCTGGTTGATATCACCTTCCATGGTTTAAAATTCCTCCAAAAGCCAAAGCACTCTTCTCCTCTTCTCGAGCTGATTTCTATGTTCTTTTAAACTGGTTAGAAACGAAGACAGCAAACAGTCAAAGGGTACTTGAGATCGCCATTAAAACATTTTATAACAGAGATGAAAACTTAATCACGGCACTCATGGAGGAACCTTTTTTTCTTGGCAAAATGATAAAAGGATGCCTCAAGGTTTATATATTTTGTCATTTGGCCTCTTATTTTTTTGAGTAAATAACTCAACGTTTTTAATTTGGTTTAAATATATTTTTTTAGATGAAAATTGCTAGTTAACTGACGGTCAACAGCTGGTGTTAACTGAACTCGTCACGTGTTAAAATTTGTTGATGTGTCAGCATCATATTCGTCGCGTATCAACATCATATTTGTCACGTGTCTCCATCTAGTTTGGTCACGTGTCAGCATGATAGTCAGCCACGTGTCACCATAAAAAAGGTATAACAAAATATTTTTTTAAAATAATCTCAGCAAATCTTAAACGCGTGGCAAGTCCAATCAAAATTAGCTATTGACCATCAATTGACTGTCAGTTTCCATCAAACAATGGCATATTTAAACTAAATTAAAATGTTAAAAATTGTTTACTTCAAAAAAAGAATGAGGATCAAATAACAAAAAATGCCAACGTTAAAAGTATCTTTTGTCATTTTGCCTTTTTCTTGGTTTTCTATTCTTTTCTCGGTTACCAAGCTTGGTTTATATGAATAAAATATCTTGTCATTGGGATAAGGTAGCTTCAAAAATTAAAAACCTACCAAATTTTTTTATTGGGTAAAGTACACAAATGGTAACTATATTATTCCAAAAATTCAAAGTGGTCATTAAATTTTTGTTTTTTGTTACAAAATAATCATTGAGCCGTTAACTAACATTAAATAGATGACGTGGTAGTTACGAAAATTTGTATGATAACACATATAAACTTTCATATTTACACTTTAAATCAATGAGATCTAAATTGAATAATTTTTATTTAGACATTCTTTCAATTTGGTCAGGGTTTTATGTCTCCTAATTAGATCCTCGCCTTCACATGTCTCTTTATGTGGCAAGTTAAATCCAAACTCAATGCTATTTTTTGTAATTATAGAGGGTTAAACGTGTTATTATACAAATTTTGATAATTGTCATATCACCCAACTAACAGCAGTTAACGACTCAATGATATTTTGTATAAAAAATTAAAGTTTAATGTTCATTATGTAACTTTCGAAATTTGGTGACCATTTTAAATTTTTTTTGGATACTTTAGTTACCATTTGTGTGCTTTACCCTTTTTTATTTAACGAGTTAAACATATTAATAAGAAAAATACTTTGATACACAAGTTTGTGTAAACAAAACTTCACACAAGCTTTCAATTTTAGTTTAGGGTTTTTTAGGGTTTTAGTGTGTATAGGATAGAATTTAAGGTTTATGGTCAGAATTTAGAGTTTAAGATTTATGGTTTAATATTTAGGTTTTATGATGCTAAGGTTTGGGATTTAGGTTTTAAATTTTATAGAAAGATTGTGTAAATTATTTTTACACAGCTTATGTATCAAAATATAACCCTATTAATAATGAAGTGATTAATTCAATTAGTTTTGGTTATAAAGCATGCCAATTTCAAAAGTGGGCAAATGATTAACCAGGAATATGCTTTTGTCTATCTTAACTTCATTATTACAAACCAATCTTCCCTTAAACTAAAATTACTTATGTCATGTGTTGTCCATTTTTGTTCTTTTTTAATCTCTTTTTATATTTTTGTACTAGGTATAAGTCAGAATTTTTAAATATATTTTAAAAATCAAAAGTATTTTAAATGGATTTTCGTTTTGAATAATATGTAGGTAGGATTCAGCTTATTAAACTAAAATATTTTGTATTCAATGAGATTAGCACAGATCACTGGTAATAAAAAAACAAGTGCAAGTGTTTCTTAAATAACGAATAACATTCACATCTGATAGGTACAATCAGATCCGGGTTTACAGTAGAAAAACGAAAACAAAATGACAATCCGTCAATCTAGCGAGCTGAGACGCTAATTTTTTTAAACAAAGTCAGAGTCTAAATTTTGATATTCTGAATAAAAAAATTAAGTTAAAATGATCATCTCTATATTAGGCATCTGCATAATTTAATCCGAAATAATAAGTTAATGAGCCGGATACCGAAATTAATCCAAAAATAAAAATGGGAATTAGGTCAAATTCTAAGACGACGAAGCTGAAGATGAATTGATTTATAGGTTATCATAAATGGTGTGAGTTGCAATCAGGGGTGTAGGAAATTAGATCTTTGCACGTGCTTCCCCATTTCCCATGCCAGATGATGTACGGAGCCATAAAATATGGACTTTTAGGGGAATTTTCTTTTTTGATTTTTTTAGGGGAATATTGGGGGTGGCGAAAAATATTTGGGATATAGGTTATGGTATACTTTATGTAATAAATTAATGTATTTATTTCGGTTAAAAAAATTAGGCTATTTATTATAGTAAAGGAGAAATAATTCTTGTATGTTTGACGAGTTTTTCAAAAAAAAATTATTTTTTATTTTATTAAAAAAATAATACATGAAAAACTCGTTAGCCATACGCGATGAGTTTTTCTTTGCTAAAGAATGTCATAGTTTACTAAATAAACTATGGAAACATTTATATCTCTAATATTTCTACTTTTACTATTTTTTGCTCGATGATATTTTTGACAATTTTAGTCTTTATTTGTATTTTTAACCCTCAAGCTCTTATTTTATTGAAATTAAATCAATTAAAGGAAAACAGCTGATTTAAAAAACTTTACAGTTTTAAATATTTCATTGTTTTTAAATAGTTTTTGTTTTTTTAAAAAAAATTTGCAAAAAATCTAAACATTAGCAAAAAGAATAATTAAGACCAACTTAATAACTTTTTATTTTTATTTTTTCCATCAATTGATTTATTTTAACAAAAAGTAAAAACAAAAACCCAAAAAAATCGAGAGTCAAAACATTTCTTTTAAAAGTTTGAGAACCAAAAATATTATTTAACTTTTTTCTGTGTAAAATTGCCGAATTTGGATTTCTTAAGATCAGTTTAATGAACGTTTAAAGAAAAAAAAATAGTTTAATGGCACAATCATGTTTGGCAAGAAAGAAAATTGGGCTTAAAGACAAAACTGGGACTATTAGGTCTTACTTTTATTAAATTAGGACCCAAAATTTTATATTTTCTGATCTAGCATCATTACAATAAACTCATTGTACAAGCACGGTGAGTTTTAAAAAATATTATTTTTTATTCAAACTAGCCGTAGGGGTACGGCGAGCCCCAAAAAATCCCCCCAAATTTCCATTTAAATCATAAGCAAGGTGATTATGATAATCCTAATCCGAACTCATCGTTGGGCACAGTGAGTTCCACCTATCATTTCTAATTTCTATCCCAGCAGATTTCTGAATTCGTTAACCCACTTGAAACTCGTCGTGCCCCTATGGCGAGTTCAGATTAGGATTATCCTAATCACCTTACTTAAAATTTAAACGGGAATTTGGGGGGGGGATTTTTTCTAAACCCGCCGTACCCCTATGACGAATTTAAATAAAAAATAATATTTTTTCAAAACTCGTTGTGCATGTGCGTGAGTTCACTGTAATTATGTTAGACCGAGAAATATAAAATTTTAAGTCGTAATTTTTCTTTAACCCAGAAAATTAATAGGATCAGTGTCCTTTCTTTTTTTCCCTTTCGAGTGACAGAAAATGGACAATCAGAAATTCAGAACAGGGTTGGTGAGAAAAGGCCGCGACTTTTCAGTTTTCACATCTAATATGAGAAAAAATCAATTTGCTTACAGGTACATCTAATTGTATTTAATTCTGCCAAAAGGGCCATAAAAAATTAATAGGCTTAAGGCTTCCTTTGCCATTAAGGTTGGAAATCAGGGTTGGAGAGCTAAACGACCGTTTTGAAAAGTTGAAAATTCAGTTTCTATGAAATGCCTGTTTAAAAGCTAAATAAGGTGGGCAAACTCCCGTTGGAGATCAAACCGAGGGTCATTTGGGGAGCCGTTAAGGGCCAAACAGTCGTTGGAAACGCTGGCCACAACCACAAACGGGGACTGAGTGTCAAATAAATGGTCAAATTATACCAATTTTTTTTCACATAGGTGCCCAAATTATTTTTTAGACTAAATAGGTTCCTAACGTTTTTAAAGTTTCCATTTAGGTACCTTGCCATTAATAGCCGTTAAAAAAATTTCGTTAGCCAATAAAAACATGACAGGGGTCATGTTTTATTTTCAAAAGCATCATAAAATTCTAAAAAATCCTCAAAATAGTCCCCAAATCCCTAAATTCTTAAGTCTCAAATCTCGATTATAGTCGTTGTCGTCAATCGCCAACGACGTGCCACTACTTCCGTCATCGAACCCACGATCATTTCTCCCATTCTTCCATCGCTGATAGTCAACGAACGGCGTGCCTATCGTCGAAATGAAGTCGAACTCGCAAAAAGAAAAGAAAACGATCGACGGCAAATGGCGGCCGATCAACCAATGAACGACGTTCGAATTTTGTAGCAAGAGAAGAAAGCTTCATTCTGTCACTAACAATGTGATGAACGGCGACGACATTGGCCGAATTTAGGGATCTAGAGATTTTAGGGTTATTTTGTGAATTTTGGTAAACATAGGGATTTTTTCTAAAGTAAGTTAACGACAAGGCACCAAAACGGGTAACTTTGAAAACGTTAGGCACCTACTTGGCCTGAAAAAGAAAAAAAACTTTGGCCACCTATCTAAAAGAAAAAGGTATAGTCTGGGCACTTATTTGACACTAAAGCCAAAATTAATAATACATTTCAACTATTTATATTATATTCGTATATTATATTTGTATTTATATATTTTATAAATTTGCTTAAAGTAATCATTTATATTTTTCATTAAGTAGAGAAATGTTATTTTTAAGGTAAATGTAATTCAAACTTATACAAGATGAGACAATGTGAGCATCCTTAGTCATTTGGTCCATTAGTGGATCTCAAAGTAATCATTTATATTGTAAATGATAAGTTATTGGGTGAGTATGCTATGTGGCACCTACGGCTAAAAAATGACGTGACGTTTTTTATTGGTTATCGGTTACAGACTTAAAATGTTATTTGGACCAAACTAAAATGTTATACGTTTTGGTAATATTTTCGGTTGCAGCCTAAAATGTTATCTAAGTTTTTAAAATTGTGCAAACTTAATATTGAGGGTAACATTTTCGGTTCTAACCTCAAATATTACCCCTTTGACTTACTTATGATTTTAGGTAACGTTTTAGGTTCCAACCTAAAATCATACCCACGCCAACCTAAATTATTATGCATTTCGATAACATTTGATGTTGCAACTTAAATTGTTATATATTTCGGTGACATTTCATGTTGCAATTTTGCTCCAAGTTTCGAAATTTATCACACCCAACCTAAAATGTTATTTGGACCAGCCTAAAATGTTATATGTTTTGGTAACATTTTTTATTGCAACTTAAATTGTTATATAAATTTCTAAAATGGTGCAAACTTATTATTGATAGTAACATTTTCAGTTGCAACCTCAAATGTTACTCATTTTACATACTTTATTATGATTTGGGGTAAAATGCTATATATTTTGATAATATTTCTAATTTGACCGAAAATACTAGTAAAAATTTATTAAAGCACCAACTTAAAATGTTACTCGCTCTAACCTAAAACGGTACATATTTTGTTAATATTTTCGATTGTAATTATCAATCATTTTTAAACTTAAATTAAGCTTTCGTACTTTAGACTCACCCTAAGTTATTTGGTATGTTAATAATGGAGATTTTAAACTTCAAAAGGTGTAACACCCCAAAATCAGTTGTAACACCCCGGTTTTGGGCCTAGGAGTTTTCTAGGTGGTTTAGACGGTCCATTGGATCGGATTAGAGGATTCGTGTCAGTTTCGGGATTTAATTTGGAATAAATATTTATGGATGTGATAAAATTATGAAAAATAGTCTAAAATCATTATTTAATATGGAAATGATTTTGTTAAAGTCAATTTTACAAAATGGGTCTTTAAATTGGATATTTTGGTTGGTGATCAAAATACAAAGTTTCAAAACTGTTTTTGGTGACTGTTTTGTAAATGGGTCAAAACTTTGAATCTTTAAGGAACTATTTGCCCTAAAGTCTAATATCAGACTTTTTCCCTTAATTAGTTATTTTTAATGATTTTAAATAATATAAAAGGTTGGAGAATTAATTGGTTAAATAAAAAGTTTTAAAACAAAATTGACGTAACTACTTTTCACAAAAGATTTTTCTCTCTAATTCTCTCCAGCCAAACACTTCTTTTCTCTTCAAAATTCTCAGGTAAAATCTTCTTTTAATTAATCTTTTGATTTCAATTGAGATTATAATAATTTTCTAACAAAATCAATTTGGTTTCTCATTGTTTTGCTATGACAATTCATCTAATTAAGGGGAAAAGCAGCCATTATAGGTGAGATTCGTTCTTCTCCTCTATTATAAGGTTCTTTATTGAAATTCCCAAGTTCTTGATCCTTTACTTAAGTTTTCTAATGTCTTTTGATGATTTACTTGAGAGAAAATGTTTAAATCAAGGTTTAATTGAGAAAATTGATTTAATCTCATAATGGTTCTATTTTCTCATGATTTGGATTGAAATAGATCATGATTTTGATGTTGAATGATGTTAATAAGATGGCTTAATCACAGGAATCCTGAAACTAATTGAGTTCCTAATTTTCTAGGTTGCTAGTTATGAGTTTTGAGGAGTTGGGGAGGTTTTATGAATGCTGGAGATATAAGGATGTTAGTAATGTATTTTTAGATGTTATTTGATGGGTTGAAACGTGAGTTTGTGGCTGGGTTAAGTTTAGAAGAGATTTGTTGTTAATTTTGGTTGTTGAGGAGTGGAATTTGATAAAAGATGTTGATGATTTGTGTTGTTGTGTTGTTGATTGCATTTTGATGCAATTTACCCTTTCTTTTTGTATGGAATAAAGGATGGGAAGTTGGTCCTTAAGCTTGAATGTTTGTTTCGGAAGCTTTTGAGGCGAGGTTACCGTATTGGCAAGCAAGGCTTTGCGAGTCGGTGAGTGAGAACGTGTTTTACAACTTTGCAAAGGTTTGAAAATTATGTTTGGGAGTTTAGATTGAACTTGAAACGCTAGTCTAAGCTCGAAAGTAAGTAAATGATGAATTCTCTCTTGAATTCAATTTGGCAATTGGTTTTATACACTTGTTTTAAATGGTTTAATTACTCACTGTATATGCATGTTTTGAGTATGGCTTAATGCTGGAAATTGATTACATAATGATGTTGATGCATTTGGAAATAATGCACATTTTGTTAATGTTTATGAACATTGTTAATGCAAGGTTTATTGCATTGGGTTAAGTGATTTTGATGATGCATATGAAAACAATGAGTTGTTGTTAATAAAATGAATTATATTGGAAATTGATGGTATGAAAAGGTTTTGGAAATATATCGGATATAGTTGGCCGGCCATAGGATTGATATTGCACTATAAAAGGTCACCTTAGATGTTGAGGGGTTTATATGTACCAAAAACTCTATTCAAGTACCCTAAAGGTAGAAGGGTTTAATCGTACCGAAAACTCTTGTTAGTGGGTCATACATCTAGCCAATGAGTGGTGTTGAGGGGTTAATGTGTACCGAAGACTCCACCACAAGTGTCACAACGGTGGAATGGTTTATAGGTACCGAAAACTCCGGTGTGTGAACCTTGAGATGTCGGTAGATTGTATGTTAAGTGTTGAGGGAACACTTGTTGAATTCATGTATCCGATGTTATGTTTTGAAAAGTGGGATCTTGGTTAATGATCACTTGTAAGCCAATATAATTGATGATGTATCATGAGATGGATTATGTTGTTTAATGTGGTTTAAACATGTTTTCTCTTTAAGCCTTGTATTGGAAGTATGCATGGGAAAGCTTAAATTGAGGGTAGCAAATGGGACTTTGCTGTAGAATCCATGATACATGTTTCATATGGTTTAATATGTTGTTTTGGAAATGTTAAGTGTATGGTTTTGATAAGGCATGATGTTGTGATGTTGATTTAAAGCATTTTGGAAAGTGGTTTTCAAAAGGATTGTAAAATGGTTTAAATTGCAGTGATGGTGGTTGATTTTTTAGCATTCCTCGCTAAGCCTAGTGTGTTTACACTCTCTTTCCCATCAATGCAGAGAATTAGAGGTTGCGGGCAGCGAAGAAGTAAGGAAGGATTTCCAAAGACTTGTTTTCAAAGTATGGTTTGAACGTTAAATAGTAGTAATAAGCGCAATGTGTCAAATGATGTTTTTGGAGGGTTTTGATGAACTCCCTGTTTGGGCAAGTTGTATTGTTGATTTGGTTTTGTAAGTGACTTAAAGTGATTGAGTTGTGGTTGGTTTTATGTTTTAGATGTGGACTAGGAAGCATGCCTCTAGACTTTGTGGTTGATATTGTAATCACTCATTTTTGTCCGGATTTTTAGTATTTTTAGTATTGTTGTAATAATATTATTATTAATATAAAAATATAAAAAAATAATTAAAGTGAAAAAAAAGAAGGAAAATTTTGTGTGGAGCTAAAGCCTCCACATCCCCCTTTAACAACCCCAATTGCCTATATAAAGGCATGGGGGGATTGAGGAGAGCATGGAATCGGCAGATTGGCATGCCCAAATAAGAGAGCTTGGCTCTCGGGTAGCCAAGGACCGGGGCAGTGTCCTCGGTCCTAACCGGTTCGATCGGGGTCCTATTTTGGATCCGATCTAGTTAATTTTTGGAGAGGTCGTGGTAGATCTTGGTGGGGTTCAGTCGAGGTTCGTCATTCGAACTCCTAGTTAGGTATATTTTCTTTCCTTTTTATTTATGTTGTAATTTTTATGATTTAATGAAGTAGTAGTTAATTTAAAATTGTGTTTTTAGTTTGTATTTTTATTTATGTTTTAGATTAGTATTTATTATGTTTTAAATTTATGTTTAATATTTTATTTATGAGTTAGATTAATATTTATGTAGGCATGTTTTAGATTAGTATTTTATTTTTATTTATGTATTAAATTAATAGTTATGTATGTATATTTTATATTAGCATTTTATTTATGTCATATTAGTATTTTATTATGTTAGTATTTATTTATATTTTTATCACAATGTATTTATTTATATTTGCCATTTTTTAAGTTTGCATTTCGGATATAAATTGTCAATGTGGTGCCCTTTTATTCGAGCGTAAACATGGCCAGTATCAGGCGTAGTGATAGTGGTTGGACGTTTACTCTCGAATAACGGGGCTTTTAAAATTTACTCGCACATATAACTGAATTTTAATTTAATCGCCACTTTAATCTGGAAAGTCTAATACTAATAAATCGGTAATTATTAAAGTACTAATTTTGGGCGGTATGGGGGTGCTAATCCTTCCCCATCCGTAACCGACTCCCGAACCCATCATTTTAAAATCTCTGGGTTTTTTACGGTGTCCGATCCACCTTGAGTGGCTGGTGGCGACTCCATTTTTAAATAAAGCACGGGCTTTATAAAACTCCCCGCGGAAGAAAATATTTTCAAAACAAAAAAACCACCACACATTTTTTTAGCAAAGAAGGACATCGCTACAGATGGCGACTCCGCTAGGGACATTTTTTGGTTTTCAAAAAATAAAAGAGAGTCGAGCTTTTTAAATAATTATCGCTTTACTAAAATTAGAAGTTTCAGATTAAAGTGACTATTAAAGTAACATTCGATTATAATTGCGCGTTTATTTTAACGCATTTAAAATTTGGCATATAAACTCGTTTTTTAAGTGGGGGGAAACACTAATGCTTTTGTGGAGATACCGTTCTCTCGTGTAGGCGTAGCAAGTACCTTCGGGGCTCGAGTAACTTATGCTTTCGTAAGGATATCGTTCCTTCATGCAAGCATAAGCGAATGGGTCCCCCTGAGTTGAACTCGGTTGAAATGAGCCTATAATGGGTGATGACCGGGGGCCTTGCTACTCTTAGTAGGGGACAGCAAGGACAATTCGGGTACCTCTTAGCACCAAAACTGCATGTAGAGAACATATAGAAACCCACCCTTTTAGAGACGTGCGGATAACCTAGATGTTTTAGACGGTATGTAAATAGGGTTGTTTTGTTTGTTTACCTTATCTAAATTGTTCTTCTATTTATGTGTTATTGATCTTATCCGGTATTGACTCGTTTTCTTTTTTGTTTTACCCTTTTTTGCATACACCATTGCATTTGCATTACATTGGGGGTGGTTCAAGTGGTTTACTCGATCAGAAATATTTCATTTTTACCCTAATTTCAAATTGACCCATTTTTGTGATCACACCGTATCTGCTTATTTTGGCAGTCATTGCATGGCATATCATAACGCTTTAATTTTTTGCATTTTACCAGCATGAAATGCTGATTTACGACTGGTTCTCAATTTGAAAAATTATCATCGGAAGAAAATCTAGCACACTAGATATCAAGGCAATATTCAAAGTTGCAAATGAATCTCGTGAGTTCAGAAGTTGAGCCATGTGAACCATTTTTTGAATCAGTACTAAGACATGCACCTCACATTTACATGCATACATTTTGAAAATTTTAAAGACGGTCCTCGGGTTGCCCCATTAAATACAACGAAGTTGATCGATCTAGCACCTTACAGAACCTCTACAAGAGCCTGATCTTGGGACATGTCCAAAAGCACCCTCCATATCTTTTACAAATATTGTGCCTCTAACAAAGCCCCAGTTTAGGGGCATTCTTTGCCAAGGTCCAGCCTTCATTGCCGAGTCAAACTCTTGCATCCTTGACCACAGTCTGCAAAACTGCACCTAATCCAAAAAATAAAAATAATGAGCTACCATGAACCAACATAATTTATGAACCCAACTTAGGGGGCAATAGAATCACCCTAAAGTTTCAAATTCGCTACAAGAATATTCTCAGACGATGACATAAAACGAACAAAATTTTGGGGCATGCTCCCAGATGAGAGCTAATTCAAAGAAAAGTGATTGAACCCAGGACAAAGTCGGGGCACCGCCACATAAAAAAAACCAAGATCCTGATAGGACCAGTGAGGAGTCAGGGGCATCCCATTGAGGGCCAAAAATATCATGTCGCATTCATGCATTTAGTTGCATTCATCTTGCATTGAATCATTCTTGCATACATCATACATTTATATTAGGTGCATACACCAAAGTCACCATACATTTAGGCATAAAATTCATACATTTTTGCTTACAAAAAAGTTCAAAAAAGAGACCGAACATCCTCAACATGGGGGCAATGGCATGATGACCAACCTTATTCATGGAAGAGGCCAAACAAAAGATGCTGAAATATCTAAATAAAAGGTACCGGTGACAAATTTTGTGAACAATTTACTAATAAATGTTTTTCTCCTTTGTAAGATTTGATTCCTCCAACGATGGCGTGACGGACGCTAACAATTTCCCGACTATCACTTCTGCCAACAAAAATTATTTCCAGATCCTGCCCTCTGTCGATAGAGAAGTCGAGCAAATTTTTCAAAAAAATTATCTCGTTGACAGTAGCGTAGTCACCCAACATCTTGCAAATCATGCCTCCGTCAGTGGTGGTACGCCAACTTAATGAAGATCTTGCCTCCGTCGGTGGTGTTACAGATCAAATTTTCCATCCAGATCTTATCTCTCCGCCGGTGGTGTAATGGATCCCATATTCTACTGATCTAGTCTCTCCGACAGTGGTGTACTAGATCAAATCCTATCTAGATCTTGCCTCCGTCGGTGGTATTGCAGATTAGATTTTCCATTCGGCCCTACCTATCCGTCGGTGGTGTAGTGGGTCCCATATTTTGCTGATTTAGTCTCTCCGTCAGTGGTGTGACAGATAAATCCTCTCCAGGTCTTGCCTCTTCGACGGTCTTACAGCTAGACCTAAATTTTACTCGGAGTTTACCTTTTTATTATAATTGTAGCTAAAAAATAAATCAAAAAGAAAAAATTGAAAAAAAAAAAATAAAAAAAATAAGAAAATAAAATAAAATAAAATAAAATAAATGAAAAAAAGCAACAAATGAAGGAAAAAAGAAGAAGAAGAAGAAAACTATCTAATTCTGCATCTTCGTCGGTGTCGTAGCTGGATCAAATCTTCAGACCTTGGCTCTTCGTCGGTGTCGTAGCTGGATCAAATCTCCAGACCTTGCCTCTTCGTCGGTGTTGTAGCTTGGTCAAATTTAACTGCCGGTTCTGCCTCCTCGTCGGTGTTGTAACTGAACCAAAATCTACTAACTTCCGGTCTTGCCTCTTCGTCGATGTTGCAGCTAGACCAAATTCACTGACTTTTGATCATGCCTCTTCGTCGGTGTCGTAGCTGGATCAACATTACCAACTTTAGACCACGCTTCTTCGTCGGTGTTGTAGCTTGGTCAAAATTTACTAATTTTCAAATTTTATCAATGTTGTTTCTTGAAAAAATGAAAAGAGAAAAAAATAAAAAATAGAGAGAAAAAAAAGGAAAAAATAAAAAAATAAGAAAGAAAAAATGCAAAAAGAAAAAAAAAAAAAAAAAAGAAAAAAGAAAAGAAAAAAATAAGAAAAAAGAAAATCAAAATGAGCTTTCAATCCTCCGATCCTGCCTCTTCGTCGGTATCGTAGCTGGATCAAATCTTCAGACCTCGCCTCTTCGTCGGTGTTGTAGCTTGGTCAAATTTAACTGCCGGTTCTGCCTCCTCGTCGGTGTTGTAGCTTGGTCAAATTTAACTGCCGGTTCTGCCTCCTCGTCGGTGTTGTAGCTGAACCAAATTTACTAACTTCCGGTCTTGCCTATTCGTCGGTGTTGTAGCTAGACCAAATTCACTAACTTTTGATCATGCCTCTTCGTCGGTGTCATAGCTGGATCAACATTACTAACTTTAGACCATGACTCTTCGTCGGTGTTGTAATTTGGTCAAAATTTACTAATTTTCAAAATTTATCAATGTTGTTTCTTGAAAAAAAAAAAAGAAAAAAAGGAAAAAATAAAGAAAAAAAGGGAAAAAAAGAAAAAAAAAAGAGAAAAAAAGAAGAAAAAAAGAAAAAAGGAAAAAAGAAAGAAAATCAAGATGAGCTTTCAATCCTCCGATCCTGCATTTTCGTCGGTGTCGTAGCTGGATCAAATCTTCAGACCTTGCCTCTTCGTCGGTGTTGTAGCGTGGTTAAATTTAACTTCCGGTTCTGCCTCCTCGTCGGTGTTGTAGCTGAACCAAATCACTAACTTCCGGTCTTGCCTCTTCGTCAGTGTTGTAGCTAGACCAAATTCACTAACTCTTGATCCCGCCTCTTCGTCGGTGTCGTAGCTGGATCAACATTACTAACTTTAGACCATGTCTCTTCATCGGTGTTGTAGCTTGGTCAAAATTTACCAACTTTTAAGTTTTATCAATGTTGTATCTAAAAAATGAAAAAAGAAGAAAATAAGAGCAAAAAAAGCAATAAAATAAAAAAACAAAAAGCAAAAAAAAAAAAGAAAAAAAAATAAAAACAAGAAGAAGTTTTCAAATTTCTGATACTGCCTCTTCGTCAGAGTTGTAGCTGGATCAGACATTGGAACTTTCATCCACCGATCCTGCCTCATCGTCAGTGTTGCAGCTGGATCGAATTTTGTAGACACTGCCTCTTTGTCGGTGTTGCAGCCGGGTCGAACTCTCTTTAGGTATTGTCGTCGTCAATAACATAGTAAGTCGTACTCATTTTGCTTCCCCAACAAATAACCCCCATTTTGAAGGTTTTCCTTCCCCTATAGTGACAAGGTAGATCAATCAAGACAAGAAAGAAGACTTGCGCCGAAGAGAAAGAAGATCTACCAAAGAAATAAGACAAACGTCAAAAGGAGAGAAGTTCAGCCAGATAAGACAAAAATGAGTGCTTTTGATCTTTGTTTTGTTCTCGTTTCACAAGAACAAGCAAAGAGGGGCAACTGTAATCACTCATTTTTGTCTGAGTTTTTAGTATTTTTAGTATTGTTGTAATAATAATATTATTAATATAAAAATATAAAAAAAATAAAAAATAATTAAAGTGTAAAAAAAGAAGAGAAAATTTGTGTGGAGCTAAAGCCTCCACATCCCCTTTTAACAACCCCATTTGCCTATATAAAGGCATGGGGGGATTGAGGAGAGCATGGAATTGGCAGATTGGCATGCCCAAATAAGAGAGCTTGGCTCTCGGGTAGCCAAGGACCGGGGCTGTGTCATCGGTCCTAACCGGTTCGATCGGGGTCCTATTTTGGATCTGATCTAGTTAATTTTTTGGAGAGGTCGTGGTAGATCTCGGTGGGGTTCAGTCGGGGTTCGTCACTCGAACTCCTAGTTAGGTATATTTTCTTTCCTTTTTATTTATATTGTAATTTTTATGATTTAATTAAGTAGTAGTTAATTTAAATTTGTGTTTTTAGTTTGTATGTTTATTTATGTTTTAGATTAGTATTTATTATGTTTTAAATTTATGTTTTATATTTTATTTATGTTAGATTTGTTTTTATTTATGAGTTAGATTAATATTTATGTATGCATGTTTTAGATTAGTATTTTATTTTTATTTATGTATTAAATTAATAGTTATGTATATTTTATATTAGCATTTTATTTATGCCATATTAGTATTTTATTATGTTAGTATTTATTTATATTTTTATCACAATGTATTTATTTATACTTGCCATTTTTTTAAGTTTGCATTTCGGATATAAATTGTCAATGCAGTGCCCTTTTATTCGAGCGTAAACGAGGCCAGTATCAGGCGTAGTGATAGTGGTTGGGCGTTTACTCTCGAATAACAGGGCTTTTAAAATTTACTCTCACATATAACCGAATTTTAATTTAATCGTCACTTTAATCCGGAAAGTCTAATATTAATAAAGCGGTAATTATTAAAGTACCAATTTTGGGCGGTGTGGAGGTGCTAATCCTTCCCCATCCGTAACCGGCTCCCGAATCCATCATTTTAAAATCTCTGGTTTTTTTACGGTGTCCGGTCCACCTTGAGTGGCCGGTGGCGACTCAATTTTTAAATAAAACACGGGTTTTATAAAACTCCCCGCGGAAGAAAATATTTTCAAAACAAAAAAAACCACCACGAGGGATATCGCTACAGATATGCTAGACTTGTTAAGTTGGCTTATAATGATGGTATGTTGCTGTCTAATCATGTTGATGATGTTATATGTTGATTAGTTAAGTGGTAAGGTTGATTGAAGTGAGCCAAAGTGTCATATGTTTGACCTAAAGGTCATTACAGGCCTTTGCGTACTAATACGGATACCCAAGGATCGGTACCTGTATTAGTACGTAGGGTCTGGTTGAGGCTCAAATCGTTGGATTTAAGCATAGGGTACCGGTACGCTTAGCCACCGTATTGGTATGCCTTAAGAGAAAATAGACACTAGTGTCGGTATACGGGTTAGCATACCAGAATAACCCCTCGAGTTTAAACCTATTGTATCGATAGGCTGGGTACCGCATCGGTACGAGCTTTAGCTAATGGAATTCTAAGTTTGAAGTAACAAAAGGATATCGATACGGGGCCAAGGCCGTATCAGTACGGGTGGGTCAACATACTATATCGATACGGTTATCGGTACGAGAATCCATTTTGTTAGTTATACCGTATAGGTACAGGCTTGCCTATATCGGTATGCTACATTGACTTTGTGAAATCTTGTTTGCTGAAGTTTGAGAAACTTGCTATGTAGTCCCTGATTGTTACAAATACAATTGATTGAGTTTGGATGATTGTGTTAGAATGGAAATTAACATGTGAGCGTGAAATTGAAATAATTAAGGTTGGGTAATCTTAATTGTGATAAATACCCTATAATTTGCAATAATTACATTTTGGTCCCTAATATGAATCGTTGAGCAAATGGACCCTAAATTGCAATTTGTTTTTAATGTAATGTTACCGTTGAATTATGTTTACATATGATAATAACTATATGCATCTAGATAAGATAAAAAGAAAAAAATAGGCTCAGTTTAGGTTTTTAGTTCGGGTTTGCTTCGATAGACCTAATGTGACCCATTTAGTCCGGTTTCAGCTAGGTTGGGCTAAGGGGTTTACACTGGTCTAGTCAAAATAGGGTTTTGATGATCGAAAATTACATACTAGAAAGGTCTAAATATTGTACTAACTTAAATCGTAGAGTCAAATACATCATATCAGACTCTAATTGAGCCACTTTATAGAACTTGGACCTAATTAAACTTTTCGAAAACAATTTAGTGATTAAATTGTAAAAATTAAAAGTTTAGGGGAAAAGTGTAAAGTTTGGAAAGTTGAGAGATTATCCTCATAATTATACCATTTTGAGGATGATTCACCTTCTTGCTTCATGTAAATCCACATGAATGATCTGATGAAGTTGAGAAAGTTATTGGGGGATAATTATGGTTGCCTTGATAGTGTAAAAAGTGAGAAGATAAAAATTAATAAATTAAGGTTTCCTCTTTGGGAAGGAAATCCTTGGCCGATTCTTTTCCTTATACTTAAGGAGTAAAAAGGTTTAATAAAATGATATATGAAACCTAGAAAACTCACCGGGCTTACCTTTTCTTTGTTTCCATCTTTTCTCATCACACACCTAAGCTAACACCTCCATTGTTGTCCCCTACCTCTAGCTCTAGCAAGCACCTATCTTGTTTGTACAAGCTTTCCTTGATTTCTCTACGCTATTGGATAGTCCTTGGTTTAGTAAGATAAAACCCCAACCAATTTTATAAATCCATGAATATTTAAAGTTTAATTTCAAGATTTAAGTCTTGAAGATCATAGTTGAACCCATACTTTTGGAGCATGAATCCTTGGAAGCTTATTGATTAAAAATATATACTAAGCTTAAATATTGATTTTGAATCCATAAGTATTGATTCTAACCTCTCCCTTTTGTTTTACCTAACTCAAGCGTTGGAGAAAGAAGGACCATCATCTCCTTTAAAAGCTAGGGACAAGAGAATTGTCATCCGAGAGCCTTGAAAGCTTCAAAATCTAAGATGGGCGTAGTTGGAGTCTCGAGAGTAGACTATATGTCTTTCCCGAACCTTTGAATATTGATTATTGCATTGCTAACCTTGTGTATTAAGTTATTGCATAAAAACATTGTTGATGGCTATATTGGTAAGTATTCATTGATTCATTATCCGTAGTAGCGTTGTTATTGTCACCGAAAGTATTGAAGCATTGAGCATTGAATATTGCTCTGAAATATCGAAATTAAATTATTGCCATTGAATATTGTATTGAATTATTGTTATTGCTCATTGGCTTAAGACATGACTATTGAACTATTGCTATTGATCCATTGTTATGGAAATAATGTTATCGATTCATTGTACCAAATCATTGTTATTGAAACTATTGTTACCGGACTATTGTTATTAAACCTTGGATTCGAGTAGGATTGGATACAATTGGCATGCCATTGAATTCATAAGCTTATTGGTAAGGGTGAACTAGGGTCCTTAGGCTACGACCTTTATTGTGATGCGGCGGAGGTATGATGTATTTTGGTCATACTGGTACGGCGGAGGGACTAGACCATTATTGATTTTGGTGCTGCGTAAGAATTGGCGTATCCATATACATTACATCGATCCAAGGAAACCTATTAAAATATAATATGAATTGTTGTTGATTATTGTTATTGCATCGATTATTGTAATGCATTGGTCATTGATATTGAGTAAACTTGCTATTGAGAAATATGTTCATGATCTTATTGTCATTGATAATACGAAAGCATGTTAGAATGCATTTTATGGTTAACTTATTGCTTATGACTACTTCACTAGGCAAAGTATGCCTAATACATTCATCTTTCATGCATTTCAGGTTAATAAGGTTTTGAGATCGAGATCAGGGTTGAATGAGGTTTTTGGCAAGTCACCTTGTTACTAAAGTAAAGTATATCAACTCTATAGACTCCTAGTATGGTGGCATAAGTGTTGAACAAGTCATTTTCACCCTTTACGATGTGTATGTAATATGGTTGGCTTGTGTGTGGATTTATAGGCTTAAGTTTGACCTTTTGAAAATGGTTAAAAATGACCAAATATGCATATAAGGCCTAAAGAGTGGAAAACATAGTAAATGGATTCATTTAGCTTTGAAACTTTACATGCTTATAGAACTGGACTAAATAAACTTGCTGGTAAAATTTTATTAAATTTGGACATGATTTGGATGAGTAAAATGCTACTCAACCAGATAAAAATATACATTACAAACCTTGCCGTACCGATACGTGTGATGGCGTATTGGTACTGGCTTGCATGTCTAGAACGGGATTAAATGGGCGTACCAATACGGCTCAAGATGTACCGGTATAGGTTTTTGAAATTGTAAAATTATTGTAGCTCGGTACCGATACACCTTATTGAAACCTAATAATACTAAATAATTATCAGATGCGTACTGATATCCAGTATCGGTACGAGTACAGTGTGTTCAACCGTTTTAACGATCATGGTCATGACGTATCGATAAGGATGTACTCGTATCGGTACAGCCTCTCGAATCTGTAAATGAAAATTTGTTAAATGACACTGTGTATCAATACGATTTGATCATGTATCGGTACGGGTCTGTTGAACCAAACCGTTTTTATTGGTCATCGTTGGGTGTACCGATACTGTTTGAGGTGTGTCGGTACGAGCCTTTGCCACTGGAAATTTTGGTCTCTATTCTAGACGTAGAGTATCGATACATCCCTTGGGCGTATCGATACCCATGTTCAAAACTTTAATAACCACCCTTGTTAAGTCCCTGGAATTTATTGTTTAGATTCCCTAAGTTTATAAAAGTTTTAAATTGGCCTACTTTATGACGTATTACCTTATCGTTCTCTTCGTACTCCTATAATCATGTATCGGTTTTTGAATAAAGTGTCGTATCGGTCAACATTTTTGCTCCGGTAACATTTTCTGACACGAATTCTTACCGAACCGAGAAAGGGGTGTTACAAAAGGAATACTAAAATACAATACATTTATTTTTTCATGTCAATACTTTATATTTTAGGGTAAACTACACAAACGGTCCCCCGATTATGACTAAACTCTTTGTTGAGTCTTCTGACTATGAGAAGTTACAAATAGGTCCCCAACTAATCTTGACTAACAAATCGGTTCAATTCTGTTAAACAATAAATGCATGATGACGTGGTAATTAATAAAATTTTTATAATAACATATTTAACACTCAACTTTTACATTTTATTTTAATTTGGTCCTAAATTTAAAATTTCATCTCTCAATATTTAAATATTACAACATTTTAGTCCCTTAAATCCTAAACTTCATCTTTTTCCCTTCTAAAAAACAAACCTCCATTTATATTAATGGTATCCATCTACAACCCCATTTATATGAGCAATAGAAAACCGTTAGAGAATCAAAACCTCAATTAATATTTACGATGGCCATCTGGGATGAGCTACTCTCAGCAGGAGATGCATACATTTTGTTTTTATAAGAGAACAAGATGGAATATGAGATTTAAGGGACTAAAATATTGTATTATTTAAAAGTTGAGAGCTAAAATTTTAAATTTAAGACTAAATTAAAATAAAATGTTAAATTTGTTATTATACAAATTTTATTAACTATCATGTCATCAACAGCTTATTTTTTTAACGAAATTAAATCAATTTATTAATCGCGATTAATCAAAAAACCTATTTATAACTCTTTATAATCAGATGACTCAACAAAAAATTGAGTCATATTCGGAGACCATTTAGCTTACCCTATACTTTATATTAGTACCGTACAATAATTCAGGTCGGAAGGGAATGATTAATTGACTCCAATATCAATTCACGTGCCAACTTGATCTCCCGGAAGAAAAATAATTGCCTTTTTATTCTAATTGATTTAATGTTTAAAAAATGCACGTCATTTTTTCAGGGGGGAAAAACTAAAATTTGAAACATATACCTAAAATACAATCCGAAAAGTTAATACGAGAATGAAGAATATAAAAGGTAACTAAATTAAATAAACATGATTTTTTGGTATTAAAATTTTAGAATTTAGAAATTAATTATTAAATTTATCAAATTGTTATAAAACGTTCACTACACCTTATAAAATAGTGATACATTTATTAAGTTTAAGGATCAGTTTGTAACAGTTTGATAAATTTTAAGGATCATTTTGTGATCATTTTATAAAATTTAATGAACATTTTATAAAAGTTAAATAAGTTTAATGACCATTTTATAATTTATAAAATTTCAATGGTCAAAATTATCTTTTTTTGTTTAGTTTAATGATTATTTGTGTATTCTACTCGTGTATCAATATGTTAGAATTTATATAATAATTATTAATATATAAGTAGATATAAATATTTATTAATTGACATGAAAATAATATATTTATATTATATAAAGATTATCCAAAATTGAACATCAAATTTAAAATAATGGCATTTCTTAAATTCTATTGCGTCGCGCACTTAGTTAATATATTCAGCTTCGAACTTCAAAGATAATATCATCAAAGAAAAAAGCCATGAATCTCAAATATGATCATAAAATAACATGAATTATAAAAAAATAATTAACATATTAAATAAAAATATTTAAATTAGTTATACTAGGAAAAAAATTAAAAAAACAAAGTGGGGGAAATATAAAGCTTATAACCCAGCTAGGGAAGGGCACGGGTCAGGTTCGGATTTTGGCATATCTTAATCCGACTTGAAAATAAATACACTAAACTTGACCCTGACCCGACCTATAAAAAAATTAATTTTAAGGACTTAATTGCTAAAAAAATAATTTTAGGAAACTTAATCGTAAAAATAATAATTTTAAGGACTAAATTATAAATAAAATTTTAATTTTAAGGACCTAATTATAAAAAATATATAGGGGTATTATTATAAATATCCCTAAAAAATTTAGAAAAAAATCCACAATTAGTCTCTGGTCAGATCGGATATTTTTCACCCTAAATCTAAACCTTACCCGACTTTACTCTTAATAAAAACTCGTCCTAAATCCATTTTTTATTAAAAAATCTGACCAAATCAGGTCGGACAGAAACCTAACCATGTCGAATAAAATGCTCATCCCTAAACCCAACTAATGAAATTGACAAGTCGGGCAATGCATAATTGCACATAAAGTTGCTGCCAAACAGGGACGTATGCACGGAGAGGGCAATTACCTCTAATTTTTAATGGTTTAATTCGATTTTAAGTGATAGTTTTAAAATTATTATGATTTAGTCTTTGTTTCTTTTAAATTATTTTTAATTATTTTTCAGGACCTTGTCAGATTTAAAATTAGTCTAACTATTTTTTAAGTTCTTTTCAATTTTAAAATTAGTAAAATAGAACCTATATCTCAAAGATGAAGTCATGATCGAACATTAAGAGAATCAAAATATTAAATTTTAAAAATACAATGACTTATTAAGTATTTAAAATCAAAATTCATGGACAAATTTAATGTTTAAACTCATAAGGACTTTTATTGTTATTAGACCAAAATATTTGAAGACAAACATATTCTTCCTTAGTTCAACCCTTGATTAAATATTTAACAACTCTTTAAAAATTTTTATTTAGATATTTTTTATAGGAATCAAATTTCTATTAAACTATAATTTATCAAATATTTAAATTTTATAATAGGGTTAGGCCCCTTTTTGGTCCCAAAGAAACTCTGTTCCTGTTATTTTTAATTACCTTTTAAAATTAAATAACTTGATTTCTCATAATTAAATCTTGTATATGTCCATAATGCCAAATTTCCATTGCCCTAAATAAAAAGAATTAATAAATTTATTAAGATGAAAAGATTTGATAATTGATAACTATGCTTTGCCCACACCATAGACTTTCATAATGGGAATGAGAGTGGAACTCATTATTGATAATTATTCTTTGCCCACACCATAGACTTTCATAATAGGAATGAGAGTGGATCGGTGGATCCCACCCGACACCCAAAGATGCCACTATTAAACTTCAAAAAAGTTCTTTGTTTGTATTTAAAATTAGAATTAGTTGCTAAAAAAATAATTAATTCGGTGTCTCAAAAAATCAAAATTTGGAAATTGATTTGAATTATAATGTATGGTTTGATTTTTTTTGTTTTAAAAATAATTAATTATATTTTGTAAGTTAAAATTTGTTACTATTATTTTAACGAAATAGTAAATTATTTTTATTTTGAACTTGGTAAAAAAACCATACAAATACCATATAAAATATTTTTTTCGTAAAGAAATTGAAGTACCTATATGGAACCAATAAAATTCGGTTTACTAGAAAAAATTACATATTAATCATCGAAATCAAACCCGAATTATTAACACCTTTAGATATGGACAAATGACAATAATAACAAAGATATTAGCAAATGACAAATTAATTGACTTTTTTTATGTGGTCTTAATTTGATTTTTTAATCTAAAACGGAAATTACGTACCAGACAAATGAGCTTACTCGAGCTACATGCATGTGGCCCCATGCTCCGATTCTTACTCTAAATATGACTTTTACGGCACGGGAATTGAAAATTGGAGTTATATATTGTTAAATGTAAATATTATTTTATGTAGCATCTCTATAATTTTTTTTAATTATCAGTATTTGATGTATTAACCTGCTAATTTAGATCACATTTTGTAGAAGTCTATTATAAGTTAACTTCGGTGACAGAATTAAGATTTTTATACAGTGAGGTCAGAGTATAGTATGAGGTATGAAAGATTCTCATACCCGTATTGTTGACCTTATGGTCTCTACCTCCAACAAATTAAGTGAGGTCAAATCTAATATTTTTTTATAAAAATTTCTATACTAGCTCATTGAAAACCCCACATTCTAACAAATCAAGTGGAGCTGATTGTACCATGATTTCTATATTAATTATGCCATAAGAAACCCTCGTAACTTAGTTTTCTCCATTCACAATATCAAAATTTGAACTCCTAACATTGCTTAAAAAATCTAATGTCTTGTACCAACTTATTGTTGGTGCATCTCTATAATTTAAATTAATATAAGAATATTTTTTTGAATGTGAGTACACTAGTTTTATTAAAAGAGAAAAATTCAAAATACAATGAGAGTTTACAACTTAGGTAAACAAACTTAATTCATACATATTTCTAAAAACATAAAACTAGCGTCTTTATATAAACATGATCATACAAAGAAAGAGAAAATCCTAACTCAAAGACTCGAAACAAAATAGATAGAAACATCACCAAAGCTCGATGACGAAAGGTAACAAACCAACAACAAATGACATTAAAAAATGTATATTATAATAATAAGACACGTTGACAATACGGTCATTACCACAACTCAATCGCGAACAAGAGTGTCATATTGATCAGTCGTTGTGACGTCAAATCCAACCATAATAATAAATTAAAGAAAAAATGGCCAAACGACCGAATAAAAAAATAAAAACGTATCAAAAGATTGAGAAAAAAAAAGCGTGTCATAAAAACAAAATTATTAAAATTAAAAATAAAAAATAAAAAAATAATTACTGGCTATTGACAATAAACATTAAAATTGTTGCGTCACTTAAAAAACATAAAAGTTACATGGACGGCTAAGGTTTCTTTTTCAAAACGAAAGCTTAACGCATTATGATAAGAATATATTTTCTTAAATCATATTAACAAACAATTTAAATATCTAGGGTTAAAATGTGGTAAGATAGTTGACCACGTGGAACCAGTAATAATAATTTGACCTAACCTACTTTTAAAATTTAAAATGAAAAAATAAATTAAACAATGAAAGATTTTTTTGTTGTTGTTGTTGTTGAAAGATAAACAATGAAAGAAACGTTTCTCTTGTTGGCCGCCTTCGTGCTAGCTGTTTCCCACTCTTCATTCAATGAACCCAGGAATCCGAGGAAAGGAAACGAATAGTTTCAACGAATCATACATATACCCAGAATTATAGTATATTTATAACTTTTATATCTAATACACAAAACATAAACCATGTTTATGTGGCTGATTTAATTTTAATAAATTTACAATTTTTTGTTGCAGTCATTTATTCATAAAAATTGTAAATATTGTAAATACGAAAATATAAAAATCAATATTAATTAAATTATAAACGTATTAAACACATATATAAATAAAGCAGCTTATCACGTGACAAGCTGAGTTATAATCGAAACCAAATTTATTGATTCATTTCATTTGATTGTAATAATTTGGCTTAACAGTTAAATAATTGTCCAAATTATATCATTTTTTGATAAGTACTTGAATTATTTTTTAGACTAAATATATGTTTAACGTTTTATTCTGATATCCATTTAAGATTTTTTTGTCAATGACAGTCAAAAAAAATTTACCATACAATTAAAACATAACATGTGGCATGTTTCTTTTTTATAAATCATGTGGCTTGGTCTACTATATATATATTGAATTTATGAAATTCTTTAAAGTTTTGAATATTTTTAAAAATTTTAAAGTTTTAATTTCTTTTAATTAAACCCTCAAGTCACATCTCCCTCACCGTCTGACATTTTTACAAGTTGGTAGTTTATCGTTCATCGCCCAAAAACGTCGAATATCTCACTTTTCGACATTCGCCATCGTCTACCCATCGGTGGAAACCCATTAATTTTTTTTCATTGTTGGGTGCTCGTCAAAAGTGCAATTGACGGTTCATTTGTCAATTTTTGACAACGAGATGATGAGGTTTTCAGTAGTAGAGGCCCGATGAAGATAATAGTAGCTGGTGGTTGTTGAACCGGTGGTCGAAGTGGAAGAATTTAGGGTTTGAAGTTTTAGAAAAACAAAAAATTGTTAGGTTAATTAATATTTTTATTTTAAAATTTTAATTTTAAAAAATAAAGATCATGTTACGTGTTCTTATTTTATTGGATAACGAAAAATAACGTCATTCACGATACAATCTTAAATGGCCAAAAAAAATATTAACCTCCTATTTAACCTAATATTTAATTCAAACATTTACCTAAAAAAGTATAATTTGAATATTTATTTAACCCAATATTTTATTCTTTACATAACACGTGATTAGTGGCAGCGCCACCTCGAAATTGGAAACGACGTTAATCGGGCGCCGATTAGTTGGTAAAATTTCATCTTATATTAATAATACTCGATACTAATATTTTGTTAATCAAATAATACCTTTTTTATAGTTTTTTTTTTTAAAAATTTCATAAATTATTATCTGTCTTATTCATTATTTTTATGTTTAAAATATAAAATAAAGATAAACAACTGTTCATCTGTTCCAATTATAGAATGAATCAGTATATCAAATAATTATTCTATAAAATATTATATAAAATTTCTAGATAATAAAATAAAGTTATAATTAATTTTCAAATTTAAGAAATGGAATACCAAATAAAATTGAATTTTAAGAAAAAAATTAATTACGTAAACAAAGTATTAATAGCTCAGCTATTCTGTAACATTGGAATGAGAAAAGGCAGCAAGGAGCGTGTTACTCCTTTATGGAAGCAAGGCAAATAGGGATGACTGAGGGGTTTCTCATTAAAATTTATATATAATTTAATTTTTTCTAAAAATTTTTTTATATATATATATATATATTATTAAAAATTTATTTCCGTCTCCTAAATTACTCATGACTATTGATAGAAGACTCTCATTGTGTAATTTATTCTCTAAAGTGCAAAATGTAAACGAGGAATGATGAGCAAGGATCTCTTTACAGCATCGTTTAGAATTAATTTATCCTAGTTAAAATTGTCTATTAAGGACTCCTCATTTGGCAACCCTCTTAATTATTTCTTAAACGATTCTCGATGGTTACCGATACAATTTATACAATAAATAAATAAATTTGCCTTTATTGTTTTGTATTTTTTTAATCTTTTGAAACGATATTAAATTTTATTAAAACAAAAGAATGTACAACTTTAACAATGTAATCACTCAAAGAGAAATTTTGGGACTATGTCAACCAAAAACTCAAACAAAAATAAAAGAAACAAAAAGTCGCAACATCAGTCGAAGCATGTCTTTTTTTGAATCTGACGCCCAAATCTAGAGTAATTCAGTAATCGTCAATAATACTCATTTGTCTCTATCCAACTAGACGCTTTTGAGATGATAGAGTGGAGAGCGAACCAAAGCAAACTTACAGGTTGCTTCGCAAAAATAGACCTGAATACATCGACAAACAACCACGAAAAGAGATCTAACATTGAAAGAACACCAACAATTGCAAATCAGATACGAGCAACGTGAAAAACTCTACACAATCGCAGATCTACCGTAGAGGTAGGCAAACAATGTGCCATAAGGCAGAGGAATCGTGCCACAAGAGCAGAGTGAAAGCGTGCCACAAAGGCAGACAAACTTGCACAAATATACGAAAAGAAATAAATCAAATAAAATGGATTTTTATTAAAAGGCTTAAATGAAAAATAGGTGCCTAAAGTATGCTTTTTTAAACTTTAGGTGCCTAAAGTATTTTTTTTTTGTAAAAATAGGTTCCCAAAATTTTAAAAGTTATAATTTTAGGTGCTTAAAGTATTATTTTGTAAAAATAGGTGCCCAAAGTTTCAAAAGTTAAACTTTTAGGTACCCAAATATGTCACGTGTCAAGCATTGATTGATTAAATTTTTTTAACACCAATTAAAGGTCAGACACTTAAAATTATAACTTTTGAATCTTTGAGTACCTATTTTTACAAAAAATACTTTAGGCATCTAAAGTTCAGAAAAGACATACTTTAGACACCTATTTTTCATTTAAGGCTTATTAAAAATATAAGATAAAACTGAAGAAAATAATAAACTAAAGCGAGATATAAAAAATATGGAGGATACAGAACGTCGGCGGTCGTCAACCAACATTAAGACTGGTGTCGCCACCGACCAAGACAAAACTAAAAAAAACAAGCGACTAGTATTGTTTTGTATTTTATAATAGGCTTAAAGCACCAGAGAAAAATAAACTAATGTCTTTATACTTTAAGTTCGTAAACTATTTTTGTTAAAATAAACAACTAATTATTATTTCATAACTATTTTAAGTTCGGTTGTTATTTCAGTTAAAAAACTCTTTCGATAAATGAGACGTTGACACGTCACAAAGATTTTTGTACTTGTTTTGACCAAAAAATAGTTTAGGTAGTTAAGAAAAAATAATTTAGGTACTAATTTTCACCAAAAAATAGTTCAAATAATTAAGTGATTACGAAATAATAGTCTAAATACTTATTTTGACAAAAAAAATAGTTACAGTACTTAAATAAAAAAAATCATAATTTAAGTTTTTTTTTTTGCTTTAAACATTTATAAAATTATATTATATTCATTAACTATTATGGATGTCTGATGTTGAGCTATTGTGGAGAATTCGTTTGCGTGTTTGATGTTGCTGGGCAAGGTGAGACGGATCTATTTTTGAGTCATGTTTCATGGCCGGTTTTCGTCTAGGGTGTGACCGTATCACTCTGTTGTGTCTATTCCGGTGGTCCAGTTTGATGTTGTTTTGGTTGTTGTTCGTCGATGATCGTTCGAATCAAACCGTAGGTTATGTTATCTTTGCTACAAACGTTTTCTTATGAATAGCAATCACGAACACTCTTTTACTCTTTCTATCGTCTTGATTTGATTTTCGGATAAATCAAGTTAAGAAAAGATTTTTAACGAGGCTTTATTTACCTTAAAAAATTATTAATTATACGATGATTTTTATTCATTTTATGCCAACTCTTGTTAGTATAGGCTTAGAAAAGAATCCAAGCTATATTACACGAAAATATGAAGATCAGAACGATTTTATCTAGGATGTTCTATAGTTGTAGGATCTGTTTTATAAATTATCATGAAAGCGTCGGTTGAGATGTTCAACTTTGCCAAGTCATCAGCCACCATGTTCGCCTCACATTCATATGAGTTTAAAGTCTATGATCCAACTTTTCTTGCAAATAGAGTCGATCAGAGAGATTGGAGTCGAGCTAACCAAGATACTAGAAATTAGGGTGTTAAAATCCGAATACCCGAAATGCGGCTCATGTCTCAACTCGGAAGTTAATGGTAATCGGAAATTCGGGTATTTGGGAACCCGGATATTAAAATATATTTTTTAAATATAAAAATATTTTATTAGTTTAATATAAAAATATAAAAAATATGTATTTATTAGTTTAACATAAAAATATATATTTATTAAATATAAAAATATAAAAAATTTAAGATTTTTTATTAGTTTAATATAAAAATATGTATATTGAATATAAAAAATATTAATTTTAAATATATCCGGGTACCAAAGATTCATAATTTTGTGACTCGTGCCCGACCTGAGTAATATCGGGCCGGGCAGCCGACCCGGGTAAAAAAAAGTTCCGAATAAATACCCAATTATTTATGTTCGGATAATTAGATCGGATCAATCGGGTCGGGTATTTTTGAACACCCCTACTAAAAATCAATTGGGCAATGTCGACGTTATCAACTTGCACCCGACACCTAGGGACGATGTCATTTGGAGTCCAATAAGAACTTCCCATTGTCCAACGGTGAGAACACGCACGTCTCGTCATATTACTTGGCCCATACCATATTCTACTAAATAATTTGGCAGTGCATTGACCACTCTCTCCAAATATAAGGTCATTCCTTCGCTTCTATACCATATAAGAGAAGTAAAGAGAAGCTTCAAAGGACACTAAATTATCATTAGTATTACCAATAATCAGTTGATATAGTGAGATGAGGCTTTAGATCCCTTAAATAATTCTGGAAGTTTGAATTGTGATGTTATGAATGAAAAAACTTAGTTAGAAGGGTCGCTCCCATAATAAATATTTGCAAAACTCGATTTGGACTAATCAGTAAATGGATTGGAAACAAGTGTTAAAAAATATCATTAGTGCTAGATAAATCATCAAATCGTAACCAACAATCAATGGAACCTATCTTTGAACAACATCAAATGCTTACAGAACTAGATAAAATGTAGAAAACTCTAAAAATATATTTGAACTTGTAATTTCTTACGTCATAAACTTTGACTTTACTGATATAATCTTAATCTCATCGCCCACCATAACAATTAAAAAATTAAAGGACTAAAAAGAACATTATAAAATTATACAAATATTCAACAAAAGTCAATGAAAGTATAGTTTCCAAAGTCAACAAATTGGTCCTCTAAATAAATGAGGATTTCAAATTATATTTATTACAATTTTTTTTTAAAAAATTATCGATGTTTTAAAACTTTTTATTAGTTTTACTTTTTAGAATATTTTGAATATTATTTAAAATTTTTTAGTTTTTTTTTTGAACAATTTTTGTGAGGGGATGGAGAATTTTGCACCTATTGGGTCTTGAACCCACGACCCATGGAAGGAGAGGGTGCCAATTGAGAGCTTTAACCACATGCTCTAAAGATTGTTTACAATTTTTAGTTTTTTTTAATACAAACTAACCTAGTTTAACACATATCACATAGTATAAATGAAAAGACTTAAGAGGGTAAAAAGCCCTTGAATTTTTGCAAAAAAAACCAATTAAGCCATTGAACTTTTTTCACGCAATTAAGCCTTTGAACTAAGAAATCGAATCAATTAAGCCATTTGACCAATTTTGACCATTAAATCTTGACAGTTTTTTCTTTAGATATTACTGAAACATGACATAATACCGTTTTATCATCTTGCATTTACAACTTTTTAAAAAATAAAATAAAATTTACAAGTTACTTAGAATTTTTAGAACTTTTAAAGAATTTTTTAAATAAAATAAAAAATATAAAATGTAAAGTGAAAACACTATGACACGACACAATGCACTAATCGATCCAAAAAATATAAAGATTTAACGGTCAAAATTAGTTAAATTAATTAATTTAATTTCTTGATTCAAGTAATTAATTGATTCAAAAGCTTAATTGAATGAAAAAACATTAAAAATCTTATTAATTTTTTTAAAAAATTCAAAGGCTTTCTTAAGACTAATGAAAATAATTAACAATTTATTCAATTGTTTTTGTGTACTCACTTCGGTACAATGGCTAAATTGCTGGGAGGACACTCACATTAGCCGAATAGAGTAGCCGTAAATCGTGGAACTTGGGAGCTTATTTCAAAATTGTAATGATGATTGAGGTTCCGAATTATTCCTTCAGTTTGAACTTTAAATTATAATTATTTTTTTTGGCTAAACTATAAAATAAGTGATTAAATTATGTTTATTTTTTTATAATAAGTGCCTAAAGTATTTTTTTGTTTGAAATAGATGCTTAAACTTTTATTTTGGCTGAAATAGGTGCATAAACTATTTCTTGGCTAAAATAGGAGCCTAAACTTTCATTTTGGCTTGTTTTAAAGTCAATTTTGACACCTACTTGAGCACCTATTTCAAAAAAGATGCATAGTTTGGACACTTATTTTATAGTTAAGCCTTGTTTTTTTTGTTTGCACTGTGCAGAGGGGTGAGAATCGGGTAAAGCGGGACAGTTTTGTATTTTTTATTTCAACTCAACACTTGTGGTTACGGTTTTAGAGAAACTCTATTAAATACTCCGGGAATTTTTTTCATCCTTATAACCTCCCCGCACGAATTCCTACAGTTTTCGGAGAATACTCATCCCAAAAAATAAATAAAATTACTATTATATTTATCAAAATAAATGGCTAGTTCAGTTTAAAATGTAAAATTCAGGTACTTGGATTGGAAGCAGTTACGGGATGATGACGATTGAAAGGGTGTTGTGTTGAAGATTTAGTCAAGGGTTTTAGCTTACATCTAAAAACGAAGATAGAAACATGTTGAGAAATTTCAGCGTGGCGTTTGAGAGAAAGTTAAAGTGATAATAATATAGTTATAGATTTTTATTAAGATATATATTAGGGGTATATAGATAAATATGCATATATTTTTAAAATTTTTATAAAATATCAGGATCCTTGCGGATTTTTTTGGGATCCTCATAGTTATTTATACGGCTATGGTTCGGTTATCCTCACTGTTCGGATATAACAATCCACGTCCTCATCTTCATTCTCATTTGAGCTTTGATGATAAAACTTCGCCTGTCTCTCTCTGTGGGTGAAGATTTCGATTATGCTTCATCCTCATCGGCTCGGATCTTTACGGATTTTGAATATTTCTCATCAATTCCACTCTTAATGGCGTGTTCGTTTTCAAAAAAATAAGAAAAAAGCATATTTTAAATCGGCCACTGGATCAATTTATTTAGACCAACTATTTTAACAGACAAAATATAACAGATTACTTATTTAATTGTCATGAGAACATATTTAAATCAAATCAATAGAAATAATGAACTCAGGCACAAATATTCTTTAAAATATTGAAAGGGATGCCTAGGTTCGGGTGTATGGGAAAAGTCTATCTACTTGGATTTTGTCTGTTTTTTTTTATCTTCTTGTATTAAATACATTTAATCTCTTTATTTTAAAAATAAATGTAATCACCTAACAATCAAGTTAAAACATTAAAATTTTTTTGACATAAAGGTAAAACATTAGATGAATAGGTACATAACATGGACACCGTGTAAAAAATAATTACATACAAAATATAAAATTACTAATGAGCAATTTAAGATAGAGGTTGTTATGATGGTTTATGACACTTCACTTTTTTTAATTTAGAACGAAAACTCACAATTGACGATTGCCAGAATTAATAGTAACGAATCTAAAGCCAGGTCAGAGGCCTTAAATTATGGGTGTGAAAGACCAAATGTAATGTAGTAGATGTGGATCGCCTATCATCTATTTCACTCTCTCAGTCTGCATCGAAGTAAGCTGCTAGAAGAAGAGAATCTATTGATTGAGGTGTAAACCAAATGCCATAGTCAAGAGTCCCATTTAAATATCGTAAAATGCGAAGAACAGCTTGTCAATGAATGTCGGTTGGGTTCTGCATGAATTGTGCCACCTTATTGACAGCAAACGCCAAATCTGGTCATGTATGACACACGTATTGTAGTGCGCCAACTACACTATGATATTGTTGGACATCCAAGATGAGTTCACCATCATGTTTAATGATTTTTGGGTATGCAATCATTAGCGTGGTAACCATCTTCTCATCAGTGACACCAGTTTTTTTGAAGAAGTTCCTGAATGTACTTTCGTTGATTTAAGAACAACCCTGCATCCACTGGTTGAACTTCAATCCCTAGAAAGAACTGAAGACGACCAAGGTTTTTTAAAGAGAAACAGTAATGACAGTGGTTACATGTTCTTCAAAATTGTCAGTCACTAATATATCATCAACATATACGATAATATGTCTGTATAGGGGAAATATTATACACAAACAATGAATTGTCTGCTGAGAAAGATTTAAATCCAAGATGACAAAGAAAATTATTTAGCTTGAGAAATCAGTTGCATTGTGCCTGGCGCAGGCCATATGGAGCTTTCTTAAGCTTACAAACCAAAGATGAACTATCAGCGTTGTTAACAACAAACCTTGCAGGTTGGTGCATGTATACAGTTTCTTGAAGATCTCCCTTCAAAAAGGCGTTGTTGACGTCCACCTGATGAATTTTCCACTGATGTGTGACAGCCACAGATAAAAGGACTGAAAGTATCCAAATAATCTTGGCCAAGGACTTGTGTGAAACCTTTAGCTACAAGTCGAGCTTTGTAGTGACTAATAGTGCCATCTGAATTGTGCTTGACTCGAAAGAGCCATTTACATCCTATAGCCTTCTTCCCAATAGGTAAGTCAACTAGCTCTCATGTATTGTTATCTGTAAGAGCATTGGATTCAGCCTTAACAGCCTCTGACCACTCTAGATATTTCAAGGCCTCATGAACATTTGAAGGGTAGGAACATACTGAGTGTGATAAACTTTGGGCTTAAATATTTCCATCTTACTTTGCGTCAGCATGGGGTGAACATTGGTAGTATATTCTAATGGAGAATTTGCAAGTGGTGACATAAATTCATGTGGACTAGCACCAAGAGAATAAGATAAATCTGTACTATTTACCAAATTATGAGTAGTAGAAGGTCTTGTATTCAAAGCAGAAGAATCAAGTGATGCTTCATTTGAAGAATCTTGAGGTTGAGGAGAGTTGGGTGGTATAATGTTGTATGTCTCTGAATCATTACGTGTAGTAGTATCCACTGGAAAGGAAAATGTAGCTGAGAAATCACCCATAACAAAATGAGAGTCGGTGATAAGATCCTCATTGATATTTGAAGGAGAATATGAAACTGAAACTGAAACTGCCTGTGTATGAGAAACATCTTAGCCAACTGAAGGTGACGTTGGTTGACTGGTGGTAAGAACTGCATCTGAAACTTCCCTATTTCGAGGCACCATTGTAGACATAGAGCTGGAAGCACAAGAAAAGACACTCTCATTAAAAACAACATTTCGAGAGATTAAAATTCTTCATGTATCATCAACGCATTGATGACCTTAATATTTCAGAGAATAACCAAGAAATAAACAAGGCTTTGAGCGAAATTCCAATTTGTGTGTATTGAATGGCCTGATGTATGGAAAGCATTCATAACCAAACACCGTTAAAAAAACATAATCAGGGACCCTGCCACGGAGATTCTGAAAATGTGAGACATTCCTAAGATTTCTTGAAGGCAACCTGTTAATAAGAAAAACTGCACTCAAAACAGCATATGACCAAAATTTTAAAGGCATTGATGTTTGTGCTAATAAGGATTGAGCCATTTCCACAATATGTCGATGTTTACGTTCGACTAATCTATTTTTTTGGGAGGAATGTGGACAACTGATTCAATGTTGAATGCCAAGGTGAGCCAAAGATGCATGAAGAAAATAAAATTCACTTCCACCATCCGTTTGGACTGCCTGTAAACGAGCATTGTGTTGAGCTTTAACTAAAGCATGAAATAATTAAAAAGCAGTAGCTGTAATGCCCCGGTTTTAGGGCTTAGCGGTTTGGCGGTTTATTAGACGGTCCGCTGGACCGGAGTAGAGATTCGAGTCGGTTTCGGGACCGTATATTTTTCGGTAAGATAAAAATGTGGAAAATAGTTAAAAATCATATTTTAATATATATTTACTTTTGGTGGAATAAATTTTGGAAAATGGAATTTGGAAATGTGACATTTTGGTTAGTGACCAAAATGTGATTTTTGAAAACTGATTTAAAGTGACTAAAATGAAAAGGGTCAAATTCTTAGAATCCTTAAGGAGCTAAATTACCAAGTTTTTGCTGGTGGTTTCTCCCTTCAATTAAATCATTTTAAACATGTGTTTTAAAAGTGGTTTAAGAGGGATTAAAATATCTAAGTTAGTTATTAGCTTTTAAAGAAAATTTACATAACTTTTTCCTAAACCATTTCTCTCAACTTTTTTTCTGCCAAACAATCAGAATTTCATCAAAATCCAGAGGTGAGAGATTCTTTTCACTCAGATTATTGAGTTTAACTTGATTCTTTAACTTTGTTTTGCAAAATCTCATTGAAATCTTATGTTTTCTTAGCTTTTCACAAATCAATTGAGGGAGAAACTTCACAATAGGGGTAAGGTCCGAGATCTCCTCTATTGTATGGTTATTTATTGAAATTCCCAAGCATTTGATCCTTGTTTTTGTTTTTCTAATCTGATTTTGATGATTATCTAATGTTTAATTGAGTTATTTGGGGAAAATGAGTTAATTCACGGATTGGATCTAATTCCAGAAATTAAGGATGCTTTGATTTATATTTTGGATGTTTAATAATGTTGATAAGTGATTTTTATCAATGGAATCCCGAAACTTAAGAATCTCTATTTGTTTAGGTTGTTAGTTTTGAGGTTTTGTGGTGTTTCTATGGTTGTAAGGTTGTAAGGTTGCTGGAGGTGGTAGGTTGATTTGGATCTGTTTTTAGATGTGTTTTGATGTTGGAATTGATGTTAGATTGATAGATGTTGGCTGGGTTGTGAATCGAAGTGTTTTGGTTATGTTTTGTGGAAATCCGAGAAGGATTGTAGTTGCTGTGTTTGGAATGCATTATGATGCCTTAATCCTCTGTTGTTTTGTGGTAAAAACATGGGAGGTTGATCCGGAGTTGATTGGAGAAGCGTTGAAGGTTTTAGACATTTGATTTCGCGTCGGCGAATTGAGGTTTCGCGTATTGGTGAGTGAAAACATGGTTTAAAGCGTTTTGATGTTTTGGGAACAGAGTTTTGGGAGTTAAGGTAGAGCTTGAAACGCTTACCTAGACTCAGAAGTAAGTATAAAGTGGTTTTACTCCCTCGGTCGTGCTTGTTCGAATGATTTTATGCACTTGGTTTAATGTTCATGTACCTACTATTTAAGCATGTTTTAAAGTATTCGATATAATGCTTTTGAGCATATTTTTCTGAAGGATGCACATGGTAAATGATCCTTGTAAGTATGGTTTATACTTGTGGTTTAAAGCATGGTTGTTGCTTTGGAAAAGTGTTTTGGATAATGCTTGTCTAAAACAGTGATGTAAATGTTAAAATGGTTAATTATATTGGCAAGTGATGTGGTTTTAAAATTGTTATCGGATATAGTTGGCCGGCCATAGGATTGAGTGCACTGTAAATAATTTACCTTGGATGTTGAGGGGTTTATTAGGCGTACCGAATACTCCATCCAAGTACCCTAACGGTAGATGGGTTAAACAGTACCGAAAACTCCCGTTATTGGATTAAGCGTCCAACTGATGATTGAGGTGGGTGTCCCCGTGGATTGAAAGTGTACCCGGTTGTTATTGTACCGCGATTGTGATTGTATCGCTATTCCGGTTGAGATGGCTTGAAGTGTTGGGTTAACACTTGTTGAATCTGTGTATCCGATGAAATCTTTTGTTATTGGACTTGTTTAATGATCACTTGTAAGCCAATATAATTGTTAATGTATCATTGAAATATTTTATGTTGTATAATGTGATTTATACATGTTTCTCCTTGAGCTTTGCATTTGGTAGTAATGCATAGAAAGGCTTAAGTAGAGGGTTAGCAACGTGACTTGCTGTTGATTAATGATACATGTAGCATATGTTTGATATGCTGGTTTTAATGATGTAAAGTGCATGTTTTAAAAAGGGGTATGATGTTTTTAAAAGATGATGTAAAGAAAGTGGTTTAAATGCATTGATGGTGTTTTGTTCTGAGTATTCCTCACTAAGACTTGTGTGCTTACGCTCTCTTTGTCCATCAATGCAGAGAATTGAAGTCCCGAAAGGCAGCAAGAAGCAATGGGGATCTTAGCAAGACTTGTTTCCAAAGTATGTTAGAAACTAGACTATAATGAATAAGGGAAATGGGGTACTTAATGTGTTTTGCGGGATGTTTTGTGGAACTCCCTGTTTGAGCATGTTTTTTTAGTTGCTCTTGGTTTGTAAATGGCCTTTAAGGATTGATTTTGGTGCTAATTTTCTTTTGGTGTGTACTTGGATGCAAAAATAGGAAGCATGCCTATAGATTTTCTTTTGATGCATGAAGCCTTGTTGTGGTGTTAGAATTGAGATGCTAGTTGGCTTGTGATATGTTAGGCATGTTGGTATTGTGTTTTAAGCATGTTGGAATGGTTTGAGTGTGCTTTCGGAATAAAAATCAGCCAAATATGACATTACAGGCCTAGGCGTACCGATACGCGGGGGACCGTATCGGTACAGCTAGGCAATTTCAAGCTTGTAGGATCGATACAGGCCTTGTGCGTTTCGATATGCCTAGGCAAATTTGGCCAGACATACCGCTATGTGTATGAGTGTTTCGGTACGAGTTTTAGCCTCTGGAATTCACTTTTTCAACTCGAATCCGCGTATCGGAACGCCTGAGGAGCCGTATCGGTACGGTTTATAACATTTCAAAAGTTAGGTAATTCAGTTAGGCGTATCGATACGGTATGGTAGTGTACCGAAACTGGGTGTTCCAAACCGCATCGGTACGGGCTTACCCGTATTGGTACGGATGACCGTTTATTTTGTAAATGTCACTTTGGGGTAGTTTTGTCACTTTTACATTTTAGTCCCTAAATCTTGCCAATGCAATTGTAGATGATAGAAGGATCGAATTGAGCTGAAATTTGAAATGAAAAATTAGAACCTGACTAATTAAAGGTTGGTAACTTAAAAGTGGCTTTAATCCTGAAATTTTCCGTCTTTGCAATTTGGGTCCCTTAATTATAAATATGATCAATTGGATGTCAAATTGATGCCCGATTGAGTTGGGGTTACACTTGACGTCTACATGAACATGTAGGGTTACTAATTGACATTTAGATGAGATAAAAAGGAAAAAATGGACTGAGTTTTGTTGTATCTCTTCTGTTTGCTACGACAAACCTAATGTAGCCTTCTTGGTTTGGTTGGACGTCTAGGCCGGGTCAAGGGGGTTACATTTGGTGGTATCAGAGCCAAGTTTGGTTCGTTTGGGAGGTTGTTGTGTTGTTGCCAAATTTGATTTGTACGATGATTTTTGTATATACGCTGGTTGATATGCACAGTGATTGATATATGAATGTTGGCTGTTGTATGTTATGTTGGGGAAGTTTTGGGGGTACCCATTGCCTTATTATTATGGTCTAGAAAGTTTTGATTTTTGAAATAGAAGTCTTGGATCATTGCTTGAAGTTTGCCTGACTGTTTTTGTTTTGAAATGATTATTATGCCTACAATGGGACCGAGGAAAGAGTTGCGATCGGGTACGATTGCTGCTGCCACTAGGAGTGGAACTTGTACCACCTGCGCTGGCTGGGCCAGGGATGGGTGATATGGCACCGTTGATTCAGGCCATGATTGGTGCTTTTTAGGCAGCAGTTACAGGTGTTCGTGTGCCAACGCCACCGGTTGAAGGGCAAGGTTTGCAGCTTGAGCATCTTCGTAGTTTGGGAGGAGTTGAGTTCTGAGGTTTGTTAACTGAGGCCTCCGAGGGTTGGTTGGCCAGTACTGAGAGGATACTGGGTCAATTGTTTGAAACTTTGTATGGATCTCATCTGCACTCGAGGAAACACACTAAACTTTCAAGATCAACATCCATAAACTACCTCTCTTCGGATTCTTTGGACTATAGGTTTCTATCCTGATACTCGAGTGGCTGAAGATAGAACAACTTTATTACCTTCAGATAAATCGCTTTATTGGAATATTGAATAAAAACCAGACTCAATTGTTACCCGGAACACCATGACAGCTTTACGCTTTGCCATATACATGCTTGTGTCTTTAGCATCTTTTGGTAGTTTTGTATTATTGAGCTTTTCCAAGCTCACGTTGTTTTTACCATCGCAGGTTCTAAAGGATTGAGAATGGTCAATTATCGACATCAGTATGGGAGTTCATTCGGCACTGCGTGCGGAGTATGGTACTCGTGTAATTAGGGAACTACACATGTATGTCACGTCTTGTTTTTTTTATATTAGAGTCTGAAACTTGTATTGTAACTTGAATCACGGTTTTTGTTTATTGTTCGAATGATTCAGAACTTATTTTTTAATTCGGAATTTATTTTATGATTTTAAACGTTTAACAATTTATTTATTTGAAATATTACTGTGGATCACTCTTGTAACTGTAATGTGACACCTCAGATTGGATAGGGTTACCCTATCGATCTGAGGGGTTACATCTAATCGGATAATGTCTTTAGAAAGTAACTATATTAAAGGACTCGGTGTCGAATGAAGGTGAGATTGTTGAAATTTTTTTATTGCGGATGAGTGCGGAGGATATGAGATATATCAAAAATATGAATGAATAAATAAAAAGGGGCCGTTGTCACATTTTAAAGGCCACAAGTCTTGGGTATTTTAATGTATAATCATTTAAAAAAAGGTAAAACTTTGATACACAGGTGGTGTAAAATTAATTTTACACAAGCATGTGTATTTACACTATAAAAAATTTAAATCCTAAATTTCTAACCCTAACCCTAAAAAACTAAACCCCACACTCTAAACCCTAAATTCTAAACACTAACTTTAAATTCTAAACCCTACAACCTTAAACCCTAAACTAAAACCCTAACCCCTAAAACTAAAAAACACGTATAAACTAAAGTTTACACGGCATGTGTATCAAAGTTTTTTCCTTTAAAAAATACGGTATGGGTATGCGTACATGAAAAAAAAAAACTGGGGAAAGCTTTGAAATGCAAAGCTATTAGATAGCTTCTTAATTTTGAGTTGACAATTACAATTTACAAGTTGGTCCAAAGAATTGTTGACAACTAACACAATCAGCAGTCTCTTCTAGAACCAAATTACGTATTTTATCAATATAAGACCATACGAGTGAGGAGTGAGAATTTATGTCAAAAAATTACATTGAAACATCAAATACAATGAATTTCTAATTCTAACATCATGGGTTATATAATAATAATTAAAAATTACAGGATCGTATTCTAAAAAATTTTGAAAATTTTTATATAATCGTTTTTATTATTAAAAAAATGAGACATAATTATTTTTTTTGATTTCATATTTAATAGGGGTATATAACATCATTGGTCACTAAATTATTTCTACTTTCCTATTTTGGTCACCAAACTATTATTTTGGACAAAACCGTCACTAGCGTTATGTTTTTTTCTTCCTTTTTTGGTCACTATTGATACTTTCTTTTACCTGTTTAGGTCACCAAATTATTTTTTTGTGAGTTTTTAAAGGCGTGTGACTAAAATAGGAAAAAATATAACGTTAGTGACGATTTTACTAAAAATAATAGTTTAATATCCGAAACAGAAAAATAAAAATAGTTTAGTGACCATACCAATGGTATTGTTTACCCTTATTACTTAAACATCTAAATCAAGAAAATTCATGTATGAAAGGTCTATCCCTTTGAGGTGGATGATTGAATCAACTTCATCTAGAAGGTAAACTCATAATTGCAGATGATGCCAATTTATATATTATTTTAAACGTAATTTGGTTTACAAGTCACTAAGCTCATCTTGGAAACTATATACATTTTTTGAAATTATTAATTAGGCCTTCAAAATTTGAAAATATTTGAATTATAAAGTACAAATATAATATAAAATAGCATTATATGAAGAAATATCACAAACCTCAAATACAAATAAGAATGGGATAAAATTTATGAAGATATACAACTTTTTAATTATGATTATGACTTGAATAATGAATATATCAGGAACAAAATTTGTAGCACTTACTGATCTCCTATCCGACCAAAACAACAAAAATTCAAGTCCAAGCTTCTATTAGTAATTTTTATTTAGGGAAAATTAATTTGTTAATGATTCAACTATTATAACGGATTTTGTAGAGACCTAATATGGAGGCTGCCGTCTTAACTTAAATTTTTTAACATTATTTAAGAGACCTAACACATCATCCTGCTAAGCAACTGATGGTTGGTTATAGCACTTTTTATTTTTATTATTGTAAAAAGTCTTTTTTTTTTAATTGAAAGGAGGCTCAAACCTTGTAACTAATCACGAAATTGTTTACAATAAGAAGGTCCTGAGATGGAACATGGACTAAATTGGACATTGAGTTACCTGGATTGCATTAATTTAGACTTCAAACTCCTGAATTGCATCAATTTCGTTATTTGACTGTTGTTGATTAACAAAATCGTTATCATCAATCACTCTTTGTCATGTCAAACATTCTGTCGTAAAATAATTAATAGCGTATGAGTTAGTATGTTTATATGTCATTTTCTTTAATAAATTAATGTCTTCGAATGAGACGATGATGTGTTAATTTCGATGACATGCCAATATAGTTGACATGAATTTTTTTAATTATGTGATTTTAAAATAAATAAATAATTCTAAAACACTTCATTCATACTATCACATCATTAAAATTGACCCGTCATCATCGATATGGTAAGATAGTTGACTGATAACGACTATTGTAGAAGCAGATAGCAGTCACATGCACATAATTTAATGACTCTGTCAACCAACGACAATCAAAAGAACAGATTGATAAAATTCAAAATTTTAAGAATAAATTGATGAAATTAAAAATGAGAGACAACATTTGAGATTACTTTATGGACAAAATTATCTCTTAACTCTAAATTTTATTTTAATAAATTAATAATTAGATATTGACCTCATTTTATTACCATTTATATATGATCCAAAGTTTTATTCTGACGTCCATAATGATGACTAAATTAAAAAATTTCGGACGATAAAATGAAAATATTTTAGGAAACTAATTTGGGTAGCTAACCTTTTATTTATTTATTTATTAAAATACAATATCACATGAAAATATTTTCTTTTGGGATAAATGAGAAATATCGAGAAGCTAACACTGTAGCAGACAATTTGTCTAAGCATGGGTTCAATATGGTACAGGGTGGTCAGATCTTTACACAACACCAGAAATAGTCTTAGTAGCGGTTTATGCGGATTTTAGTAGTCTTTCAGTTTGATGTATTATGGTTAATTTTATGAGATTTATCAAATTTTTATAAATTATCAAGCATATTCTTTTTTTAATTAAGCTTAAATAGATTTTTAAAGAGGCATTTAGCTAACTCATATTTTCTTTATAAAAAGAAAATAAATACTCCATATGATGTTTTAAATTTGACTATCGCATAAAAATTATCAAAAAAAAAAATCACGGTAACATCATTCAGTCAAACAAAACAACAAACGGAAGCTTCTATTAATATTTCAATTACTTATTGATATACTTATTTGTGTTTCTTTCTTTCTTTCTTCCAACCATGAACTTGACCAAGTAGGCTCAGTTTAGTCTTTTATAAGTCTATGTCCTTCTCCCATTTGAATCAAAATCAAAACTTTGTCCTGAAATTCTCCAAAACAAAAATCCCCTTTTTTTTTTTTCTTTCTCAGATGTTTTGTCCATTTCTCTGTGGAGCTCTCCATCACCAAGAAGAAGATGAAATTCGGTCTACCAGCCCTGTTTGTTCACCGAGAAAATCAAAAAGAAAAAAGGACACCAAGAATCCCTATTCAACACGGGGACTCGACCAGTTTTCTGCACTTTTAGCAGAACTCGAAGAGAAAAGGCAGAAAATTTACTCACAAACGGGATCTCAAAGCTTGGTTCGATTCGTTTACAAGAACTCAAACGATTGTGTCCCGGTTGTGATCAATCTGAAAGACAAGAACGAAGAGAAAACCAAACCAGGAAACAGCAAAGAAAGGTATGTTCCTGAAACCATTAGTGACAAGCTTCAAACCCCATCAGAATCTGACAAAAACTCCGACACGAAAGTGGAGAAGAGGAGATTTTCATGGAAAATCGAGGAGTTTCAGAATCTGAGAAAGCCAAGTTATTACATCCCGGCAATCGTAGTCCTGATTTTGTTGCTTTTGGTGTTCTTTGGAAGATCGGTTGCGATATTGTGTACTTGTGTCGGATGGTACATAGTTCCTACAATCAGTGGGGAAGGATCGAAGTTAAGAACTTCGATGAAAAAGAGAGATTGCGCGAGAAGACTGAGTGGAAATAAATTAGTTAGTGGGAGATTATCTTCTCCAAAGAGTGGCCAATTCTCACCGCTGCATCACAGGAACGGCTGAAAATCTTTTTTTTTTTTCGATTTTCTTTCTTTGTTAGTTGTAAATTAGAGTTTGTTGTAATATACGAGTGTTGAGAGCAAATCTGATTTAAGTTGCCTTTGTAATTGTATAAATTCTAGTGATATGAATTTTCTTGCATTGCATGTATATAACCTTTTTGCTAATGTTTGATCCAATTAAGGTTTTGGAGAATTGATAGTTACGGTCTTTTTTGTTTTTACTTTTGTCATCTATGAGCTCATCATTAATTATGATAATAACATATTAACAATTTTATTTAAATTTAAATTTAAATTCTATTAGTGAATAGTAATTTTAATACTTTGCTTTGGGCAGGGGAATTGTAAATTTTATAGACCATAATTCGATAGAGTTGGATAGAGATTTATTAATTGGCTGAGTGGGGTATTCACGTTGTTCCATCTTGTACGAGTTTAAATCTAGAGAATGTAATAGAGTTGCATAAAATGTTACATGTCATTGTCTTTCTTTTTGTTTTCTTTCTAAATATATATTTTATAGAATATGTTATAGATTATTACATCCTTTTCGAAAGAGATTATGATAGAATACGTAGTATCACCGTTTTTATAACTTATCTCTTATTTATTATTCTTTTGAAAAGGAATACCTTGTAAGCCAACTTGACATAATAAAAGAACAAGTCTAAAGTTATATTACTCAAATTTATAGGAAAAAAATCATCTGTCCATTTTCGGTACCGCTTTTTATGCCTCAACATTAAAAAAATAAATTATAAACCATAATCCTCAATTCTAAATCTTAAAACATAAACCATAAATCCCAAAAAACACATAATACGTCTAGTTCCCTAAACCATAATCTTAAATCTTAACCCTTAACCCCAAACTTAATTTATTGTGACGCATAAAAAGATGTACTGAAAAGGGATGAAGGATTTTTATTCGAAATTAAAAGACTTTTCTCACCCCCCCTGAATTTCATGGATCAGCCTAAACTAAATCGGTGGTTGTGATGTTACTCGAAGCATGTATTTTGATTTAATAAAGGGTAAACTACACGAAATATCACTGAATTTTAGGATTTGACTCGATTATACCGCTGAACTAAAAAATAATATTATTATACCACTGAATTTTAGTAAAAATATTGATTATACCACTGAACTTTAATAAAATGTTTGATTATACAACTAAACTTTAGTAAAAGATTCGATATACCACTAAATTAATTATACCACGAGTGATGTGAACCCTGAACCAAAATAATGTCATTTTGGTATGGCTGATTTGATGCCTCATATAGCACAAAATAACCTAGTGGTGTAATTGAACCTTTTAAAATTCAGTGGTATAATCGAACTTTTAACTAAAATTCAGTGATATAATAATATCGTTTTTAGTTCAGTGGTATAGTTTACCCTTTAATAATTGAAAAGTTTGAATCCATGTCAGTAGGACCTTAAATTCGTTGATGTTGATGCCCCAATTCCTATAAAACAAAAAACCATTGGTCTCATATAGGGGTGTTCAAAATTACCCGACCCGATGACCCGAAAGAAAAAATTGAGTATTTTTCGAAAAAAAAGCACCTGACCGGGTACCTGATCCAGGAATAGTTAGGCCGGGTCTGGGTCGATTTTTCTTGGTAATCGAGTACCCGACCCAATAAGTATTAATATATATATATATATATATATTAGTTCTGAAATTATATTTTTATTTTAGGTTCCTTAATATTAGTACCTAAAATTAAATTTAAATCTCTAAATTATTTCTATGTTTGAATTATATACTTTTAAGTTTTAAAATTTTCAAATATATTTTTATTAATTTGTTAATACTGAAAGAAAAAAATAAGATTAATATTTTTAATTTTTTTGTGATAAACTTTAATATATATGTATATATATATATACAAATATTCTAAAACTAACATCAAATCACTAATTTTTGTGTTTGAATTATGTATTATAAATTTTTTAATTTTATGTGTTCATTATATGATTTTTTTAAAACATTTAAATTAAAAAATAAAAATATGAACTTGGTACCCGTTACCTGATTAATCGGGTACCCGAATTTCACAGGTATCCGATAGCGAATACCCAAATTAAATGGACTGAGATACGAGCCGGCAAATAAATACCGGAAGGAACCGGATACCCGATAATAAACACCCCTAGTCTCATACCGCAAGAGACGAAATTCATAGTGAAAAACAATATATGGGTGTCAAAGTTAGGCTTTAAAAATATATTTCCATAATAATTATGTTTTACAAGTATTTTAAGAAAAAATAATTATTTTGATAAAAATAAATTATGTTTGTTAGAGACAAACGGATCGGTTAAACTGTTTGTATCGAGAATTAATGGTCCAATTAATTGAATCCGTGGGGTAAATTAGAAAATCGAAAACTAAGGTAAAAAAAATCAACAATTAAATCAGTTGAACTGATTTTTATTTTTATTGTTGAACTAATGATTCAATTAGTTGAGATGGTCCAGTTTTTACATATTCATAAAAATAAACACAATATTTGTATAAAAATCTCACAATTGAAGGGCTGTTTGAAATTTGAAAGGTTTTGAATAAAAAAATTTAGATTAATTTAAAATATGGATTGGGCTTGAACTTTAATATTTAAAATGCATGCTCAGCCTGATCAAGCTTGTTTTTGTAAATTTATAATATATTATAGACTTAAGAGATAATTTTACTTATGTAGTAATCTCAAATAAGTAATATTGTCTCTCCTTTCTAATTTCATTAATTTAGTCCTTGAACTCTTGAATTTTATCAATCTCATCATTTGACTATCTACTTTCATATCAGTCGTTATCGCCAACTGTCTTGCCATGTTGATGATGATGGGTCAATTTTGATGACTTGATAGTACGAATAAATTTTTTTAGAATTATTTATTTATTTTAAAATTATAGATTTTAAAAAATAATCTACGCCAATTATACTGACATGTCATCAAAATTAACATTTCACAATCTTATTGGAAGACATTAATTTATTAAAAAATGATATATAGACATACTAATTCGAACACTGATAATTATTTAAGGACATAGTGTCTGACGTACCAAATGGTGATTGAGAATAGCAGTTCTGTTAGTCAATGACAATTAGAGACAAGACTGATGCAATTCACGAGTTCTAAGGTTAAATTGATGAAATTAAAAAATATGGACAATATTTTTTATTTGATATTACTACATAGACAAAATTACCCCTTAAGCCTATATTATATTATGTCTTTTTTATATATTATCATATCTCCACAAAAATGAAATGTATAATACAAAATACTATAATATAAATAGTTAAAAGTATGAAAAATTGTCTATGTATAATATAAATAGTAAAAAGTATGATAAATTCTCTTCTCCGTCCCTTAGATATAAATTGTAAAAAGAAATTAAAAATTTGTGTTTAAGAAAAGTAAAAACTAATAAAAAAAGAATTATATTAAAAATAAAAATAAAATAATAATACGGACAGACTAAAACAAGATTAGACAAGATTGAGATCCATATTTCTGACAAACATGAATTATTTTGACAAGATTGAGGCCCATATTTCCTTTGTTTTGAATGCGCGGAAAATGCTGCATTTAGAGGACCTTGAACGGTGAATAGATTATTACAAATAATCTTCATTTGTAGAAACCAATCTGGTGTTCTGAATTCTGATGTAGCATGTTCAAAAACAAAACTGATGTAGGGCCCTTGTGTGAACATTTATAACTACATATAGAGGTTTGTCCAGCACCGGCCCAGAAGTTGCCGGCAAACTGCTGGTTGCGCGGCCTACCTTCTAAGGGTCATAGGACTGCAAAATCCTGAAAGAAGATGGAAGAGTGAAGGTTGGGTTCACTTTTCGTCTGCCGTCATCGAACGCCACTTTACCACTGTAACAATGGAATTTCGTTATCTCTTCATAAGAGTCGCAAGACTCAGTTTCGCGATATTTCTTGTTCGTCCTTTATATTTGTTGTTTGTGGCGTTGTTAGTCGTTCGTCTTTTCATTCGTAAGACTCATTTTTCCACGACAAAAGAATGAAATAATTGATAGTAGGTCCAATGATGAAAAGAATGGGGGCAGCGGTTGATGAAATTAGGGAGTTTAGGATTTAAATTTTTTTTGTAAAATTTAAGGATTCTAGGTTTTTTAAAAAGAAAATTAAGAATTGAACCACATGTCATGTATAATTGGGTGATAATTTTTTTAATTTATTGAAATTAAACTGACAACGAAATAAAATATTAGGCATTGAAAAAAAAATTATGCACCTAAAAAATATAATTAGAATACTTATTTTTTTGTTTGTAATTAAGGGCATATATATATATATATATATGGATTAATATTTGATATACTATCAGTGTAAAAAAGTTTACACAAGTATGTCTATTTTTAAGACTAAATCTAAAATCTAAATTTCTAACCTTAAGACCCTAAAAATCTAACCACAAACCCTACACCCTAAACCCTAAATTCTAACAATGAATCCTAAATTCTACACCCTACAACCTAAACCCCTAGTGTATATGATAATAATCCTATATGGATTAATATTTGATACATGCATATTTTCAAGCCTAAATCTAAAATCTAAATTTCTAACCTCAAAAATCTAACCACAAACCCTAAACCCTAAATTCTAACCATAAATCCTAAATTCTACACCCTACAACCTAAACCCCTAAATAACCCGTTTGTGGAAACTTTGTTTTCTACCGTCAATGTATAGGATAATAATCCTATATGGATTAATATTTGATATACTACCAGTTTAAAATAAATTACACAAGCATGTCTATTTTCAAGCCTAAATCTAAAATCTAAAATTTTAACCTTAAAACCCTAAAAATCTAACCTTAAACCCTAAACTCTACACCCTACAACCTAAACCCTAAACTAAAACCCTAAACCCATAAATAACTAAATTACTTTTACACATTTTTGGACCGTTAGATGAAGGTAATTAATGGCTAAGATTATTTCCTTATTTTTTTCCAAGTGATAATATTCACACATTCTACTGTTAATCTCGGCCATCTATTTCACCCATCAAACGATCCAAAAAACGTGTAAAACTTAAAAACTTTTACATTGTGTAATTAGATCTTATCCCTATATATAAAGAAATTATATCATGGGTCATTCCCACCAAGTCATCCATGGGACCAACCAATAAAATGCATTCATTTTATTAATTTTTTATCTCATTTTTTACCAAGTGAATCTTCACTCATATTTACAGTAAATCAAATTTCAAAACAGTTTTTACCAAGTAAAGATTCACTTGGTAAAAAGATAACATAAAAATTAATGAAATAGATGCATTTTATTGGTTGGTCCCATAGATAACGTGGTGGGAAGGACCATAAGATAATTTCTTATATATATATATCACTAGGGTGCAAGTTAGTTTTACACATGTTTTAACAAATTTAGTGTTAGTATTATTAATATAATTTAACTTGCTATGCTTACTTGAACCTAATAAGTGGCCTTGGTGGAAAGACGAATGATGTTTATCTTGAAAGAACTGAGTTCAAATTATTTTGTCCGCAAGGTGCATATGCTTAAAATCACCTTAAGACTATTCGAAAGAGAAAAAATTCATCATGCTTGCTTTTTCAAAAGAAAATATCTTGAATGTAGAAATTTAAATTAATTTGATATTTTTATAAATCCATTGAAAACAATATTTTTTCTTAGTTTATATTTAAGACTTAAAAGTTTATTTACACAAAAAATATGTTTTTTTTAATTATTATATATCATCTAAGAAAATAATATATAAAATACAACTATTGGATTAAATGAATATAAACTGTATTTTACTTGGTTTTATAATTTTTTAATAAGTAATTACAAGATAATATATGTTTATATTTTTTAACTCTTTAATAAAATATATATTGTAGACAAAGTTATTTTAATTTCATATCTCTTATAAAAAAATCATCTCTTTTCTAACCGGACAATTTGTTGGGTTCAGTTTTATACTAGTATAAGTAATATATAAAGTCGAAGCTCTATAAGGGAAAAGGGGCAAAGCAAGTGAAAACAGCCATGGGAAGACCTCCATGCTGTGATAAAGTTGGCATCAAGAAAGGTCCATGGACACCTGAGGAAGACATAATTCTTGTTTCTTACGTCCAACAATACGGCCTCGTAACTGGGGATCAGTCCCCACTAAAACCGTTACCATCAATCACCATGTTCCTGTCTTTCTGTCAACTAACAAAGGGATATTTTCATACATTTTTTGGCTGATCCAAATCCATTGTCTTGTCTGTATATTTTAACAGGGTTGCTGAGATGCAGCAAAAGTTGCAGGCTCCGATGGACCAATTATCTGATACCAGGAATCAAGAGAGGGAACTTCACACCTCACGAAGAAGGCATGATTATCCATCTGCAAGCTCTATTGGGTAACAAGTAGTAATCTCCAACCATTTTCTCTGTTTGATTCAATGTTTTTTGTGTTAATCTCAGATTTTCTGAGTCTGCAACTTTCGTTTTCCTCTTAGATGGGCAGCCATTGCTTCGTATTTACCACAAAGAACAGATAATGATATAAAGAACTACTGGAACACCCACTTGAAGAAGAAGAAAAACAAGTTTCAGCCAGCGTTGGAGCTCCCCAAAATGGCTCAGGCTTCTTCAAAAAGCTCCGGTTCAAGTTCGGCTACTGCTGCTTATGCTTCGAGCACCGAGAATATTTCTCGGCTTCTTCAAGGTTGGATGAGATCGTCACCGAATACTTGTAGTGTTCAGTCGAAAGCTGATAATGGAGGCGATGATTTGGTCTCGAGGAATTCAATTTTATCGTTTGAGAACGTGAACAGTGTTGCATGGGAGAAATCCACTTGTGATTCTAGTTCTGGAAATGATGATAAGTTACCAGAAATGAAGCAGAATGATCCTCCATTTTCATCTCTTGAGAAATGGCTTTTGGATGAGAGTTTCGCTGGTGAAGTTGAAGAGATGAACCAGATGATGGAACTACCCACAGTTTTCTACTAATATGTTTAAGGGTAAATTATGTAAATCATCACTCAATTTTACTTTGGAACATATTTTGGTCACTGAAGTTTTAAAGGTTCAATTTATTCACTGAAGTTTAGATATTGAACGTTTTTTGCTACTCCTCCGTTAACATTTTGACGACGTCCATTTATCGACAGACGAATGAACTTCTCCAAAATTCAAACAGTAGAAAACTTCATCGGCACGAAAGAAGTGACATACTGAGAAACAGTCTTCATCCGACGGCAGAGGATAGAGATGATGAGAGAGAAATCGTAAGATTTTTGGCCGATTCATGAACTTCTGAGCACTGTCCGACAAAATAGATGTCAAATTCAGACTCAAAGGGCCGAGACAAAATGACTGATGAAATTTAGGGCCAAACGACCATTATCTACGACTGTTGGGGGTTTAAGAGTAACAAAAACATTCGATGTCAAAACTTTAGTGACTACAAATGTTCAATGTCTAAATTTCAGTGAGTAAGTTGAACGTTTTAAAACTTTAATAACCAAAAAAGGTTTAAGAGTAAAATTCAACGATAATTTACGTAATTTACCCTATGTTTAATTATAATTTTTTTCTTTTTATTTCATCTCCATCTGGGATTAAGTTACGGTCTTGGAATTAATTTTCGATCTATGTTGAATGATGGCATATATGACGAATGTTACCAGGATTATAAATTTTTTATATTTTTTTAATACGACTTTATTTTTTTTTAAATAAATATCATCATAAAATTGAATTTTCATTGTATCATATCTCTCATAATTATGAATATGGATTTCTTATTTTAGAGTGGGTGAATGAATATAGATTTAATCCAGTATTTGACGTAAAAATGTAATATATTTTGGTTTAATCCAAAAAAATATGGATTTCTTATTTTAGAGTGGGTGAATGAATTAAGTAGCCGAAACTTGGGATCATAAACCATTTCAATTATTTTCACCCACAAAGATAAAGTGAGTGTACCATAATTTAGTATATGCATGTAGTTATTCTATGATAAAACCTCACAAGTTATGTAAAGAAAAACTCTCCAAATTTGAGAAATACTGAAAAATCAAATAAAATACTATGGTCATGTTTGATAAACAGTTTTTTTGAGCTAAAATTAGATGGTTGAAGTATTTTTAGAAATTTGACCAATTAAATATGCTAATTTAGATGTTTCGTAAATAGATGATTGTAATAGCGGATTGAGATGAAACCCCTCATTTTGAAAAATCTCCTTTTAAGAGCTTTTTGAGTTTGAAGTTTGGATAAAAGACTTGTAAATACTATTTTGTCCTTGATAATTATAAACATTTTCTCTAAATAACATAAATTTGATTAACTAATAAAGTTAAAAAATTATTTCATGAATAAGAAATTATTATATAAATTAATAAATACATATAAATTTAATAATTAATAAAATTATATTTAAAATATAATTTCATAGATAAAAAATTAATGTATACATCTAAATTTAATAATTATTAAAATTATATTAAAAAGATAATTTCACAAATAAAAAATAATATATACATCCTCATATATGACAGTAATGATGATAAAAAAATTAATTTTCATAATCTAATTACTATTAATAGAGACAAAATGTTAATAACTAATAAATTATTCAAACAAGTATCAAATATAATCATTCCTTATATGTTAATTTGTTTGTTCAAATAATCAAACAACTATCAACTATCAGTTAATTTTACCAAACACTTTTATTCAGCCAGCTAATGTAATCCGCTAGTCAAATCAGCTAATGTTATCCGCTATCCACTATCAGCTAATGTAATCCGCTATAAACTATCCGCTAATTGCCAAACATGGCCTATATATTTAAAAAATTAAATTAATAAAAGATTAGAGGTGGAGTGATGAAAAATATTCTTTTGTTTTTAATTGGGTTATGTCATAGGGTTATTAAATACAAATTATTTAGATTTTTTTAAAAAAATAATTTCTCAAATGATAATTAATATTATTATCGATATATTTTTTATGTTTTAAAATTGTCACATATTGATATTTTTTGGTCAATTTTTTTTACTTTGACTATAATTATTTAAATATTTTAATTAATTAAAATTTATAAAAATATATATTTAAAAACCACTTGATTGACCGTTATTAAAATATATTTTTCATATTTTTATCAATAATAAGTTTTAAATTATAAGAAGTCAAAGTTGAAAAAACTTGACCACAAAAATGTCAACATGTGACAGTTTTAGTGTGACGAAGAGAGTATCATTTCAGGGACCTAAAGAGCGGTCCGATGCAAAAAAAAGAGCATAGTGTTTATCTTAGGAGATTCAGATTCGAGCAACCTTATAATCACCTTAAGACTATTTTAAAAAATTTATCATTTAATAGTTAAATACAATGACAATAAGTTTATAAACAAATTTTATACCTCAAGCTCATCATTCATTGAATTAATTTTAAAAAATAAAATTTCACGGAAATCTTGCAATGAAATTTGACAAATTGGGTGGCAAAATGACTTTCTTTTGGGAAGTCATGAGAAGGAAACCTGTGATTTTATTTACCTTTATGGGATTGAGAAACCAGAAAATATTAAAAAGTGGGTAAATCACATATTTCAACATTTATTTTCTTCTCACCCTTATTTTGGTCTACTAAAGTTTTTTTTTTTTAATTTAATTACTAAACATTTGAATTACTCATGTTCCGGCCACTCCACCGTTAAATATTTAACGGTGTTATGAACGACCATCTATCTTTTAAAAATTATGAACAGCCCTAAAGCTTTCTTCAATCTTTGTGAAAAAAACTCTCTTTTTCGTTTTTCCTTTGATTTCTCGATAATGATCATTTTCTTTCAAATTCCAACGATGGAGAGGCAGAGAAAGAGGAGACAAGCCATATATCCTAATTTCTTGTTGATTGAACCATTGGGATTGTAGATCAGAGTACTTTGGAATTTCATGGTTTTTGGTGTCTAGGTTGAATTTTGTGATTTTTAAAGAGACTTTGAGAAAATTTAAATTAATAGAGTGAGAGGGGGGCAATGAGGGGAGTTCGTTGGCGCATGAACGGTCGAAAAAGATGATGGAGAACAATGGATTTTGGGGTCTGCATGACACGGGTGAACTTGTAAAAGTTTCATCATTGGGGAGAAGATAAAATAAAAAATGCGGATGTCATTGGTTGTTACTACGGGTGTGCAAAAAAATTCGATCTGATTGATCCGATCCGTTTATCAATTGATTCGATTCGAATTTTTGGATATCAGATCCGTTTTTTATTTTTGGAATAATTTAGATTGGATATTCAAAAATTTCAGATCGGATACGGATAGTTATTTCACATTTGGACCAGATATCCGATTATCCGATATCCGAAAATTTAAATTTTTTTATAGATATGAATCTTATTATATTCGATAATTTTACTTGTTACATACGAAAAATTAAAATTTTCATGAATATAAATCTTGTTATGTTCAATAATTTGTTGGTTTTTATATTAGAAAACCTAAAATTTTCATGGATATGACCGTCAAATTAAAAAAAATTAAATCAAGTCACAAATTCGGATATTCGAATATCCGATCCGAAATTTTAGATATCCGAAAATTGGGTATCTATTTTTTTATCGGATACGAATCGCTAAATTGTCTATCCAAAAATTTTGGATATTCGAAATTTCGGATCGAATATCTGAAATACACACCCCTAACTACTACATTGGCAAAAAGTAATCCACGTCAACACACGTGGCTATCACATCACCCTCATGTGTATGATCTAGCACACGAGTGACCAAACATTAGCAATTTAAAAGTTTAGTTATTAAATTATTTTTTTAAGTTTAGTGATTAAAATAAAAGTAAAAAGAAAATTATGTGATGAATTTTATAATTTATTTTCCTTGTCGATTATTCAAAGCTAATTCCTCACCACCGATTCCAACCATCGAGCAGTCTCCTTTAAACGTTTTTAATCTTTACAAAGTTTATGTGATTATTTAAAGAAATAAATTAAATAATTTTAAGGGTTTGTTAATATATTTAAAGGTTCTCTTAACATTTTGCTGAGGGAATTTTTTTTGAACAGTTTCTATTTAGGAGAAGAGGAAAAATAAATTCGTTCCTAATAAGTTTTGAACCCACAACTTACGAAAGAGAAAGAAGGGTGTCAACTGAAAGTTTTAACCACTTACTGTAAATATTATTGACTCGAGGGGAACATTTTTAGTGTAATGAAAGCCTAGTCAGATATATCAAAAGATGTTAAAATAATAGAATATTTTACCAACATTCAATGTATTCAGTTTATTTATGAGTTCAAATATTGACATTTTGAGTTAAGAAAATTAGATTGGTTTATAATATCTTATTTAAATTAACCGTTTAATAAATTGAATATTGATAGTTATAAAAAAATATTAAAGTAAATAGTTTTGCATAAATATCTAGTTTTAAAAAATTATTAGTTAAATAGTAGAAGGCAACAAAAAATTACATTTAGTTTATACTACTAATAATATATAAAAGCTAGAGGTCCTATTTGATCAATATATTTTGAGCCAAAATTAGAGGTTTGATAAGTCAAATTTATTAATTTAGATGTTCAGTAAATAGAGGACAACAATATAAAATTGTGATGAAATCTCTCAATTTGAAACTATTTGACATTGTTATTATTGATGACACTATTCATAAATAGTGAGCACCGATATTCACTGTTCACGTATGGGTACGAGCTGCCAAAAAATTGAATTTAAGTTTGTAACAACTATATTTTGAAAAAGTATTTATACCCACCTTTGAGAACTGGTACCACTGAGTGCAGGAGCCTAAATAGCTCGGAAATTCATCACCAAACGATTATAATTCATCCCCAACGGCTACAAACTCATTCCTCCTTATAAATACACATCAAAGACATTTCAAAAAGTAAGAGATGAGCATCCAAGCCTAAAGATCAAGATAAAAGAGCTTCAAGACTTTATTCTTTCATTTTCTCTTGTACATTTTATAGTGGGCTTCATTGTAAATCTTTTAGTGTTCATTTTTTGAGAGCCTAATTATACAAACACAGTTGTCATGTGAGGTTTTTTTCTTTGTTTGCTAAATTTTTATTTCTCCTAAGTAGAGTGTAAGTTTTAGAGTATGAACTTCGAGAGAAAGAATTCACAAGATTTTGGGTATAAATTTTGGAGAATTTGTAAGGTTTCTCTTTCTCCTTAAAAGAAAGAATAGTTAGTGAATTTGTGAAAAATTCTTAGTGTGAATAGCTAAGGTAGTGGAGGTAAATTTAGAAGTCAAAATATTATAAACCATTGTGCAATTTTTTAAGGGTAAACTACATCAGTAGTCACCGAACTATGATTTCTTTCCTATTTTGGTCACCGAACTATTTTTTTGGCAAAAACATCACTAATGTTATGCTTCCTTCCTATTTTGGTCACCGACTATTAAAAACTTAACGATTTTGCTGACGTGGAATTTTATTTTATTTTTTTAAATTTCCATGTCATTTCTTCTCTCTCCTCGTAAGCAATATATGTTATTTTATAATATTTTTATTCAAACTAACAGGATGGTGACACTGTCACTGCCTATTAGTGGAATAAAAGGAATGAAAAATCAAGCCCCTCATGCAACCAGAAAGATTCGACTAATAGGCAGTTACACGTGTCACCATCCTATTAGGCAGTTACACGTGTCACCATCTCTCTAGTTGCATAATGGGCTTGATTTTTCATTCATTTTATTCCACTAATAAGAAGTGACACTTGTCACCATCTTGTTAGTTTGAATAAAAATATTATAAAATAACATATATTGCTTACGAAGAGAGAGAAGAAATGACATGGAAAATTAAAAAAAATAAAATAAAATTCCACGACAACAAAATCGTTAAGTTTTTAACGGTCAGTGACCAAAATAGGAAGGAAACATAACCTTAGTGATGTTTTTTTCCAAAAAAAATAGTTCGTGACCAAAATAGGAAGCAAACATAACGTTAGTGTTGTTTTTACCAAAAAAATAGTTCGGTGACCAAAATAGGAAAGAAACCATAGTTTTGTGACTACTGGTGTAGTTTCTCTTTTTTTATCTTTCAGTTGCTTCCACCACAATATCTTGTTTGCCAATTCAACATCCTTTTGACGATTTTCGGTTGATCCATTCGAGTCCAACAATTTTCAATTTATTAGGAACTTGACATATACGATCTATGTGAATACATATGAAATCCAATGATTGAATCATTAAAATATTAATTATAAAAAATTTATAAAACTATGTAAAAATGTATTTAGTTTTACACTAATCTGTTTCTCGTATATATTTCTTAAATTACCTTAAATATTTTCCAAAGCTCTAATGAATTTTACACTAATATCAATCTTTAAATATGATCTGCTTTGAACCATCAATTTTGATTTGAATACGTGATTTGCGTTTGTGGATGGTTTTCACACAACGCTTAGCTCTGATTTACGGTTGTCAGTGGTCTTTCATATGTTTGATCCCCTTTCGTAGTTCGTTTGCCAATGCAATCAGATCTATTCATATCAATCTTTTGCTCGAGTCTTTTAATTGAGTTTTAACATTTTCATTGTATGATATAAGGTGGCTAGTTTCTTATGTCATTGGTTATTGGAAAATGTCCAAATTATGTATTTAATTTACGTTTATGATTGTAAACTCTCATTATAATTTAGATATTTTCTTTTTTTAATAAAACTAATTGCTTCTATAAAAGAAATAAAATTCTCTTTTTAGATAATTTTCCCATGTATATTTCTGTTGTTTTTAATCAAATTAATTAATTAATTAATTACCAATGGCGAGAGAGCATGTGAAAGGCACTCACAAGTGAAAAAAAAAAGATCATTTACTTTTTTTTGGGGCAAGAAATATTGAATGAGATTTAATAAACCTGTGATAAATGGGGTGTGCATTCATTTATTTTGAGGTAAAGCCGTGATCTTAATTTACTTTGCTTCACTATCGGGTAATATATATAGATATATTTATATACACAAAGAATTTATTTATATCAGTGTAAAATTAGTGTAATTTTATATAATTTTTAATAAATTATTATTCTAATAATATAATATTTGTATTTCATGTTGTTCTATTCATGTAGACATAAAATACTTTCAACGTTAAGTAGATATTGATAAAAAAACGGTATTCTCGGTGGATATACTAAAGTTATTAGATTGATTTAACAAATATAATTAAATTGATAAATTTAATAATCAGATTGTTAGGATATTAGTGGGATGAAATGTATAAAACATTATTGATTTTATATATATTTAAATATTGACTTTCCTTTTCTTTTAGAAAAAAACGAACAATTAAATTTTGAATTTATATTTAATACACGGGCGGAAACTAAAAGCTTTTATAAGCGCCTTAGTTTTATAGTTTAGAGGGTTAGTTTAGAGTGTAAGGATGGCCCATCAGTTTTAACAAGATTTTTTTTTCTTCTCTCGGAATATAAATTTGGTAACAGAAGAGCTGGCCTATCAAATTCTCAGTTAAATCAATAATAAAAATTTGTCACCATGTGAGGGCTCCCACCCCAATGACATTTTTAGTCTTCAAGTGATACATACATATACACATATATACATAATTTTGTTTATTTGTTTGAATTATTAATTAAAATTTTATACAATTATGAAATTATTTTTAAAAGTACAAATTAAAATGTCTATACTATACATAAATCCCTCTTAAATCAAAGTCATTGTTTTTAAGTACACTCAAACCCACGATCTTCATGATGTTACAATAACAACCTTACCAATCGAACTAATACTCAATCAACACAAACATAAAATCATAAAAATTGTTATTATCTTCTACTTGCTTAAAATGTTGCTTATGTTCGTGGGTTCAGTTAGATTCGGATCAAGCTTTGAATAGATATTTAAAATTTTAATTTTGAATCTATTTTAAGTATTCTTGTTTAGAAAAATGTTATTGAATTATTTTTAAATTATTAAAAGTTAAGTTTTCAATATAAGAGAAATGGGCACTCTTTTCTCTCTTTGATTTTTTTGATCCGTTCCTTAGTTTTTAATGATATCCTTTTACCTTAAAAAAAAATCTATCCATTTTGCTCTTCTCGAAATATACAGTAATTAGTTTACTCATTTATCAATAGAGGAGCCAAAATATAATCCGAGATAAATTCAAAGACTGTTGTAGTATTTTTTGATAAATTCTAAATCTAATTTTAGTCCTACCTAAAGAGAAAGGGAAAAGAGAGCTCTAGAGAAGGAAGGAAAGCACTTCTAATAAATCTAAAAGTCATGACCTAAAGAAATATCAAGAAACAAAACTGAACAACTTAGTCAACCAGCTAAATGTGCTTGCTCATGACTGTTTATCTCAAATTATTTTTAAAAGTTGTAAACGGCAAGTATCATTTTGAAAGATAATTGATGCAAATAAAACTTTTATAATATCTAACGGATGAAAATAAAATAAGAATAATAGATAATTTATGGTAGGTGAATTGTACTACAAAATTTTTCCTGAAAGCTAAGACCAGGGACCAGATACATCTATTGTGTTTGCCAAAAAAAAAAAAAACAAGACAAACTGTGTCCATAATAGTGTTTGGCAGAGTGAATTTTACACCGAGTTAAACTGACATCAAACCCACCCAGAGATGGATACATGACATTATGTTAGAGGACGAACCAATAAAATTTTTCAGATCGGGGCCACGTCACAAAATTTAAAATTTTCGGGTACCTAGATATATTTAAAATTGATATTTTATATATATTTAATATACATATATATTTATATTAAACTAATAAAAATCTTAATTTTTTATATTTTATATTTAATAAATATATTTTTATATTAAACTAATAAAATATTTTTATATTAAAAAATACATATTTTTTATATTCGGGAACCCAAGTATCCGACTAACGGGTACCCGCAACACCCAAGCCGGGACACGGGCCGGCCATAGCACTACCCGACGATCCGGGTACCCGGATTTGAGCACCCCTAGCTCCGACACATCGTACGATGTTATAGAATAAAGAAGGTATATTGCACCGCGTATGTCAAAGCATTCTGATTTACCGGTACGATAACATGAACAAAGGATGACTACTGACTCGGAAGTTCATTACCGAGAGAATTCTGTATGAGCTCCTATGGTTTTATGAAAATAGCACATAGAAAACAATGGATAAAACTATAGCATCTGTAATTGATCATAAAAGTTAACAAAGAAAGGGTATTTACCTGTCGAGTAGAACGAATGAGAATTAAATTCCATGGTAGACTGAATCTCCTCTGTACTATCTTGCTTCCATTAGTTGCACCTCTTCATATATAGGACGGAAAAGAACTGTTGGAATATACCTCTCACCAAAGCTCGGAAATATAACCTACATCGTTATAAAAAGTAGTGACCCAGTTACTTTCAGCTAATCTAAGAAACGAGTGTTATGCTGCAAACCGTTCGAGGCTTGTAGATGCATATGTATGCAATCTGTCTGCCTCAATACTAGGGTACATTAGAAAGAAGAGCTAAAGTCGGAAGCATATTTTGGTCAGACAATAAAATCGGAAACGGATATGAATTGATATGTTGCTCAAAGTCTAGTATGAATGTCAGATGCAGGAATATAATGGACACGAGTAGAGTATGTTCAATTTTTTCTACGTTTTTCCATGTATTGGAGGATCATATCCTCGTACCCTTGTCCAAATATGTCGGACACAAGGACTTCAAGAAAAATGAAGAGTTTGAGCAACAATATAATTGTGAGCTTGACCATCACAATGAAGGTGCGTGAAGAGATTGCAGGGAGCACTTGGTAAATAAATGAATCTGAAATTTAAGGTTTAGACGAACAATTTTTCACCACTTGGACCGATGACTACTCTTTATTCATTGATCTACCCTCACATGGAATCAGATAGCCTGGTCATGATGGATCAGACGAGAACAATATCATGTTTTCCAAATCTTTCCATTCCTACGGCTCGACCCACAACCAATGGCAAACCAGAAACATTTTTCTAGTTTCGAAACAGTCACCTTGTTTGAAAGTATGATGCTCCAAAAGTGTTGAGTGTTATGTGAGCTTCCCAAACCTTTTACTGGTTGACAATCCTCCAATACTTTTTGGATCAATAAAAATTCAAACTCAGGGGTGAGTCTCTAATAAGGATATGCGTTGGACACATGCACATTCAATTTTTTCGAAAATTTTCTGTGTTTGGAGGGCAACATCCATGTCCAAGTAAGCATGGAACAAAGGGGTACAAAGACTAATGTAATTATCGTCTATTCTAAAGGGACTACACATGTAAACGGTGAAATGAAATATTCCTAGCGATCTTTCAAATTTTGAATAATCGTTACCTAGCCTTCAAAGGAAAGTTTTTCCCCCAAAAAATTCAATCAACTCTCTCAAATTTGTACCAAAATATATACATCAGGCCAAGGGTATTATGTGATAGTATTCAGTTGCTACCTGAAGAGTGGAGACTAAGAAAATTTTCTCACCACAATAAGTTTTCCCGCATTCTCAGGCCTTTTAGCCAAGCAAATTGCAGCAGCTGCAGCAGCTCCCGAAGAAATGCCAACCTAAAGAGGAAAAAGATAACCCAATCAATTAGCAAAGCTAGCCGATTCTGAAACGCAGTAATTAATGTAAATTATAAGATCTACACTGCATTTTGTCTCCTTCCATATTTGACACAGGTGACAAAATTCAGTTGAAACTAATGAAGACCGTCTCCATTTTGCTAGCCGAGAACTTTAAGCTGAATCATAAATAGACCACTTTCACAAGAGTCGGAAGCACAAAAGAAACAAGGAAACACTGTTAAAGGATCTACACCGAAATATAGTTGCATATTACCAGCAGCCCTTCCTCCAGTGCTATTCTCCTTGCCATATCGACAGCTTCATCATTGCTGACCCACATTTCTATGACAATAAAATCAATATCTAGAACTTCATGTCATATTGTAACTGGACATGGCAAAACCAAATGCAAGAAACCCATAGGAACCAAATGCAATGGATCAGGCTGATATTATTGCCTAATGCAGATATCCGAAAGCCAGAAAACAATATATATCAGATAATCTAAAAAAATGAGTGGAATCTTTATGGACCGATACATCCAGATCATCTCAAACATCATATAGCCTTCAGCCGATATGCCATTAAAAAGTAAGATTATAACCAAGCCAAAGCCATATATTGCCGTACACAGAGAAAAGAAAAGTATGAGTGTATTGGAAGCAGATCGTTAAATATAATATTGGAACAAGGACCACCCCTGCCCTTCTGGATAAACTGCTCGAAAGTTATCTGTGATGTAATGTCAAGATGCACGTATAAACTTGCAACACTTTCACAAGTCAATAGTATTAATCATTAATTAAGCTTTCAAGTTGATTGGTTGATATTGCCGCCGAGTTAAAGAAATTTTTTATTTATAGGATTTATGTTAAATAAATTTTTTATTTATAGGATTTATGCACTCCTCCAACAACTTGCATGCATAGGCTAGCAAGACTCGAATAACACCACTTCCAACTTATAACATAACATGTATTTGACATTTCTTGTTCAGAGGTCAGTCAGACAAGTCATTGGAAGAATGATTAAAGAGAGCTACAGTTAAATGATGAACACCCTATACATTTGGAGTGAAAGAAAAACGTCAAACAACCGACTGAAAAGAACATGGCATAACCACAATAACTTTGCTATAAAAACTAGTTTTGTATGGAACAGAATGTTGGTACCGCAGAAAAACTAACAAATCCTGATGATATTCCTCTACATTCAGAAAAAGAGAAGGGGGAAAATAGAGGGAAAGACAATCTTCACCTTGATAACTTCATCAAGCAAGTTAACATCTAGGATGCTTGGCACATAACCTGCAGCAAAATCTTTTATAATATTAGCAGGAAAGCCAAACAAATCCATTTAGTAGAACAGGGAAAAGAATTATGTTGTGAAAATAAAAAGATCTTGACCTGGGTTTTCTCCAGAAATTATACTCCTCAGGTTCCACACCGACTACCTGAGTAAACAATAATATTACATAGGGAAGACTTGCAATAATGTAATGTTCTGAAAATTTTACGATATAAACTAAAACATCCCTAATCACTAACAGTTACAAGCTTGAGAATTCCAATAAGCACTAAAGCAGTTAAATTGAAATGAACTTCATAACAAGCTTAAATATCAAAGAGACCTTAATTTCTTCGTTCATTATTTTCAAGTAACGTCCAGTGCCCGTAATAGTACCACCGGTTCCAATTCCAGCAACAAATATGTCGACATTACCCAAAGTATCCTCCCATATTTCTGGTCCTGTCGTTTCAAAATGAATCTGCAGTTCATGCAAGAGTATGTTCATATAACCATCTCAGAATAATATATTCGGAACATTGACATTTATCCATTTAGGCTAACTGTGAAAACAACATTAATTACCTTCATATTAGCTACATTATCAAACTGTTGAAGAATGAAAGCATTTGGAGTATTAAGAACAATTTCTTCAGCTTTATCGACAGCCCCTTGCAAGCCTTTTTCAGGGTCTGTCAGAACAATCTCTGCTCCAAACGCACGTAAAAGGATTCTCCTTTCAAGGTTTATAGAAGCAGGCATAGTTACTATAAGCTTGTAACCCTTAGTCGCTGCAACAAATGCGATTCCAAGGCCTGTATTTCCACTTGTCGGCTCCACTAATATGGTCTGCGATGGATATAGCCCACAAAAAGAATATATGTAATCATATGAAAGGAAAGGCATTTGTGACTATATAAACGTGTCCAAGACTATGAGCCTTATAATTTTCGAGAATCAAAGGCAGCATATTTACTGGGGACTTCTTTCACTAGCAATAAAGAGAACAAGGTTAACCTTCCCAGGAGAAATTGCTCCACTATCTTCAGCCTCGGATACCATACTAAGGCCAATCCTATAATGTCAACCGTTGAAAATAAAGAGAGAGAGTCATTTTTAGCATATTTTCAATAGGGATACATGAAAACAAGCTAATAACTTGCACAATATAGTACATATTCAGGTAATCTGCCGCTTCTGAAAGCCTCCGGTCCTATTGATGACTTGAAGCACAATCAAACAGATGATTCATGCCCAAAATTGCATAAAAAGATGCCCTGTGCATATGGGGAATTACTGTAGACTTCACAAGAGAAAGAATATGTACCTGTCTTTGACACTCCGGCAAGGTTCCATGGATTCAAGTTTTGCAGCAACGTTGGCCACGCATCCGTCTGTTACCTTGTTGAGAAATATCATCGGAGTACTCCCGATCAACTAAATCAATTTTGTCACAACTGATCAAAATTAGTAAAGGTTTGACACATAAACAAAGCATTACCATCAAAGTAAATCATAACAAGTAACACCAACATGGCAAGAAACTGTTGTTGGATAATGTTTTAAACGGGAAATGGAAATAATATACTACAACATGCTCAAATGATAGGGCAGTATGTCATAACCGTGAAATGACAAAATCCACAACATCAACCACTTCCTATCCCCCAATTTAAGATATTATCTTGCAGAAGAAAAGGCAAAAAAAAAACCTTGAACAAAAATGCTCTTAAACTACACCAATCACTTCCTTTTTTCTCCCATTTCAAGGAAAATACAAAGTAAACCATTAAAATTCTTAGCCTTTAAATCCCCCACCCCACCTAAAAAAAATAAACTTTTAAATGGGAAAAATATTTTAAACATACAAAATACAATTACTTTTCATGGAATTGAATAGGGAAATGGGGTAAACAAACTAGAACCTGGGTTACATCCTCAGCAATGTTAACAGCTTCAAATTCCTCTTCTAGTTTCTCGTCTACTTCTTCCTCTTCAACTACTAACGAAAAAGCTCTTCTTGTTGAAGCAAAGGAGACATTTTTAACATTCAACTTGGTTTTATTGTGCAATGAAAAGTTAAGCCAAGGTTTGAAGGGTGGAAAACTGTGGCGTTTAGGTAGAGAAAGAAAGGGTTTTGTAGGAGGAAGATGAAGCAGGGGAGAAGGTAGTGCCATTTCTGTTGCTGTGTTGAGTTTTTTCTGAGGTTTTAGATTGGTTCCATGGCTTTGTAGACCCACCGTTTATCTTCTCTTTTCGATATATTGGGTTAAGAGCCCATAATTTTTATGAATAATGAAATGAGTTTTTTAACGTGAGGATCTAAAATAGGCTAAAATGAAATTATACAGAAATTTTTATTAAAAAAAAATAAAAGTTTTGATAATAATTTTTATGTACATAAAGAAATACTTATAAAATTGGTAAACATTTTTTTATATATCGAAATTTTTATTATTTTTATAAGTATTTATATATATATAAAAAAATCAATACTAAAATTCTTATTATTTTTTGTAAATGTTTTTATATAGCCTTATTTTAAGCCACCTCACTCTAGAACTTCTCGAATGAAATGTCTTTCGAAAATTATCTGGAAAGAGGATTTTTTTAAAGTAATCAGCAAAATTCTATTTTTACCAACAAAAAATCTGCAAGTCCTAATGCAGGCCTTCTGAATTCCTTAAATAATGTTAAATTATATTGAATTAGAAAATCATTTCATAATATATTTTTTTGTAAAATAGCACGATTCTGAAATCCAGAGTTTTCATTATAGCTTTGGCGTCCATAATTTTATACAAGCGCGTGTATTTACATTATAAAAATTTAAATCTTAAATCTTAAATTATTAACCCTAACTCTAAAAACTTAAACTCTAAATCTTAAACCCTATACACTAAATTCTAAACACTAACTTTAAATTCTAAATCATACAACCTAAATCACTAAACTTTAAACTCTAAATTAAAACTCGAACCTCTAAAACTAAAAAGTATGTGTAAACTAAAATTTATAAAGTTTTTTTTCCTAAATAAATAGACAGAAATGTCCAAAGTTCACGGTACAACCAAACTGGAAAAACTACTAATTCACGGTACAACCGATTTAATTCAATAAGTTAGACAGAATCTGATACGTTTAAGTATTGTATTAAAAATAAGACTATTAAAGTACTTTTCTTAACAAACAGTACTCTCATGGCAAATGGAATTCTCATACTATTTAACTTGCTATTGCCTATTGGAACCTACTGGATAACGCCCCATAATTTGTGGTACAGCCTTTGGCTAACAATTAGGAAACAGTCGGGACAAGTTTTAAATGGAACAGTTCTGTCAGGATGCCCATATATGTTCTAAATCCTTAGCAAAATCCTTGGCTCTATGGAAAATTACAGATCTATGATCAGCATTTGGAACAATATTGAGTTCCACTAATTCTGGGAATTTCATCTTCATGTTCTTGCTGCACTCCAAAGGGACTTCCATGTCCTCATCACCATGGATGATCCTAACCTTTACTGATCTTGATTCATTCAAAGTTTCCAAATGTTCATCCGTCGACATTGCTCCTCCGCATATCGTATTATGCATGTTATGCCATGCTGAACGATGGCTGTGCCTTGTCAAGTCCACTTCCATGAAACTCAGTTCCCTATACATTTAGTAAAATCATAGATAAACATGTTACTCGAAACTTTTATTATCTTAGTTTCAGAATAGAGAAAGGAATTGCAGGTATTAGAATTCGAATCTCTGGCAGCTGCGCCTGCATAGACTAATTGAGGCTCGAAATAAATCTTCGGTTTGCAAGTATTGGAATTTGATACAGATAGGAAGGAGTTGCAAAAACTAGAACTCAAATCCGAAACCTATAGGATGTTACTGCTTAAGGGTACATGAACTGATTGAATCAAGTCCTAAGTTCTGGTGTTTGTCATGTGGAATGCATATATATATATGTATGTGTAAGGAATGATAGTATGATAACCTTCGAAGAGTGAATAGCTTGAGAATCATCTCCCACGTCCGATGATTCCGACAGAACAGGAAACAAAAACATCTTCCGACATGTTCGTACCACGACATAACAGATTTACCAAATGCTAACGGCGGCCACAGTGTCTTTCCGGCAAGTTTGTTGAGCGCCATTAGGGAAGTTCTTGCTCCATCCTTTGCAGAAGGAAAGTATGGCTAATTGTAGAACCACAGAAAAACAGAATATTAAAACAGAGAGAATTGAGAATTCAATTCGAGTCGAGTTTCAAATTTCAGATTGAGATTGAGATTAAGCTTGTTACTGCTTGAAATCGTCTCAAATTGATTATACGAAAAAGGAAATCAAGGTAAATGGTTCTACTCACAGGTGCAACAAGAGTGACTGATTTGACGAAGTTGGGGTATTTAGCAGCCAAGGCCAAAGCAATTATGCAACCCATGGAATGAGCCACCAAATGGAAAGAATTCAACTGGAATGGCGAGATCACAGACTTGTCAATCATTTCAACATGATCAAGCAATGCATACATACTGTCATTCGGCTTCGGACTTCTTCCAAATCCGAGAAGATCAACGGCGAAAAGCCTGTAATGACCTTTTAAGGATTCAGATAGGTTGCTGAAAACTGTTTCTGTCCAAAATGAAGAAGATGAAAGGAACCCATGCAAAAATATCACATTTTCAGCTGCCTCATCTCCTGTTGGGGCCTCAGTTCTAACTGTCAAACAAAAGTGTTGGTGCCAAAATCAACATCCATTTATGTTACTCTGATTTCGTATCGAACACATTCGGATTTCGAATTTCATTAGACTCACTCGAGAGTGTAAAAGAAGAAATTTACCTTGTGGAAGATGTGTGACAACAACATGAAGCTTGTGATCATACCCTTTCTTCGTCCACGAAACACAAGAGTTGCATCCACAATCAGACCATCGATTCACCGCCAAACTTCCATTGATGCTACCATCTCCATCATCCTTTTTCTTTCTATACATTTCCCATTTCCTTGCAAAACCAAGAAACCCCATTTTTCTCAACACGTTTCTCCTCCCATACAAACTCTCCGATAACGTTTCCGATTCCATTCCCTTGTTCTCTCCGTCGTTTCCGCAGTAACATGGAGTGCGAGCTTCACCTTCAAAGAACTCATCGACAACCTTGAAAACCACACAAAGAAGGGCGTCGAGGAAGTCCAGGAAAAGAAAGACAACACAGGAGACTGAACCGAGGAGGGTTCTGCCACACTTCCGTGTCCATTTTCCTGCTGAATTTTCAGCAGACATTGATAAGGAAATGCAAGAAAACGGGTATAAACAGGAGAGTGACAAGTGGGGAAAATAAAAGGAACACTTGTGGAAAGATTGAGGATTGGACATGAATTTATATGGAATCCAGATAAGCTGAATGTTGACGTAGCTGGTAGCTGCTAGATGTGTATGGAGAATAAGAATACTATTTTGGAGAGAAAAGTATTTTATACCTTTCGTTTTGAGCGTCCAAAAATATTCCAAGTATTATTCTTTTTAATAACAATTAGTTGGTCTAGTGACTTAGATAGCGAGTAGAACTTTAACGTTGTAAATGAAAAAACTAAGTTGAAAGAGTCACTCATATTAAACATCTACAAAATATGATCTAAATTAGTGGACTAATAAGTCGGATACCGTAATTAAACAAAATAAATATTAATTTTATAATTTATATCAAGGTTAATAAAGTTTATCATGTTAAGTTCAGTTTGAATAAATTCAAGTTAAATCATGTTTTGAGCTTCGGTTTTGGCTTATTATTAGTTATATACAATGTTGGATTTTGGCGGAATAGTTTAGGGGTTTAGTTAAAAAAATTTAAAAAAATCTAGAGATTTAATTAATTTTTTTTTAAATGGATGTATAATTAAAATTTCAAAAATTCTGGAAGGTTTAATGATTTAAAAAAAACTTAAGGGGACTTAATTAGAAATTTAATAAGAATTTTTAAAAATTTAGAGAGTCTAAATTGTTAAAAGATTAATAGATGTAACACATATTTTCTAAAAGTTTGGGGGTTGTTATCATATTTCCTCTGGCTATATATATATATATATTCATTCTAGTACAAGATAATATCAAGGTTCAATTTTAAATCTGGATAAACTCGTATACTTACAAACTAAACTACTAGAATCTGAATCTATATATATATTGAAATATACTGAATTATATTCAAAGTGATAGGATTACATATGTATCACACCGAAAATATTGAAAGTTCAATGCATAAAAATAAATACAATAAAATTTTAAGGGTGTGAAAGATATTAAAATACAAAACATATCACTTTTAGAAGGACTTGAATAAATTTCTGAATAAAATCCAGCAAACAACTATTTTGATTAGAGTGCTCTATGAAGAAAGCAAATTCTTCCGCTATTTGTTCTTATCATATCGACACAACCACAAAAGATAATCATAAGCATATATAGATTGGCTTCTTTTGCTAACAAAAATGTTCGTTGGATACTCCACTCGAACTTTAAACTATCAAAAGACAGACTATAACTGTTATAAAAACAGACAAAAAAATTATCATAAAAATATACGAAAAGAATGTCATAAAAATATACGTGATATAATGAATAATAAGCCAAAACGATCAAAGATAAATCACTAATAATATATCACATCTATTTATAAATTCAACATATATGAATTTGACAAAACAAAAAAAAGTTACAAATAAAGTATTCACCATCAAATATAAATCTTATTTATAAAATCAACAAAACGATCAAAGATCGTCATCAGCAAAAAAAAAATATAACAAATAAACTTTTTTTAAAAAATTTAAAAAAATTATAATCGTTGCAGAACCAATAGGAAAAGTGGGTATATATATTTGAATGGATGGGAACGCGGATACTTGTCATTTTAGGTATGGTAGGCTGGTTTGGTGATGAAAAGTCAATAGAAAAGAGAGTGTTGGACAAGCATGTACACTTGGACGCCAAATGTTAATTCGCTTAGTAACTCTTACTTCAAATTTCATTAAATTGTTATTGTTATAATATTTATTTATGTTTTCCATGTGCAACGGAGTATATACAATTTAAAATACGGCTGAAGTAGATGATTAAAGTTTTCAATTGACATTTTTCTCTTCTCTTAAATAATGAGTTAAAAACTTAATAAAAAAATAGTCTTTAGTGTAGTACATAACTATTTTATGGTCAATTTTATTTATGTCGTTTTCACTTTTCATTTTATATTTAAATTTTTTTACAAGTCCTTATAATGCGTGGATTTAATATTAGATTACTTTCACTTCATATACTTTAAAATTTCAATCTTAACTTAAATAATACATGTTAAATAATATTAAGTCGAATTCTGTCATTAGTTTTTATATTACGTATAAATTTCGATTTAATTCATGTTCTCCATTTTCATTATTTCTTGTAGTTTAATAGTGTTATTTTTGTATCGTTTTGGATCAAGTTTTTTTTCTTTTTTCTTTCAAGTCTTGAATTTTAAATTTTGACAAATACGTAAACTTAAATCAACCAATTTAAAATACAAGGAAAACTTATAATGGACGAAAAACTAACTATAGAATTTGACTTTCAAACAGTACTAGCATGTCAATTAATCATGTAGAATTTTTGGGGATGAAGGTTATGGCAACTTCATAGTTAAATACTTAGATTTTTTTGTCAGACTTTTTAAGGGATAACGACACAAATGCCCCCGTACTTTCTTAAATTTATTAATGCGGTGTCTAAAGTTTGTAAACGTTCAATGTGCTCCTGTACTTTATTTCTGTCTTCTAAAATATTCCCCGAGACTAACGGTGTTAAGTGATGACGTGGTTGAGACACGTGACACTCTCCTACGATGACATGCAGTACTTTTAATAATAAAAAAAGGGCTTTCAAACAATTTAACCTTTTTTATGGACAAAAAGGAAAACATACAAAAAGTAAAGGCCATAAAAACAATTTAACCCTTTCTTTAATTTTTTCCTAATACATTCAGTTTCTTCCCCAATCTCGGGGTCAGCTGAAACCCACCACCAGTTGCCTCTTCACTCAACCAAAAACGTAAGTAGAATAGAAAAGTCGCCGCCGCTAGAGCGATCGTGTAACGTAGACAAGTGAAAGCACATTAAAGCTACCCACTTATTAAACCAATATCTGGCACTGTATAAACACATACCAAGCAAAATCTACTTGGATTGTTGATAATTTCAGGCTAAAAGAAAGAAAGAAATTGAAAGTTGAGGACTCGCCATAGTCTAAGAGAATTGAGTTTGTAGGGATTAAGAGAGCACAGAAAATGATATATGTAGTCACTAGATTTTTATCCACCCCTTTTTATCATTTTTATTTTTATTTTTATTTTTATTTTTATTTTTATATAGTATAGTATAGTATTATTATTAGATATAAAACTCAAAAGAAATAAAAAAAAATAGTTCATTAATTTAATAAAAGGAGTCCATTTAATTTCAAAGAGAGTCCATTTACATTGGTGACCCAATTGGCCCAAAAATAAAACCCTAGCTGATTTATTGTTCCCTATGCGCAGCCAGCTCATGGCCGTTGGATCTAAGTGAGATCCAACGGTCCAGATTTGATATGGAGAAGAGACCCCTTGGCTCTATGGCGCGCTTGCAGACCACAAGCTGGATTTCCAGACTCTTCGGCTCCTTCCGTTGCTCCACTGCCCGCCCGTCTCCCTTCACGCACCGTTTCGTTGCCTGTTCGCCTCCACTGCTATAGATCGACATCGACGACCGTAGTACTTCCACTCCCTCACATTCGGTCCCGAAAAATATAAGAAAAAAGAATTAATCACCAAATTTTATCAAATCAGAAAAAGAAAATTGGGATCGAAGCAAACATGGAAATGAATCGGTCAATCCACCAAATCACGTCAGAATGGAAAGCAAAACGCATTAAACGAAAGAGGAAGGGAATCCGAATCAAACCAAAACATGGAAAGTAGATTACCGGGAATTAGGGATTATATTCTTTGTAATTAGAGCATGATATAGCTATATAAACCGTTCAACCCTTTGTAATTTTTACACGATTTCCTAGTATAAGCTAGAAAAGCATATTTTTGAGGTACACTTTATTTTTTTATATTATTTTTGTTTATTTCGATTTCCAAAAAGAAAAGGGAAGGAGATTTTTTACCCATTGGTCTTCCGTGCCGCCGCCGTAAACGACGTTCCGAGGTCGCATCCTCGATGATGGGTGCTCATCTTCTTCGTGCCGTGTAACCCTCGCCGTCAGATCTTGAACAAATAAGTTGCCGAATTCTAGAAATTTTTTTAGAAAAATTGTTATTAAACTTGGGTTTTATACCCACTTGTTTTAAATCGAATGGGATAATTGGACTCATTAAATCCCACCACCTCATTCTTTTTTGCTCCGCAAGTTGCCCAATTTTCTATTATTTCAAAATGGTCCCTATTTTCAGTGAATTTGGCTTCCAATTTTAATTTTCTCCAATTTAGTCACTGTCTCATGTTTGGATAAATTTCTTTTTGGTTTCATTAATGTTTTCCCTTGACATTTTACTCTTTACACCATTTTTATTAATTTTACTTCTTTTTTATTTATTATATTTTTTTTGGGATTTGATTTCTTTTTAAAAAATTTGCTCGTACACGTGTTGACCTTATTTGAGGAATGGTGCATGCTTTTAAAAAATGCATATTTATCCCTTTTCTTTAACATTTATTTAATCTAATGCATATATTTAATTCTGCAATTTAATTTCCTGTTGTTTGCTCAATCTTCGTTTATTTTGTTAATTTTATTTAATTTCTTTTAAAAAGTAATGCTAGTCTTTTAATTAAACATTTAGGATTATGTTCCTTAGGTCTAGGCCTTAATTTATTAGAAACTAGTAGACTAAACCTTAGGGTAGTTTAATTTTCTTTTGACTTTGACTTAATCTTTCTTTAATAATTTGACACTCAACCAAATTGACTTGTAAGTAAAATTCATTTGGACTCTTTTATTAGTTAATATTAATTAACCTAGAATAATAGAAGGAAACTTTAACCCCTAAATAAAATGATGTTTCTTTAATGTTATGCTTAAAACTGGGACATATAAATTGCAATGCGGTGTCTTACCAAAAATAGATAAATGGGTTAGTGTCAGAAGTGTTGTCGGTGATTATTGTTTATTCCCCGGAAGGTGAGGCCGTTAAAATGAACTCGTATTCATAAATGGACAATAATTTAAATTTTACACGAACTTACAAATTTTGATATTAAGACAACTTGTAATCAGATAGGTATTAATTTTTGGGCGTTGTGGGGGTGCTCACCCTTTCCCACATGTAATCGACTCCCGAACTTGTTTTTGTGTTTTCGCATACTAAAATTGTTTTTTTAATAAAATAAAATATTTTTTTATTAAAATAACTCATTTTAAGTGATCCAATCACACATTGAAAAAAAAATTAGTGGCGACTCCGTTATTTTTTTAAAAGTCATTTCAAGTTCTTGCTGTGAGAATATAATAGTTAAGATCAGCTGCTTTGCTAGATTTTATGACATTCATGGCCATTTGAGGCACCTCAACAGCCATTTTTAAGATGATTTGCTGTGTTTTCATTTGGTTTTCTTCTTTAATTTTTGTGTGAAAGAAATTAGTTGGATGTGGTAAACGTGGAGGCTAATTTATCCTAAATCGAAGAGTTGGTTGAAATTAGAAGAATTAATGGAGTTTTGTTGAATACGTTAATAAAACTTAAACCGTGTGAAAAATTGGAATTTTTTTTACCAAAATTGTGAATTAATTGGGCATATGTATGCTATGAACGAAGAACACATTCCTAGTGCTGGAGATATCAACATTTGATGATGGTTCCTGACCTGACAATCGGGTTTTTTCTTTGTTCAGAAATTCAAAATACATTCTCTTATATGCAACAGAGTACTGGACCTTCGCGATGGCGTTGGTGCGTGAGAGAAAAGGACGAACAGATGAGCTGTGCTAGAGGGTTTCAGTTGAGGATAGTCGTGATAGAAAGTGTTGAGGGTGTCAGACAGAGTGTGGCAGTTGACGACAACGACGATGATAAGGTCGAAAGAAAGAGTATTTTAGGCTTCTTGATAGAACCAAGAGAAGGAAAAAAATAAAAGAAGACATAAGAAGAAATAAAAATAAAAAGGTAAAATTTCTCTATGTCCTTCATTTTTTGTAAAATTTCTTTTATTTTTCTATGAGAAAAAAAAGTTAAATTGTTTGAAAACCCTTTCATTTTAAGTTTTTTTTTAAAGTGTCACGTGACATTATAGAAGAATGTCACGTGCTCCAGCCATGTCATCACTTAACATCGATAGTCTAAACGGGTATTTTAGTAAAAAAGTAAAGTATAAGGGGCACATTAAACATTTATAAACTTTAGACACCATATTGACAAATTTGAGAAAGTATGGGGGCATTTGTGCTATTATCCATTTTTAATTTATTAATGTCAATAAATAGTAGTATCTATTTGTATTTTTTTTAATCCTTTGAACGCACATACAAGTGCTTGAACCCGTATCTCTTAAGATGAATATCATATTTTTTTCACTGGAGTCACTCGGAGTTTTTTTTGGGTGAGTTTTTTTAATGTATAATATCTATATTATTCAGAGTCCAGACCTCTCTTTATTCATAAATAAGAGTATATCAAGTTCTTAAACATGCTCAATTTTATGTCCTCTTATATATTATACAAAAAATTATATCATTCGAACTATACTCAATTGACTGATTATTACATATCATTTTCTCTTTTATTCATATACACCAAACCTTGGATAGAGCTCTAAACTATACTCATTCGAACCAGCCTCAAAATTCTAAAATCTGAATTCATTATTCATATACGTCAAACCCTGAATAGAGCTCTAAACTATGAGTAGAAATTGTTCGTCTTTTTTCGATGGTTTTATTTATGCTCCATTATTAAAAAATAAGTTTAAAATTTAGAATTAATGTTTAAGATTAAGACTTAGGGTTTAGAGTATTGAGTGCATGATGTATTTTTTAAGGTGTAGTGTTTAAAATTTATAATTTAAAATTAAATATTAAAATTTAAATTTTTAGTGTTGAAAAAAAAAAGACGGATGATTTTCGTCCCTAAACTATGCAATAAAAAAGGACGTGCAAAGTAAATATAAACCCTTGAAACTGGCTTGACCAAAAACTAAAGCTCAATTTTGAAGCTTTGTTAATTCGTTTGTTTAGTGTTCTACTCTCTTCCCTGAAACACCCTCAAACATGAGGTTCTTTAATTTTTTTTTTTACCTTTGTCTTTCATGATTCTTATAAATTTTCATTTTTTTATCTTTACTGTTTCATCTTGCTTGATGCCTCTGATGTCAAAAAAGAGGGAAAATGTTATACACTTGTTTTGATTTTTAAGAACAAACCCAGTGTTTGTTTTGCAACGTACCATATATTTTTGGCAAAAAAAGTTGTAGACTTTGCAACCATTTTAGGTTTTTCTCTCTAGTTCTTGCTATATATTACTGTAAAAAAAATATTAATAAACAAGCGGGGTTAATTTTACTTGGGTTTGCTTCTGTTTGCTTCGTTTTGATGTTGATTATTCATGATTCTAAGTACACTGTTTCTCTGGGGTTTACTTAGTTTTCATGATCTTAAAACTGTTTGTTTGCTTTGTTTCAGTCGTCACCCGGAGGTTCTTTGGGCTCAGCGTTCTGATAAAGTATATCTTACGATTTCTTTGCCTGATGCGAAAGACATTTCTGTTAAATGTGAGCCCCACGGGTTGTTTAGCTTCTCTGCCATGGGAGTGCAAGGAGAATTCTTCGATTTCAGTTTGGAGCTTTTTGGGAACATAGATCCCGAGGTGAGATTTTGCATCCTAGATGCTCATTCTCCTTTTTCATTAGTAATTTAGTACCATAATGTTATAATGGAAACATGTCTGACATAGGTATGTTCAATTTCTTTCAAGATTTTCATGTATGTGGAGAGTTCTTGGAGGGTCATATTTTAGTATTCACGTTTAGATATGTTTTGGACAGGAGCATTTGATAAGAATACTAAAAGGAAAAATGTATGGTTTGAGCCAAATTGTTTCATCACGTCCGTCTGTCTATCTGCGTAACTATTGTTTGAGAAGAGTGGAACTTGTGAAATAGTTAATCTTATCTACATAAGATAAAGCGGTTAAGAAAGCTTGCATCTTGTACTTTTATAATGAGTTTAATCTTCTAAAAGTCAAAAGCTGGACATTGAAAGGAAAATCAGGAAATTGAGCCTAATTTGTGGATTGGTCATTGGCCTTGCCTGTTTCTTATTTGAAGTGACATAGGTGCAAGCATTTCAAATCGAGATCTTAAACAAATGCCATTAAGAATGTTTCGATCTTGCATCTTCTCGAAGTCAAAAACTGAACACCGAAGGAAGGAAATTATGAAATTGAGCCTAGTTTATGGTTTTGGTCTTTAGGCTGTTTCTTCTTTGAAGTGGAATACAAGCATTTCTAATTGAGATTTCTTAGCTTTTGTTTAAGATGGCCGGAGTTGAATTGCATTGGTGAAAAACTAAATGATGGAAAAACCAGAAAACTCATGACATACGAGGGTGCAAGGTAGTTTTGAAAATTTCCCTGAAAGAATAACATGGGCGGAAATTTTCCTTTATTACTTTGCAATAACTATTATTGTTATTTTCATACCTTTCCTTTTATTCACATTTTGTTTTAAGGAAATCCTTCAGACTTTGTTCAAAACTATTCTGCTTATTGTGCAGGGTTGCAAAACTAATGTTGGGTTAAGGAATATAATATGCTCAATCGTTAAAGAAGAAAAAGGGTGGTGGAAAAGATTGTTAAAGTCGGAAGAGAAACCTGCACCTTACATCAAGGTTGATTGGAACAAATGGTGTGATGAAGATGACGAAGATACAAAGTGTAAGTTATGTAATCATTTATTTCAGTTTTTAATCTATCAACTTCCTCCTCTTTGCTTGATGTGCCTTGCAAACTTTGCACTCTTGCTCATTCCTAAGAACCCAGGCTGTTTATAGAGTATATACTTGCTTTTGTTTTTCTTTTTCATTTTAACGTCGATGAAATGTTTACCATTGTACAATTATTTTCATTCTATTTCATCCATGCCTTTCCAGCCTATGCTTTTGGGAAATGATGCTAGTACATTTATATTTAATATGATATTTTTATAATTTTGGAACCCCATAAATATTCACATTTTCTGATACGTATATGCATGAAACCCCCCTGTTCTGCCCTCTGTCTTAAGTTATTTTGAGTTTTATCTTATGTTTCTCCGAGTTTTCATTTTCTTGGACTACCCATGTCTGAAATATATTTGGACATGGATGCAGGGAGTATGACTGTCCAAGGTTCCTCCAAATACATGTAACAACTTTGAAAAATTAAACATACCCATGTGGGATGCATACTTATATTCAACTCTTGCACCCAAGTCCAAGTAACATAGGTTTTATCATATGGTCTTAATGCCGGAGTATTACTTGTCTATTCATAGCTTTCTTTTCTGTACCTAATGGACAATTCATTGAATCTAACTGGAGCTTTGTGGTCCTTGGCAGCTGATTTGGCCTCTGATGATGATGATGATGACATGGTAATTGTTTTTTTTTTTGGTTCCACGTATGGATGCATAATGCAGTTGATGTCGGATAAAATGATTGCGAATTTATGTTAGCCATTGAATCTGAATTTTCACGCCCTTAAACAAAGGGATCTCTTCTTGGCCTTTAGGCAAATTATAAAGTTCCTAGAACTTAAAAGTTCAATGCTAATATTTTTATAAGTCAAGAAGCAAGAACGACTTAAAAGTATTTTTGTATCCTTTAGTTATAATATAGAAAAAAGCCTAAGAACCTAACTCCTAAGAACATCTATTAATTGTCTTTCTCATCGTTCTTTGCCATGGTATTTCATGCCAACATTACCCCCCACAATTAAAAAAAAAGTAGAAAACCCCAACTTGTGCCTACCTTTAAATTGGCAGAGGCATTTGAAAAGCTTTGTAATTATTGATTAACCAGTTGCTGTGAATTTGTTTCTTTTTGCAGTATGTTGCCCAAGAAGAAGAAAGTAGCGATGATGAAGGAATGCTGTGTGAGTTGAACAACTTGATTGCTTCTTGAAACTATTAAATTGAATTGCATTCTTAAGACATGTATTCTTCATAGAGTACAATTTAAGGTTCTAACATCCTTCTCAAGTCGTATGGTGAAATAAGTTGCTTTAAGATCCATTGCTAGCCCTACAAATTTGAACATGTATTATGGCTGCATGTCTATTATGATCATTGCAAATATTGTGAATGATATGATTTCTGTGCCTCTTGATTTGAATTTCAAAAATATATGCGGAAGTTAACTCGGTTTTAAGATATACTAGACTAGGTTACTACTTGGTCTAAACATGGTTCCTTTATGATCTATATGTATCTACTAGATAAACCTTTTAATTTTTGTGATTGAGTTTTTTTGCTGCATGCTGCAACCTCGATTTATATCGACCTTCCCTGTATAAGTAAGGGAATCTATTTGATTAAAAGGGTTAAGGCTAGAACGACTTGCAACTGTTTTATACTTGCATAGTTGCATATTTACGTGGTCTTGTTCTATGTTACTCCAACTCTTCGTTTTTCTTGGAGTATTCATGTTTGATGCATATCCGGATAAGGTATTAGGTTGTGACCTATCAAGGACTCCCCATATACATAGAAAAACTTTATAAAAAATGAATGTACCCGACTTGGACATGTACTCGTATTTGATGAGCGCACTTGAGTTCGAATAACATAGGTCTAGTATAAATCACGGCTGTGTTTATTCTGCATTTAAGTCGAGCAACTGGGGAGTCTAAGTGCTTAAAACCAGTTGAAGATGGTGATACCATGATTCATGGTTTTATTTTTGTTTGTTTCACATTTCTCGTTTCTATTCTTACTAATTTTTGAATATGCACTGCAGATCTTCCTGATCTGGAAAAGGCAAGAGGAACTAAGAAATGAAACCTAATTAACCATTGAAGTCGAAGATGAAGGTACTAAGCTTTTCTTGGAGAGCTACCCAATTTCATGTAGTGGAATTTTAACTTTGTGCTTAAAAGCAGGTTCAGTTGAATCGTATTATCATTATGTAAAAATAAAATTATATAAACTAAATGTTTTTAGGATGTGAATTTGAATCGTACTATCATTATGTGAGAATAAAATTAATTACTATTACATTTATTAACAAGTGTTGGTGTAACGAATGGTAAGATACAATGAACAAGTTTAAATCTTGGGACGACATTGTTGATGAAAAAATCCGAACCCCAAACATAAAAGATAAAGAAGTAACGAGTGTATAAAACTTAAAAATCATCTGGTCTGGAAGTTGAGTGTCTTTATGCAGTAGGCAAACATGAAGGCAAAGAAAGCTGCAAACCCGACTAAAACTCCGGCAATCGGTCCCATGAAGTTTGACTCGTAGCCGTATTGATCTTTAATGTACGATTTAACGGTGGGGTCTGGTACGATACCGGGTGCTTTTATGGTGTCTTCAATATCTCCGTATTGGGACAGAATGAGTCCGTAAACTGTCCATGCCAATGGGCAAATCCAGTAATACCAGATCCACCACTTGGGAATTCTCTGAATTTTTCAACAAGTAATGAATTTGTATCAGCTTTGATCATGGTTCAGACTCAATGATTGCTTGTGGAGGAAGTAAACTTACCGGTCTTGGAATGAAGAAGCCGGAGAAAAGATTAAAGATAGCGTAGAATGCGGCGGCGAATACAGCTGCTATTTGGTGGTTTGGTGTGATTGAAACTGTCATCATTCCGTAGTAAGTGAAGTAAAGGAAGGAGAAAAAGTTGACAAAGAAAAACCAGAAGAACTTTTCTGCAGTCCATTCAAATCCCACCATAGCATACACTATAAGCGTATAATATGATGTTTGGAATAATACGTATGGCACTTCACATAAAACCTGCAATTATGCAGTTTATCTAGTTAATTTCGAGATTGAAGATCGGAAATGTAATGACTGACTGCAATAAACCTGTTTTCACACACCTGTGCCAGGGCATACGGTAACGCAGAATACATCCCGGCTGCTCGTTCGCGATAAAACACAGTTCTTTCTGTGGCTACAAGCGGTTGTACTGTTGAGCAGTTAGCAATTCCAACGAACAAGACTGCAGCATACATTGCCCCAATTATCATTGTAAGATCTGTTGTGGTTTCCCTGAACCATGGAACAAAGAGAGAAAAAAATAGAAACAGTTTGTGAGCCTTTTGTCAAACGTTGGATAATGTTGCAGACATGAAAATAAGGGCAACAACTTTGAGCTTTGTAAGCCGAAAATCGATACTGACCTTTTAGTGCCGACCTGCCAAAATATAGTACCGATCATCAGGGCCGAAACTAAAGTGAAGAAGTATCTAACAAGGTTATAGTCTGGACTTCTCCAATAAGTCCACCATTGTTTCCAAAGGCATGATTTGAATTGACCCCATGCGGATTGTGAGTACTGAGAGGCAAAATAAAGGTCTTTAGCTCCTGCGGGCGGAGTGCTTAACTCAGTTACTAAGGCCTTGTTTCTCCTGTTTACATACATTTATATATATAAGCTCAAGGCAACAAAATAAATGAATGGTAAACAATCGAAATTCCTTATGTCTGGACTTACTGATATAAGGATGAAGATTTATAGTGTTCGGCAAAGTCGATTCCAAGTCGAACTTCAGCTGCTACAGAGCTCACTTCTAGCATCCACGTAGCTGGATTGTACTTCTCTTTAATTTTGGGAACTCCAGGGATTGACTGCAATGGTGAACAAGAGGGGAATGAATGATGATGATTTCTGTTTTGCCTCTTTGAATTAGTGAAATAGATATGATAAATCTTGTTATAGTTACATACCTCAAAATATTCGATAATCTTATGAGAATTTCGGCCTAACGGACCCGAGTAAATCACCTGACCTCCTCTTTTCATCAGTAGTAACTCATCAAAGGCTTCGAAGATATCGATACTAGGTTGATGAATAGTGCAGACAACTGTTCGTCCAGTATCCACCGTGTTTCGAACAGTCCTCATGACAATGGCTGCTGCCCTCGCGTCGAGGCCAGATGTTGGTTCATCCATGAAAATGATTGAGGGATTAGCAACAAGTTCTACTGCAATTGTTAACCTCTTTCTTTGTTCGGTAGACAATCCTGTTACTCCTGGCAGCCCTACTATAGCATCTTTAAGGTTGTCGAGCTCGACCAGTTCCATCACTTCATCCACAAAAATCTAAACAGAACACCAAATAATGTTTAGACCCTGAATTAAATAACTAATGTCATGATTTTATTTTATTGAAAATAACACAAACAAGTGTTCTTCTTACCAACTTTTCCTCATTGCTGACTTCTTTCGGTAGCCGTAGGAAAGCAGAGTAAAGCAAGGATTCTTTGACAGTAACTTGAGGCGAGTGAATATCATTTTGTTCGCAGTATCCAGAAATTCTAGCAAAGGTCTCTTGTACCTTTGGGAAACCGGATATTCTTATATCACCCTCGATATATCCACCGGTTTTTCTTCCTGCTAAAACATCCATCAATGTTGTCTTTCCAGCTCCACTGACTCCCATCAGTGCAGTCAACACTCCTGGCCTAAACGCACTGGTTACTCCTCGAAGTAGTTGTAATCTGTCTTCTGCAACTCCTTGTGCTTTCATTTCCTGTTTAAACGCTTGATTCAAACCATGCTCTATGGCAACAACTATAAGGTTTGTGTCGAAATGCGAGTTGTAAAGAGTGGGAAAAGGATCTTACAGGTGGCATGTCTACATAGTAATTGACGGTGTCGAAGGACATTGCAAGAGGAGTGAAAGGAAGAACCATTCCTCTCTTGGGAGCAACACCAATGGCTGCATCAAGAGAAGAATCATTCCGGCTCATTCCGTTGGGATTGGTCCGACTGCTCATTCTTTGGATTTCTATTTCTTCTAAAAGATTCGTTAATACAAACAACATCGATTAATATTTTGATAGTTAAAAGAGGAAACTTTATAGAAGCAAACCATTTTGTTAAGTTTCTTACTTGAATTAAGTTCATCTGCAGTAGAGAGTGATCGTGGGAATGAATCTTTGCTCGATTTAGGTCTCCTTAACCTTGGTTCTCCCTCAGTACCTTCATAGTTAGCCTCTAGCTCTTCTGTTGTTTCCTCAGAAATTACAGCTTGCGGCTTTCCAAGGGCTATTATACACCAACCAAGAAATTGCAGAAGATTAGCTACCTAAAGGAAGATACCAATATGCTAGAAGAACACATTAGCCCAATCGAATGTTGAAACTTACGGTTTAGGTACGTGAGGGCGAAGGTGAAGAGAACATTAAAGAGCACTGTGAACCCGAAAAGAGCACCTGCTCCAATCCAATACCAGTTTTCATTATTTGGAACATCATAGTTCCTAAGCAATTGTACCCCCAACTGCGTGACATTGTCTGAAGCCTGCATTGTAGACAAAGTTTTGGCTTGTAACTAACCTTCATTTAAATGAAATCGTATGTCTTTTCACAATCTAAGAAGTAAAAACAACCGATAACTTACTGCACAAGAAAGCTAAATAACATACCAGTTTGTTCATCCACCTCGATGCGAATATTTCATTCACAGTGAAGGCATTGTAACCATAACTCAATGGTGAAACCCAGTAAGCCCATTCCCACCAATTTGGAATTTCACCTGTCAAAATAAAACACCCCATGTTAGTTAACTTTAACAAATAGGGACAAGTGTGATAATCTTACTTTTTTTTTTACCGATTTATGCTTACGTTTAGGAACAATGAAGCCTCCCAACAAGAATACAAGGAGAAGCGTAAGAGCCCCTCCAGTGTTAGCTATGACCATTGTTCTGCATAATCCGGCGATGAGCCTGAAGAGCCCTGCTGCCATTTGTTGTGTCAAAAACACCAGCAGGAACTGCTTGAAAAACCTGGCAATATGTTTGAAGGGTGTTAACTTTTTGCTCAAGTAAAACGACAACTCGGATTAGTACAATGACATGTGAAAAAATTACTGTGATCCGCTTTACCTGCTGGCCTCTGGTGCAAATCCAATAGTGTAATATGTTACAGCCATCCAAACAACAGATTCAAGAATCGATATAGGAACCTTGAGCAAGAAGCTGGGCAAAGTGAAAGTCCAGGCAGGGTGGAATAGAAGATCCCTTTGTTTGTAGAACACCGGAAGCCTATTGATCATCATGGAGAGCTCGGAGAAACCGTTAAACATGTTTATGACCATTCCAAATAGGAGTGCACCAACATATATTGAACCATCTTGCTCGTTCCTAGTGTTGAATTCAGTCCGCAAAAACACTGTCGACGCGATGACTGCCATGATGATAATTTGAACAGTCTTGAACACGTAAATGAACGAATTCCTCTTGATCAATAACCATTCTTTGTCCCAACAGGCCTTAAGAAGTTCCATTCTAGAGACCGAGTATTTTTTGAAAGCCAATGCTGCTTTGTGTCCTCTCGACTTGTCAAAAGGCACCGAGAGCTCGTTATGGAGCTGCATTCCAACATGGAAGCTCTTGAACGTGCTTGCAAATTCAGTTACTGGAATGTATCTGTATGGCTTGCTTCTATCTGCCCAGTATTGTTCTTGATCCTTCTTTGAAGTAACCTGCAACCATTTCACCAGTGATATGTGTTGGACACGGATACGTAAAGAAGAAAAGAAGAGCTGACACTGCAGTCGGTGTTTTCGATTTTCGCTTTACCTCTTGTAAGAAGTCGGCAGTGCCTTTCCTTTCGGGACATTTGAAGCCACAAGTCTCAAAGAACTCAACAATGTGCTCACGTGGACCCTGATAAACAATTTGACCTTCGGACAAGAGGATGATGTCATCGAACAAATCGAAAGTCTCTGGAGCTGGTTGGAGCAGGGACATGAAGATTGTAGCCTCGGTTAAGTGCACAATCTGCTGCAAACACTTCACTATCTGGTATGTTGTGGAACTATCGAGACCCGTTGATATTTCATCCATGAAAAGTGTCTTGGTTGGACCAACAATCATTTCCCCTATATTTAATCAAATTCTCACATCATTATATGAAAATGAATGTCAAAAGAAGGTACCGTGGGGATTAAGAAAAAATCAACCTGTTGTCACTCTCTTCTTTTGTCCACCAGAAACTCCCCGGTGCATCTCATCTCCAACAATGGTATCCTTGCATATGTCAAGCCCCAAAATCTGACCGATTCGATACAAAACAAAAATATAACGTTAGAAAAGATTAATCTTTGAACAAAGATTTTATGAATGAAGAGGACTTTTGGAATGATTTTAATTATCTTACTTTGAGAGTGTAATCAGTGATGAGGCTGCTTTCAACTCCTTCCATGGCAGTTGCCTGAAAAAAAAAGAAAGAATGAAAAGTCAAAAAAGCAAAATCATAGATTATATAACCAATATGAATAATCAAAGATTCTGTAACATATACCTTCATGAAAAGGTCAACATCAGCTTCTGGGAAAATTCCTGCTTCCTTTTCCCTTCTAGCAAGCTCTCTCAAAAGCTCTTTAAAAAGAAAAGCATTTCAAAAGTTTCAGTTAAAATAATGTTAACGATAACATAGAATTAATGATATCCTTTTGGTATAACTATTACCATATCGAGTTCCGACACCCTGACATCTTGCCGAGAAGTCTAAGGTTTCTTGAACTGTCATTTCTCCAACATGAAGATCGTTTTGACTGATATATGCCGATGTTTTCTTAGGAACAAATTCATCAAGTCTGTATCCATTGTATGTTACTTGTCCTTTAACCCTTAAGCTTTCATCCAGCTTGCCCGCCAATGCCAGCAAAAGGGTCGTCTTCCCAGAAGAAGGTGGCCCCAGTAAGAGTGTCATCCTATAAATCACAAATTCAATGAGTAGGACTCCTTGGATGTGAGATACGAATATATGTTTGACACAAATATATTGCGCAGATTTCGAATATAGTGAAGAGTGTGATGGCAAGACAGATTATCATGTACCTTGATGGTTTAACAATCCCAGAGACATCTTTAAGAATGGTGAGATTTGTTGTCTTTGTAAGTTTGATTCCGAGCATGTCGAGAGCCGATTCTGTGATGTTTCTTGCAACGTTCGAAAGAGATGGAAGAGCTCTGCTGCCGATGTAGCAATTGGCTTCAATGGTCAAGTGCTCAAACCTTACCTCTACTGTTGGTAGTTTGATACCAACCCTGAGATAAACCGAGAAAAAGTTAAAATTAATTAAGAGAATTGGTGTTTAATTATGTTACTCGGACTAGAGTATGAATATCATGTCCGAAAAAGATTGGAAGCATACCTATCAGTCCTGTTTCTGAACTTCCTCAAGTACTTCTCATTGTCTTCCTCGGCAACCTTAAAGAGCGCGTCCATTAATTTTTGTCTGTCATTCATGTCAAGCTTAGTAACATCCACTGCTCGATGTTCCACCTTCTTTCCGCCGATTTCGTGATCGACAAACGACTGCATGATGCTGGTTCTAAGGCGATCATATGTGGGCAGCCTCTCGATGGCGGCCCATTTTAAAGCTTCTTCGTCTTCGTCGACTCCAGCACTTCGTCTGGAATGCTTGGAAGCTGAGAAAACATCTTCCATAACCCAGCTGCTTGTGCTTATACTCCTTGCTATGCTGCTAATCCCTATTCTTTTGCTGGGGTTTGGAGCTCTTTCTAAACCATCCATATTTATTTTCCTGGACTTGGATTGTTTTTAAAAGAAAAAGGAACAAGGAGGAATTAGAAAAAGAAATGAAGGAATCGGAAGAATTGTTGGGAAAAGTTGTATGTAATCTTCTCTTCTGTTCCGAGTGTGGAAATGAATGAGCATATTTATACATGCAAAGTATTGAGTGTTACCGTAATCCCTATAAATTTCAAAGTCAATGGTGTATTATTATTATTATTATTATTATTAATTCAGGGTGTTCTCATTGCTCAATATGCCCAAACAAGTCCCTATTTCAACAAACATTCCCCAATTTTTTAATTCAGGGTGTTCTCATTGCTCATTATTATTTGTTGTTTTGGTCCTTTTAAATAAATATTTATTTTGGATTTTGGTTCTGATAAGAAAATTAGAATTAAAAAAGACTATTTCTACACGTGAATGAAATTAATTAATAAAACAAGAAGCCATTATTCAACTCTCCTTTTTTCAATATAAAACTACCACACTAAAATAGTTATATTTATCAACTGATATCAATTCATATCATTACTCTCATTAAAAATAAAAGGGTAAAGTTCACAAATGTCCACTAAAGTTTATTAAATTATTTAATTTGGTAATTAAATTTTCAATTGCTTTAATGTTATTATTAAACTTTTAATTTTACTTCAATTTGGCCACTGAGTTGTAACAAACGTTAGAAAAATGTTAATAAAATTTGTTTAATAACACATTTAGTGCTTCATATTTACATATTCAAACAATTTAGTTCTAAGTTGAAACAAATTAATAAATTTAACCCTCATTGTTTTAAATTGGTCCTATTTTTAATTAAAATAATTTAATAATACAAGATCAAATCACATAATGAGATTTAGCTATCCTCATTCGACAATTGCCGGATAATCTTCATTAAACCTTGTTCAAAAGTAAAGAGCACTTAAAACAAAAACAGTCTTCATCATTAGATCTTCAGAAGGCATACCTGGAGATGCTAACTCAAGCGTTGCCAACAACGGTGCTACTGTGGGTGGAGGTATAAAATTATGGGGTTTGTTCGGATCCAAACCGGGTTGGACTCGACAGGCTGGAGACGGTCCTTGAGAAAGACCTCTATCTATAGCAGAATATGATGATTTCCTTACATTTTAGAACAATTAAGCTTCGTGTTTGAAGATTATGAACAATAATGTTTGAATTAACCTTACGTTTTAAATACAATTTAATTTTAGTTTTTCTTTTCAGGTTGGAAGAAGCAATTGGATTAGCTTTTAGGTTTGTAATTGGTTAAACAAATGATAAATCAAAGATGGCAAGTATCTGTAGCAGAACCAGAGTCTGTTACTGTCTGGCTTCTGCAAATCCAGGTATGCCTTCTAAAGATCCAACGATGTAGACAATTTTTGTTTTAATTGCTTTTTATTTTTGAAACAAGGTTTAATGAAGATTATTCCACAATTGTTGAATGAAGATAGCTAAATCTCATTACGTGACTTGATCTTCTATTATTAAATTATTTTTAATTTAAAATAATGAAGGTTAAATTTATTAATTTGTTTCAAATTATGACTAAATTGTTTGAATGTGCAAATATGGAGGATTACATGTGTTATTATACAAATTTTGTTAACACCTTTTTAACGTCCGTTACAACTTAATGACCAAATTGAAACAAAACTAAAAGATTAATGGTAACATTGAAGTAATTGAAAGCTTGATCAAATTGAATAATTTAACAAAGTTCAATGACCATTTATAAATTTTACCCAAAATAAAATTATGTATATTCATTTTATTTATTTCAATAAATTAATTAATAAAATAACAAACCATTATTCAACTCTCCTTTTGGATCACGTTTTCGATTTAAAATTAGCATACTTAAATAATTATATTTATCAACCGAAATTAAATAATATAATGCTATACTCTCTGCCTCGAATGTACTGTTCCAGAATGAAAAGAACAATTTTGATTGATTTTATATTATAAGGTTATTAATTTAAATTATCTTTATATATTCTTAAATAAATTAATTATATTATATAAGTATATTATTATAGCATTTTATAATATATAATTAATTAATATATTCTCCTAAATATAAATATAATTAATTTCGACTTAGTGGTCGGGTGTTGACCATTTAATCAGGAGGCATATGTTTATCCCCTTTCTTGTATTTTAAATGTTTCTAGTTTTCTTCTAATAAGATGACATGTATCAACTATCATCCTTATATTAGAGGGTATTAATTTATTAAATAAAAATAAATAAATAATATTAAACTAAATTATAGAATCAAAAAAAAAATAGTAGTTAATTTAAGATAAAATCAGTTAATAATTAAATCGAACAAAAAAATTTAACACGTTATTTATTATTTCCTTAAAGTCAGACTTGATCAAAGTGTGATATTTCTATTAGCTTATGATTTTTAATAAAAGAAACAGTTTTTGACTGATTGGGGTAAATTTTGATATTTTAGGATAAAAGACCTACTAAGTATTTGTGAGACAATTTGTACATTGAGCCTTGTGTTAGTTGTAATCCTCGTATATATTGTATCAACGACAAACTAAGCGCAATGGCACTGACGTTGTTCTTTTTTTCATTGAATCCGGTATTTTTGGTCAACCTTACCCTATCAATGGAAAATGTGAAAAATAATAAAGGGTAAAGTACAGAAATGGACACTAAATTATATCTAAAAATACAAAATGGTCATCAAACTTTCAAATGTTACATAATGGGCATTAAATTTTAGTTTTTGTTACAAAATGGTCACTGACCTATTAATTGGGTGAATTGACAGTTACAAAAATTTGAATAATATAACATTTAATTCTCCATATCGACACATTTAATCTATTTATTCCTAATGTAACCCTCATTATTGATGTCTAAATTGATCCAATGTGTAAATATTGATGATTAAATTTGTTATTATACAATTTTCATAACTGCCACAACTCCCAGTTAACGACGTTAATAGCCCAAAGACCATTTTGTAATAAAAAATAAAATTTAATGACCATTATATAATTTTTAAAAGTTTAATGACCGTTTTATATTTTTAAAAATAGTTTAATAACCATTTGTGTACTTTACCTAAGAATAAAACATACATTTAATATTTTTATAATATTTACGGTTGTTTCCAACGTAATTAAAGGTTTTGTACTTGAACCATTGATAATGTAATAACATTAAATACTTGACGGAGAGCTTTGTCACCCTTACGATCTTTCTGGATTCTTTGTTTACATTGTTAATCAGATATGATTAATAACAGAAAAAAAAAGATTCATAATATTTGTGTTTGCATTTTCTTTCATAATATTCCCAATAATTGGTTTAGGTGCATTAAGTTACATATATGAATATGATAAATGATCGGAAACGCCTGCGAAGTGACAAGGATGATTACACGTAGGCATTTGACATATTGAAAACGTGATTAAAAAGTAGAGTTGGATAACGGCTTCTCGTAGAATGAACTGTTTTGTTCAACGATAATAATAAAAATTTCAATTGTGTTTGAATCACGAGGGGAAATATTTTAACCTAATTTTTTGGACATTTGTTTTTCCATTGGTCTTCAATTGTGTTCTACTCATTAGTTTATTGTAATAACTTATTATTCTTTTTTCTCCAAATTTAATGAATTTTCACAATTTTCTTTCACTTTTTTTTTAATAATTTTTAGATAAAAAAAAGAACATGGAATATATATTTTGAAAATCAAATGTTAATTCCTTCCTTTTTGATAAAAAATAATGGAACTGAATTATTTCACAAAATGTTCTATTTATGATGGTAGTATTGAAATTAAACTGTAGTGCAATGGAAATGACAAAAAGGATATAAAATTCTTCAATTATTAGGCTCGCATGGTGATAATTTTGGATAAAAATTTCATGCATTTTTTCGGTGTCCTTTCTATGTCTCAACACTAAAAAATTAAATTCTAATATTAAATTCTTGTCATAACCCGTTTTTATTCAGGTAACCCGATTAACCCATTACCCAAACCCAAATCAATTAAATCTAAAACATCCATTTACCTGTATCAATCCAGACCTATTTACAAAACCATTTAACCCTAACCCATTACATTAAACCTAATCCATATAAAGCCCATAACCCGACCTGAATCTTAACCCGGCCCGAATACACAAAAAACCCCTAATTCCATATACCCTTATTACAATTATAAATCATAAACCCCTAGTTTCTAAAAAATACAACCATACCCCAATTTCCTATACCCTAACTATAAACTCTAACATTAAACCATAAATCCTAAACCTAATTTTTAGCTTAGGAACACCAAAAAGGTTGAAGATTTCTATTCAATAATTTTAACCTTGACTGCTTATATATTTAATAATTAGGTTTTTATTTTTTAAAAGTCATAGTTTTTTTATAATTAAAAGGGGTATTCATACATGCCTCATTAAAAATTTCTCTAAATCTAAATGGAGAAAAGAATACCCATAAAAATACTTACAGAAAAGTCAAATAGATTTTATTAAAGAGATATTTAATTAAAATATTAAAACTTTTAACAAATTTTGCGTGAGAACTCACATGTAATTCATATTAGTATGATATAATTTATCTTATATGATAGGTCAATAAATAATTTTAAAAATATAAATAAAAAATTTAAATTTTTGAAAGAATATAAAAAAATATAAGCTTAAGAGTGCAAGAAGCCCTTGAATTTTTGAAAAAAAATAATAAGCTCATGAACTTTTTTGCACCCAATTAAGCATTTGAACCAAGAAATGTAATTAATTAAGTCATTTGACCAATTTTGACAATTAAATATTGACAACTTTTTTGGATTTGTTGGTGCAGTGCATCGTATCACAGTGTTTTCCTTAATATTTTTAGATTTTTTTTATTTTATTTAAAAAATTCTTTAACAATTCTAAAAATTCTAAAAGACTTATAAAATTTATAAAAAAATATGTTTCGGAAAAAATCTGTAAATGCAACATGATATAACTATAGTATATCATGTGACAATAATATCTAAAAAAAAAAACTATCAAGATTTAATGGTCAAATTGGTCAAATAGGCTTAATTGATTCAATTTTTTTTGTTTAAAGGCTTAATTGATTCAATTTTTTTTGTTTAAGGGCTTAATTGAGTGTAAAAAAATTCAAAAATTTAATTGAACTTTTTTCAAAGTTTAAAAGCTTCTTACACCCTTAAGCAAAAAATATACTTATCATACAAACTATCATGTCAATGTAATTGAAAATTTAAAATTCTTAAAGTATGATAGTTTAAAGTTTAATCAATATTTCGTTAAAAACAATAAAATTCTTTTTGAAAATGAGGGTGAAAATATACTCTTTTTAAAGGTCAACTTTCATAGCTTATATGTTACATGATACCGGAAAGAATATCACATAAGACTACTTAATATTTATGAACAGCAACAATTGACCCAAAAAAATATGAATTGAGCGAAACTAAAAAGGATTCACTAATTAGTAATAAGACAATTCAAAAATCATTTCTTCAAATTCAATCTATAGAACGAACAATTTATTCATTAACATAAAAATAAAGGATCTGACCACAAGAACAAATACAAAGACAAGACAAACGAATTTTTAACTCAAGAAATAAACATTAGTTCTAACAAAATAAGTTATCGGGATAAAATATTAGAATCATCAAAAAAAATTAATAAATATTTAAAAGAAGAACTATTTGATTAATCTGTAAATTCTGTTTTTTATATTCTTTTGTACATCATTAGTATTCCAAGAACCAATACACAACATTTTCTTGAATCAACAAAAAATATTGAGAAATTCAAAAATTAAATAATTTATATAAAAGATTGTTCTTTAACCCTAAAAAATATATAATTCAATGTTGAGTCTCTTAATTTTAAAAAATTTAAAATAACTCATCAATAAATAATGTCGATTTATGTCATTGTTTACAAAATGCATGCTATGTGATTACACAGGATGCATTTAATATAGTTAGCATGCCATAAAATTTTTGGTTTTATATATTTCTTTTAAGCTTTGCGCTTTATTCTACTATGAGAATAGAAGTGATAAAACAATGTATTTTGGACAAGTCATTAAAATTAATTTTTAAGTTTAGAACATTATACGACTTTTCGAATAGGACTCAAACATTTATGAGTTAATATGTCTTATAATGATGAATTTGATACATTGTTAAGAAAATTATCGTCTTTCTTACTTTTTATTAAGTGACTTACATTTTTACACAATTTTTTTTTTTGAAAAATAGCAAACAAGGAAAATAATTATATGTTTTAAGATTTATATTTGATATTTTAATAGTGTATATTTTATGATAGGAATTTCTTGTACCGAGAGTTATTAATTGACCTAATGACTAAAAATACTTATCTTATTTTATCTTACGTGGGTTTAAAAAAGACTTCTTGTACCGTATTACAAAACGGGAGATTTTTACATTTTAGACCAAGAGATTACGATTTTTTTTAAAAAATCGTTTAGTTATAACAACTTACATTTAGGTTTAAATAAATAGTTGACTTTTAAATTTATACTCCTATTTTGGTTTGTGATTTTTTTACATCAACTCTTAAACTTGTATTTGATCAAATATATTAATTTTTAACGATATTAAATGGAGAATGATGTGATAATATAAGATTATATTATATCATCATAAAAAATATAATTTTGTTAATAAAAATTTAAAATATTTTAAAAAAGACAACCTCCAATCCTATTCATTTTCTCGGACAATCTCCTATTTACCCACATCTCGATTAGTATAAATTTATGATGAATAATGTTGTGTGGGTTCAAGGAAGACGATTATGATAACATTTTAAAAAGAAATTAGGCTTAAAGATCCATTTGTCCCTTAAATTATATGCTTTTTTTTTTTATGAACAAGCATTTAAAGTATTTTTTTAATGTTGTGCCTCGTTAACTAAAAATGTTAACTTGTTTTGGCATTAAAAAAATTTCACGGACCAATCAAAACGCGTTACGTGTCATTTTATTAACAAAAAAATAAATTGACTTAAATAAAAGAGTGAATTGCACATTAGGTATGCCAAATTTTATTTTTTGTTCGTTTTAGTCCCAATATGAACTGTTCATCTTCTTCCTCAACAAACTCCCAGACTTTCCTCAGCAAGCCGATGTTGAACTTAAATTGCAACCATTAAATTCCATGACACTAAATTCTGCCATGGAGTTGCTTCAAATAACGAACAAGCTTCAAGCAAATATCCAGACTTTCCATACATATTGAAAAGAGCATTCACAATTTTCACTTCATTTAGCATACCCAATTTCACTGCAAAGCCATGAATGCACTTGCCTTCACTTAAAGCTCCCTTATTACTACAAGCTGAGACTATGATAGAAAACTGACAAAAGTTGGTTGCGTATCTAATTCAAATCTCGTTCTACAAAAGGCACTTATGCATCTAGCTGTAAACCCACTTCGTGATAACCCTGAAATTAAAGAATTCCAGGACACTAAATCTTTTTCAGGCATTTCATCAAACAAATTATGTGCATCTTCTGGATATCTTAATTTTGCATAATTTGTAACCAACTGATCACCGATGAATCCACGACGGTAATTCACAGATTAAAATAAGACCAGGTTTCTTCAGTTTTTACTTCAAGCAAATTCATTAAGGAGCAAATAATGCCATCATTTTTGGCATTGTTTTGTTTTACAGTCTTCATACCAAACAATTGGAGACTGAACTCCTCGGCTGCTTTCTTTCAAATTATTAGTTGGCAATTGCTCCTGATTTAAAGCTTCACTTGTTGACAATGAATTTGATGGAAAACTGGATAATTGAACCACACCTTGCCAGTTTTCACGGATCAAAGTTTGGTTTCAGAATCGCAGGTACGCAACTTGATCTTGCCTTTTCTTTTCCATTATAGTTGTTATAATGCTTTTTTTTTTATTAAACCGGGGTCCCTTTTCCCCTATAGTTGTTATAATACTTTTTTTATTAAACAGATCAAAAATTTATGGGGTTGTCATTGAGGTGTGCAGGTGTAGAGAGAGCATCCTAGAAAGTTTTAAACAGAGAAAGAAGATGAACAGTTTATATCGAGACTAAAATGAATAAAAAATAAAATTTGGCATACTTAATGTGCAATTCACCCTTTTATTTAAGTTAGATTATTTTTATTCTTATTGGCCCGTGAGAATTTTTTAACGGCGTCTAACGGGATAACGATTTTTATTTAAAGGGGCACAACGTACCAAAAAATACTTTAGCGGCCTATTTGGGACAGTGAGGTTCTGGACAAGCGCAATAGGAGCGACCACACAGGGTCCCAAGAGAAAGGAGCCCAAAAATAGAGAACTTAAATTAAATATTTGTAAAAAAAGTTATAAATTTATATATACAATTATGTGTGTATATATAACAATTATCTAAAACTTAAAACATGGAAAAAAAATGACACATTTTAAGTGAAAGCGTTTGATTTTTAAATGTTTGTAAGTTAATTTTGTGTTGCCCAAGAAGATAATCTAATAATATATTTTCTATTAAGATATTTAAAAAAAATTATATCTCTCATTTTAATAAATTGTACAGGGCCTCAAAATCTTTGAAAAAAGTGTATAGTTTAGGGGGTAAATGGGCCTTTTAAGTCAAGAAATATAAATTTGAAAACTATTATAAGATATAAAAAATAATACAGATTTATGAGCTAAATATTAGTACATTATGATGAATGGTCCGAAACACCTACGAGGTTGCGAGGACGATTACAAACGAGATCCAAAAATAGAGTATTAAATATTGCTTTTTGTTTTATTAGTTAGTTTCAATTTCCATTTCAAATGTGTTTAAATCAGGTGTAGAAGTATTTTGTATATTCTAATCTTCTATTACGTCATGAATAAGAAAATGATTCTAAAAATGATTGAATCTATTTATATTTCAATAGTCTTCCATTGTGTTCTACTAATTCATTAATTTATTGTAAAAAAAGGAAGGTTCTGCCGCAATGCAATTATTATTTTCTTTGCAAAATAGATTGTGTGTGTTTAATTATACGGTGTTTTAGAATTTTAGTCCATATAAAATAAGATATGGATAAATATCTATAATCATTTGACCAATTAAATATTTCATAATCAATAAAATTATGAATAATTCGATTTCGAAAAAAATATTATCCTAATGTAATACTCCATAACATATTCGATTTCAAAAAATATTTACATAATCAACAAACTAACATGACACACACAGAAAACAAGAAATAATCCACAAAACCTAATCACCATCCCACAAACAACTAACCAAAGCTGCACACTCCAACTACCCCCCTTCTAACAGTTCCCAGGGACATGCGGCAAATCTCCCGGGATATACACAGTCAACAAATACTCAACCAATACCAGCTGCTTCAGGCAATGCTGGCTGTTCTTCTCGTCGAGACTGATTCTGCGTGGCACTCACGCTCATGGAATTTTGAACATCCTGGAGCAATAATTCACGCTCTTGAGTCGGCGCTTCAACCAGGATCACCTCCCCAATCGGTTGCCCTCGCATCATACAAGCAAGTCGATCAGCGACACCATTAAAATTACGACGAATATGTTTCAAAGAACCTCCCACTCCCTTCTCAACATTTCATTGATCACAATAGAAATTGCATTCCTTATGTTCTCCCAGAGAATTTCCCTCAATACATCTAATCGTTTTCAAGCAATCCGATTCTATCATCACTCACCGCAATCTTAAACGCCACGCATATCTTAAGCTATCAGAAATTCCTGATATTTTTTCATATATATCAAAACATAGTTTCTTTTTCTTTTTCGCAATTAAATCATTTGTCTTATTTTTATCTAATTAATATAAATTTAAGAGATTTTTGTGCCACGTGTAAATCTAGAAGGTTTAAGTTTTTTTTTTCATACATCATTTGTTTGGTCAGTCCAATCCTATAGGTGTAAATGCAATCCATGAAAAAGAATGAAATATACGTTTAATATCTTTATAATATTTTATTGATTATTTTAAATTAATTAAAGAATCTAGAAACAAAATAAGACCAAGTCAACTTTTCCACCATTATGTTAAAAAAAAAAACTTTTCGACCATTATTAACTCTACTAGAATATACCACCTCTTAAGTGTTATTTTTTTTTGTATTTTCACTTTTATCTATAATTAATCTACAATAATAATAATAATCTTTTTTTTAAATTAAATTATTTAATGGTTTGTGATATATCAAATTTAATAGGCTTCTCACTTAAATTAGAAAAATACTTTTGTATCACCAGATTCTTGTTTGTTTTTTCTTTTCATCGACTTCAAATATCTAAAAGCGATTATAATATAGTATATGTTCATAGTTATCCTTAATCCTTTGACAATTAGGGGTGAGCAAAACTCGACTCGAAAAAACCGAATAACTCGACTCAACTCGAGATGAAAATACTCGACTAAAAAAATTTCAAATAAAGTTTGAGTTGTAAAATGGAAACTTGAATAACTCGAAATTTTTAGTAATTAATGGATTTATTTTTAAGTTCGAGACGAGTCCTTCAATTTTTTATTATATATATACCGATATATAAAAATATGAAGAAATATTGCAACATATGAAAAAATATGAAGAAAATATATATATGCATATCTTATATGATTAGAGAAAGTGATTTAAATTGAAATCAAACCGTACCATAACATGATAAATAATTACAATTAAATTTTTATAGGAACTCGAAAACTCGACTCGAATCGAAAAAATTTCAAATAAAGTTTGAGTTGTAAAATATGACACGTCAACTCGAATAACTCGAAATTTTTTGACTCGACTCGATCGAACGCTCACCCCTATTGACAATGCACACACACCTTACAGACAAAACAATTTGAATTTGAGCTTCCTAAAATGAACATCATCTACATTTTTACTTGGACCACTTATTGAATTCAATAATTCATTTTTTACTTCTATTATAATAAAATTAAACACGTTACAATATACTTTCTATATAGAATATTGTTTTCTAATAAGAAAATTGAGAAGTAACTTCTTCTAATCTATAGAATAACACTTTATCTATACTATTAATTATTCATATCTATATATTATATTTATATTATTGTAAAATCTCTATATATATTTATAAGTTTAAATATACATTTGGTATATGAACTAGACATATTTTCTTAAATTGGTACTTAAAAAATTTGTTTCTCCCAAGTTGACAACTAAAATTTATTTTTATTAACCGTTTTGGTACTTTCAATAACAACGTTAACTTTTTGTGACGCGTTTTACATAAAATAGTGTCACATGTCAATAATGTCGCCATAAATATATTATTTTTTAAAAAAATAATAGAAAATTAAAAAAATATTCACAATAAAAATAAATTAAAAAAAATAATAAACTGTCTTACCATTTTCCCTTAATCGACACCTTTTTAGTGTAAAATCATAGTATTTCACTTTCCTTTTCACTGTTTTCATTTGTTTTCTCGTTTTTATTAGAATTTTCTTAAAACAACTCAAAAATATACGTGCATTTGATATCGAAACTAGTTTTTCAATTATTACAACATTGCTGATGATTTTATTTTACTAATACAATCTTCTATTGTGGAACTTCAATTTTAGACACAAACTTATATTTTAAAATTTTAAAATTCATACAAAGAACTAAATTTTAAGCGTTTTAGATATTAAAATTTTTGAAATTTGATATTTTTTACTTGTTTTAATTAAAAAATTATATTATATATTTTTTTATTCTTTGAATTTATAATAAATTTTAAAACTCTTTTTAAAATACACAAATAATATCATTATTGACACATAATACAATCTTATATTATCACGTCATCAAAAATTAACACTATTAATAAAAATATTAAAACAATGAACAAAATATCAACTTAAAAGTAAATTTTTTTTCTATACCATTAAAAAATATTTAATTCAAGTACAAAATATATATCAGTTGATAAATATAACTATTTTAGTGTGGTAGTTTTATATTGAAAAAAGGAGAGTTGAATAATGGCTTCTTGTTTTATTAATTAATTTCATTCACGTGTAGAAATAGTCTTTTTTAATTCTAATTTTCTTATCAGAACCAAAATCCAAAATAAATATTTATTTAAAAGGACCAAAACAACAAATAATAATGAGCAATGAGAACACCCTGAATTAAAAAATTGGGGAATGTTTGTTGAAATAGGGACTTGTTTGGGCATATTGAGCAATGAGAACACCCTGAATTAATAATAATAATAATAATAATACACCATTGACTTTGAAATTTATAGGGATTACGGTAACACTCAATACTTTGCATGTATAAATATGCTCATTCATTTCCACACTCGGAACAGAAGAGAAGATTACATACAACTTTTCCCAACAATTCTTCCGATTCCTTCATTTCTTTTTCTAATTCCTCCTTGTTCCTTTTTCTTTTAAAAACAATCCAAGTCCAGGAAAATAAATATGGATGGTTTAGAAAGAGCTCCAAACCCCAGCAAAAGAATAGGGATTAGCAGCATAGCAAGGAGTATAAGCACAAGCAGCTGGGTTATGGAAGATGTTTTCTCAGCTTCCAAGCATTCCAGACGAAGTGCTGGAGTCGACGAAGACGAAGAAGCTTTAAAATGGGCCGCCATCGAGAGGCTGCCCACATATGATCGCCTTAGAACCAGCATCATGCAGTCGTTTGTCGATCACGAAATCGGCGGAAAGAAGGTGGAACATCGAGCAGTGGATGTTACTAAGCTTGACATGAATGACAGACAAAAATTAATGGACGCGCTCTTTAAGGTTGCCGAGGAAGACAATGAGAAGTACTTGAGGAAGTTCAGAAACAGGACTGATAGGTATGCTTCCAATCTTTTTCGGACATGATATTCATACTCTAGTCCGAGTAACATAATTAAACACCAATTCTCTTAATTAATTTTAACTTTTTCTCGGTTTATCTCAGGGTTGGTATCAAACTACCAACAGTAGAGGTAAGGTTTGAGCACTTGACCATTGAAGCCAATTGCTACATCGGCAGCAGAGCTCTTCCATCTCTTTCGAACGTTGCAAGAAACATCACAGAATCGGCTCTCGACATGCTCGGAATCAAACTTACAAAGACAACAAATCTCACCATTCTTAAAGATGTCTCTGGGATTGTTAAACCATCAAGGTACATGATAATCTGTCTTGCCATCACACTCTTCACTATATTCGAAATCTGCGCAATATATTTGTGTCAAACATATATTCGTATCTCACATCCAAGGAGTCCTACTCATTGAATTTGTGATTTATAGGATGACACTCTTACTGGGGCCACCTTCTTCTGGGAAGACGACCCTTTTGCTGGCATTGGCGGGCAAGCTGGATGAAAGCTTAAGGGTTAAAGGACAAGTAACATACAATGGATACAGACTTGATGAATTTGTTCCTAAGAAAACATCGGCATATATCAGTCAAAACGATCTTCATGTTGGAGAAATGACAGTTCAAGAAACCTTAGACTTCTCGGCAAGATGTCAGGGTGTCGGAACTCGATATGGTAATAGTTATACCAAAAGGATATCATTAATTCTATGTTATCGTTAACATTATTTTAACTGAAACTTTTGAAATGCTTTTCTTTTTAAAGAGCTTTTGAGAGAGCTTGCTAGAAGGGAAAAGGAAGCAGGAATTTTCCCAGAAGCTGATGTTGACCTTTTCATGAAGGTATATGTTACAGAATCTTTGATTATTCATATTGGTTATATAATCTACGATTTTGCTTTTTTGACTTTTCATTCTTTCTTTTTTTTCAGGCAACTGCCATGGAAGGAGTTGAAAGCAGCCTCATCACTGATTACACTCTCAAAGTAAGATAATTAAAATCATTCCAAAAGTCCTCTTCATTCATAAAATCTTTGTTCAAAGATTAATCTTTTCTAACGTTATATATTTTGTTTTGTATCGAATCGGTCAGATTTTGGGGCTTGACATATGCAAGGATACCATTGTTGGAGATGAGATGCACCGGGGAGTTTCTGGTGGACAAAAGAAGAGAGTGACAACAGGTTGATTTTTTCTTAATCCCCACGGTACCTTCTTTTGACATTCATTTTCATATAATGATGTGAGAATTTGATTAAATATAGGGGAAATGATTGTTGGTCCAACCAAGACACTTTTCATGGATGAAATATCAACGGGTCTCGATAGTTCCACAACATACCAGATAGTGAAGTGTTTGCAGCAGATTGTGCACTTAACCGAGGCTACAATCTTCATGTCCCTGCTCCAACCAGCTCCAGAGACTTTCGATTTGTTCGATGACATAATCCTCTTGTCCGAAGGTCAAATTGTTTATCAGGGTCCACGTGAGCACATTGTTGAGTTCTTTGAGACTTGTGGCTTCAAATGTCCCGAAAGGAAAGGCACTGCCGACTTCTTACAAGAGGTAAAGCGAAAATCGAAAACACCGACTGCAGTGTCCAGCTCTTCTTTTCTTCTTTACGTATCCGTGTCCAACACATATCACTGGTGAAATGGTTGCAGGTTACTTCAAAGAAGGATCAAGAACAATACTGGGCAGATAGAAGCAAGCCATACAGATACATTCCAGTAACTGAATTTGCAAGCACGTTCAAGAGCTTCCATGTTGGAATGCAGCTCCATAACGAGCTCTCGGTGACTTTTGACAAGTCGAGAGGACACAAAGCAGCATTGGCTTTCAAAAAATACTCGGTCTCTAGAATGGAACTTCTTAAGGCCTGTTGGGACAAAGAATGGTTATTGATCAAGAGGAATTCGTTCATTTACGTGTTCAAGACTATTCAAATTATCATCATGGCAGTCATCGCGTCGACAGTGTTTTTGCGGACTGAATTCAACACTAGGAACGAGCAAGATGGTTCAATATATGTTGGTGCACTCCTATTTGGAATGGTCATAAACATGTTTAACGGTTTCTCCGAGCTCTCCATGATGATCAATAGGCTTCCGGTGTTCTACAAACAAAGGGATCTTCTATTCCACCCTGCCTGGACTTTCACTTTGCCCAGCTTCTTGCTCAAGGTTCCTATATCGATTCTTGAATCTGTTGTTTGGATGGCTGTAACATATTACACTATCGGATTTGCACCAGAGGCCAGCAGGTAAAGCGGATCACAGTAATTTTTTCACATGTCATTGTACTAATCCGAGTTGTCGTTTTACTTGAGCAAAAAGTTAACACCCTTCAAACATATTGCCAGGTTTTTCAAGCAGTTCCTGCTGGTGTTTTTGACACAACAAATGGCAGCAGGGCTCTTCAGGCTCATCGCCGGATTATGCAGAACAATGGTCATAGCTAACACTGGAGGGGCTCTTACGCTTCTCCTTGTATTCTTGTTGGGAGGCTTCATTGTTCCTAAACGTAAGCATAAATCGGTAAAAAAAAAAGTAAGATTATCACACTTGTCCCTATTTGTTAAAGTTAACTAACATGGGGTGTTTTATTTTGACAGGTGAAATTCCAAATTGGTGGGAATGGGCTTACTGGGTTTCACCATTGAGTTATGGTTACAATGCCTTCACTGTGAATGAAATATTCGCATCGAGGTGGATGAACAAACTGGTATGTTATTTAGCTTTCTTGTGCAGTAAGTTAGACGATTTCATTTAAATGAAGGTTAGTTACAAGCCAAAACTTTGTCTACAATGCAGGCTTCAGACAATGTCACGCAGTTGGGGGTACAATTGCTTAGGAACTATGATGTTCCAAATAATGAAAACTGGTATTGGATTGGAGCAGGTGCTCTTTTCGGGTTCACAGTGCTCTTTAATGTTCTCTTCACCTTCGCCCTCACGTACCTAAACCGTAAGTTTCAACATTCGATTGGGCTAATGTGTTCTTCTAGCATATTGGTATCTTCCTTTAGGTAGCTAATCTTCTGCAATTTCTTGGTTGGTGTATAATAGCCCTTGGAAAGCCGCAAGCTGTAATTTCTGAGGAAACAACAGAAGAGCTAGAGGCTAACCATGAAGGTACTGAGGGAGAACCAAGGTTAAGGAGACCTAAATCGAGCAAAGATTCATTCCCACGATCACTCTCTACTGCAGATGCACTTAATTCAAGTAAGAAACTTAACAAAATGGTTTGCTTCTATAAAGTTTCCTCTTTTAACTATCAAAATATTAATCGATGTTGTTTGTATTAATGAATCTTTTAGAAGAAATAGAAATCCAAAGAATGAGCAGTCGGACCAATCCCAACGGAATGAGCCGGAATGATTCTTCTCTTGATGCAGCCATTGGTGTTGCTCCCAAGAGAGGAATGGTTCTTCCTTTCACTCCTCTTGCAATGTCCTTCGACACCGTCAATTACTATGTAGACATGCCACCGGTAAGATCCTTTTCCCACTCTTTACAACTCACATTTCGACACAAACCTTATAGTTGTTGCCATAGAGCATGGTTTGAAAATCAAGCGTTTAAACAGGAAATGAAAGCACAAGGAGTTGCAGAAGACAGATTACAACTACTTCGAGGAGTAACCAGTGCGTTTAGGCCAGGAGTGTTGACTGCACTGATGGGAGTCAGTGGAGCTGGAAAGACAACATTGATGGATGTTTTAGCAGGAAGAAAAACCGGTGGATATATCGAGGGTGATATAAGAATATCCGGTTTCCCAAAGGTACAAGAGACCTTTGCTAGAATTTCTGGATACTGCGAACAAAATGATATTCACTCGCCTCAAGTTACTGTCAAAGAATCCTTGCTTTACTCTGCTTTCCTACGGCTACCGAAAGAAGTCAGCAATGAGGAAAAGTTGGTAAGAAGAACACTTGTTTGTGTTATTTTCAATAAAATAAAATCATGACATTAGTTATTTAATTCAGGGTCTAAACATTATTTGGTGTTCTGTTTAGATTTTTGTGGATGAAGTGATGGAACTGGTCGAGCTCGACAACCTTAAAGATGCTATAGTAGGGCTGCCAGGAGTAACAGGATTGTCTACCGAACAAAGAAAGAGGTTAACAATTGCAGTAGAACTTGTTGCTAATCCCTCAATCATTTTCATGGATGAACCAACATCTGGCCTCGACGCGAGGGCAGCAGCCATTGTCATGAGGACTGTTCGAAACACGGTGGATACTGGACGAACAGTTGTCTGCACTATTCATCAACCTAGTATCGATATCTTCGAAGCCTTTGATGAGTTACTACTGATGAAAAGAGGAGGTCAGGTGATTTACTCGGGTCCGTTAGGCCGAAATTCTCATAAGATTATCGAATATTTTGAGGTATGTAACTATAACAAGATATATCATATCTATTTCACTAATTCAAAGAGGCAAAACAGAAATCATCATCATTCATTCCCCTCTTATTCACCATTGCAGTCAATCCCTGGAGTTCCCAAAATTAAAGAGAAGTACAATCCAGCTACGTGGATGCTAGAAGTGAGCTCTGTAGCAGCTGAAGTTCGACTTGGAATCGACTTTGCCGAACACTATAAATCTTCATCCTTACATCAGTAAGTCCAGACATAAGGAATTTCGATTGTTTACCATTCATTTATTTTGTTGCCTTGAGCTTATATATATAAATGTATGTAAACAGGAGAAACAAGGCCTTAGTAACGGAGTTAAGCACTCCGCCCGCAGGAGCTAAAGACCTTTATTTTGCCTCTCAGTACTCACAATCCGCATGGGGTCAATTCAAATCATGCCTTTGGAAACAATGGTGGACTTATTGGAGAAGTCCAGACTATAACCTTGTTAGATACTTCTTCACTTTAGTTTCGGCCCTGATGATCGGTACTATATTTTGGCAGGTCGGCACTAAAAGGTCAGTGTCGATTTTCGGCTTACAAAGCTCAAAGTTGTTGCCCTTATTTTCATGTCTGCAACATTATCCAACGTTTGACAAAAGGCTCACAAACTGTTTCTATTTTTTTCTCTCTTTGTTCCATGGTTCAGGGAAACCACAACAGATCTTACAATGATAATTGGGGCAATGTATGCTGCAGTCTTGTTCGTTGGAATTGCTAACTGCTCAACAGTACAACCGCTTGTAGCCACAGAAAGAACTGTGTTTTATCGCGAACGAGCAGCCGGGATGTATTCTGCGTTACCGTATGCCCTGGCACAGGTGTGTGAAAACAGGTTTATTGCAGTCAGTCATTACATTTCCGATCTTCAATCTCGAAATTAACTAGATAAACTGCATAATTGCAGGTTTTATGTGAAGTGCCATACGTATTATTCCAAACATCATATTATACGCTTATAGTGTATGCTATGGTGGGATTTGAATGGACTGCAGAAAAGTTCTTCTGGTTTTTCTTTGTCAACTTTTTCTCCTTCCTTTACTTCACTTACTACGGAATGATGACAGTTTCAATCACACCAAACCACCAAATAGCAGCTGTATTCGCCGCCGCATTCTACGCTATCTTTAATCTTTTCTCCGGCTTCTTCATTCCAAGACCGGTAAGTTTACTTCCTCCACAAGCAATCATTGAGTCTGAACCATGATCAAAGCTGATACAAATTCATTACTTGTTGAAAAATTCAGAGAATTCCCAAGTGGTGGATCTGGTATTACTGGATTTGCCCATTGGCATGGACAGTTTACGGACTCATTCTGTCCCAATACGGAGATATTGAAGACACCATAAAAGCACCCGGTATCGTACCAGACCCCACCGTTAAATCGTACATTAAAGATCAATACGGCTACAAGTCGAACTTCATGGGACCGATTGCGGGAGTTTTAGTCGGGTTTGCAGCGTTCTTTGCCTTCATGTTTGCCTACTGCATTAAGACACTCAACTTCCAGACCAGATAAAAATGGGAATTATTCAATAGAAATTTCATCTTGTTCAAGCTAGTATTATGTTTTACTTCTACAAACGAGGAATTGTGTGACGAGATTGTAAATAGGCAATCGAAAGCCTTCCCAAAATCAAAATAATGTATTTGAATCATGAGGTCGGTGATTTGATCCACACCTGTATATTTCATGACAAACCGTTTATCCTTTTATTGATATTATTAGTGGAAATTAATTCTTTGAAAATTCTGTACGAGTTTTTTCTTCTTATAATAAATAATTGCTATTGTTAGAGTTATATCAAATATTAATAAAATTATATTTGCTGAGAAAAAAAAAATTACAGATTGTTATCAAGGAAAATCTGTAGAATTAAAGTAGATCTCTTCCTATTGAATACAAGCTCATTTCGAGCGACCAAAGGGAAGATTGAAGAGCTGCAACAAACAAAGAACCAATCAACAAAAATCCAAGGACACAACCCGTCTTAAAAGAACATTGGTTTTAGGTGGCACAAACAGCTTCCAAATAAACAAAAATGTTAGGACTATAGTCAGGTGTTCAATAAGGGTCGGTCCACACTAATCAAGGCAAAGCTTCAAAGAACCGAAAAAATAATAAAAAATATTAATTCTGTTAAAATTACTTTTTAAAAATACCTTTAACCAATCAATAAATTTCATGTCTTTAATAAAATTTATTTGTAAATTTTATTAAAATTCCAACAATACATATGATCTATTAAAAAACCAATCATTAAGACATAATCCCAAATTAAATTCTTAGACATAATTAAAAAAATTGAACTACGATCCAATTTGACTCGAAATTCAAGCCAATTGAAATATATCCACTCCACCTACTCACCCAACAAAACCTGAAGAAATTATATCATGGGTCATTCCCGCCACGTCATTCATGAGACTAATCAATAAAAATCATTCATCTCATTAATTTTTTCATGTCATATTTTTAACAAGTGAAGATTAAAAACTATTTTTAAAATTAATTTACAGTAAATATGAGTAAAGATTCATTTGGTAAAAAATATGACATGGAAAAAATAATGAGATGGGTAATTTTTATAAGTTGGTCCTATGGATGACGTGGCGGGAATGACCCATGATATAATTTCTCGTTTGGCTGCATCAATTTTGTACACCTCAATGGGGAGAAATTATATCATGAGTCATTCCCGCTACGTCATCCATGAGACCAACCAATAAAAATCACCAATCTCATTATTTTTTTCCATGTCATATTTTTACTAAGTGAATATTCACTCATATTTACTGTAAATCAATTTTAAAAACAGTTTTTACCAAGTGAAGATTCACATGGTAAAAATATGACATGAAAAAAATAATGAGATGAGTGATTTTTATTGGTTGGTCTCATGAGTGACGTGGCGGGAATGACCATGATATAATTTCTCGTCAATGGGTGGGTAATAGTAGAATTTAGTTTATTCTTTTTATTGGAAAGATGGAATGTTACACCTACCACACTTCTACTATAGAAAATACGCCTCTATTACAACATCCACATACCTTCAATAAGAAAAAATAACACCAAATAAACATAACTGTTTGAACCCAAATTTTTTAGAGAAAACAATATTTTTCAGAGACTATTCTTTGAGTTCTATGCATAGAGACGAATGCAAAATTTTATGTTTGAGGGAGAACTTATAAAATTTTAGGGGATTTTTAATGTAAAATACATAAATTTTTTATTTTTTTAAATCATATACGATTTTTAAGTTTTTAGAAGGGGCAACCGCCCCCTCCAACCTCCCTTGGTCCATCCCTGTCTATACATACATACATACATACATACATACATACATACATACATACATACATACATACATACAACATACATACATACATACATACATACATACATACATACATACATACATACATACATACATACATACATACATACATACATACATACATACATACATACATACATACATACATACATACATACATACATACATACATACATACATACATACATACATACATACATACATACATACATACATACATCGAACAAAAATATTCTGCCCCTTTCCGGCGTCTCTTTCTATGTTCCAACATTAAAAAATTAAATTTTAAACCTTAACCTTAAATTTTAATTCCTAAATTTTAAACCCTAAACCCCTAAAATGCACCATACCCCAAATTATCTAGACCCTAAACCTAAACTCTAACCTTAAACATTAATCATAAACCCTAAACCTATTTTTTAATGGAGGGGTATAAATAAAAACACTAAACATGATAGAGGATTTCTATTCGTATATCATCCTAGCATACACTTTAGTATAACAATTTTTTTCAGATTTAATATAAGGGTAAACTACATAAATGGTCACTGAACTTTTAGGGCAGATTCATTTTGGTCACCGTACTTTTAAAATATTCGATAAGGTCACCAAACTTTTAGTTCGATTTCAATATAGTCACCGAACTTTTAGGGCGGATTCATTTTGGTCACCGTACTTTTAAAATTTCGACAATGTCACCAAACTTTTAGTTCAATTTCAATATAGTCAACGAACTTTTAGTTCACTTTCAATATGGTCCCTCCCGTTACCTTCCGTTAAAAGTGTTTTCCTTAATAAAAATGGGTAAGCTACACCAATCACCACTCAACATTCTTCTCACTCCTATTTGGTCACTAGAGTTAAAAAAAATCAATTTAATAACTTAACTTTCGAATTGTTCATATTTTGGCCACTCTCAAATGACATGTTTATACAAATAGAAAAATTTGATTAATCCTTAAAAGATTTATTTTGGTAAATTTAGATTATTCAATTCTCGATCTTATATTGTATTAATTAAATCAGATAATCGATTAACTAGTTAACTGAAATATTTCATTCTGGAAATGATTTTTTTACTTTGTTTATTAAAATATCAAATATATGGTAAATTTAATAAATTTTCCATTGTGATAAAAGTGTAAAAACAACTAGAAAGTCAAAAATTGAAAGTTCACACCTATTAATTCTACCCAGAGCCAAAACTTTAAAAAAATCAGAAGGGTATGAAAATCATTAGACTATAAGATATTGTAATGCATAAAATTTAGAAATATTATATATACTATATCAGATCAGTTAATCAATTTTGCTTAAAATTGTGAACCATAATCGAATCGAAATAATTTATTTTAAAAATTTGTACCAAAATCGGGTTCAATTAATCCTTAAAAATTATTTTGGTTAATTGCTAATTCAAATGATTCAATTCTCAATCTTATATTGTACCAATTAAATCGGATAATCGATTGACCGGTTAATTGGAATATTTGATTCGAGTAATAATTTTTTTACTTTGCTTATTAAAATATCAAATATGGTAAATTTAATAATCAAAGTAAAAAAAATCATTACTCAAAATTTTTTAAGGATTAATCTAATTTTTCTATTTGTATAACCATGTCATTTGAAAGTGACCAAAATATGAACGATTCGAAAGTTAAGTTATTAAATTGAAATTTTTTAACTCTAGTGACCAAAATAGGAGTGAGAAGAATGTTGAATTGGTGTAGTTTACCCATTTTTTGTTAAGGAAAAACAAAAACTAACGGAAGGTAACGGGAGGGACCATATTGAATGCGAACTAAAAGTTCGGTGACTATATTAAAATTGAACTAAAAGTTGGATGACCTTATCAAATATTTTAAAAGTATGGTGACCAAAATGAATCCGTCCTAAAAGTTCGGTGACTATATTGAAATCAAACTAAAAGTTGGGTGACCTTACCGAATATTTTAAAAGTACGGTGACAAAAATGAATCTGCCCTAAAAGTTCAGTGACCATTTATGTCATTTACCCTTAATATAATAACAAGTCTCCTATTTAATTATTTTTTTAATTTTTCTATATAATCATTGATATTCGATCGTGGTTATTTAAGATTGACTACTATAGGAATTCGTTATTGAGATATCTCTCCAACTTATTTTATTCATAACGTTGAAATTGAAGTATTATTCTCAAATCTTAAAACTTAATCACAAAAACTAAAACTTTAACCTCTAAATCTTAAAAACTAAAAGCAAGTATTGCACCTTGAGTGCATACAATATCTTTTTAATATTGTTATAATGGACCTCTATAATATCAGATCTAAACTAAATGGTTGAAAATCGGTAATTAAAAAAAATAATGACCAACTTAATTGGACAATATGCAAAAACAAAATCAGATTTGATCTGGTTTATCACTTATGAGTCATCAAGGACTTATCGAGCGAGTCGATCGCGAGTTAAATAGTGTCCGACTCATACCCGTTAAAAATTTTGTTACTCGAATTGACTCGTTGCTCGTTAAACTTGATAAAATTTTGTTCGATTCATGCCCATTAAAAATCTCGTTGTTAGACTCCACTCATTGCTTGTTAAGTTCACCAAAATTTTTACCTTATTTTTTAAATATAAGTAAAATATAATGATACTACTAGAGCTTAATATAAACATAAAAATTTAGAAAAAAACATGAGGATTGTGGAGTAAATAAGCGAACCTGATATGACCGAGTTAGAGATGAAGTCAATATTCAAGTGTGGGATTCTTTTTAATTTCTCAATAATTTTCGATAAACAACAAAGGAGAAAAGATTTTAAGTATTTCGAAGTTTTTACTTTTAATCCTATTTTTATATAGAACCGAGAATTTTTCTCCCATTTCTACTTTTATACATAAACGAATAAAAAATGAAAACTAATTATTACTCCTATAATTTAAATTTTTATTATTATAAAAGAACTTTTTTGAATTCACCGAAAATACAAAATATTTTAAAAATTCAAAATCAAATATTTTATGAGTAAATTACCTAATAAGTCACTAAATTTTTATAGAGTTTTTAATAAGCATTTAAATTTTTAAAGCAATTTTTTTAAGATTGCAACCAAAAAATCGGCTTTATTATATGAAAAATCATTTTTTAATACTTATCTACAAAAATGACCCCCAAATCGGCCATGTAAGGGTACCTCGCGTATTGGAAAAAGCGAGCACTAACCTCGCGTTACACGAACAGCGAGGTCCGTCCGACGTGGGCCGATTTTTCGTACTGCGTAATTTAAAATTATTGGATAAGACCTTGCGTTTTCCATACCGCGAGGTCCCCGAGATATTGATTATATCGTGAAAGAAATTTATACTGACCCTGCGTTCTGCAGAAAGCGGGGTCTTTGTTTTCGAGGCTGAAATACAAGGGTGTATAGGCATGTTCGAGGCATTTTATCATGCCTTTAGCCGGATAATTTTGGTAAATTTTAAGCTTAGAGACGTAGTATTAGAACTTATCTTCCATTTGAGACTGAGATTGACTCGTACGAAACATTGTAGAATGTTTAAAAAGCGCGTTCAAAATGGTTGAGACGCTAGTTTTTGTCCATTAATATGAAGTTGAAATTGCTTGGTAGGTATGTTGGGGGTGTTTTCCCGGGTTATTATTAGAATAATCTTCGTAATATTTTAGTTTAGAGGCCTAGTATTGTATCTTATCTTTCATTTGAGACTGATATTGGCACAGAATCAACATTGTAAACGGTATAGAAATGGCCCTGAAAATGGTTACAAAGCTTGTTTTTGGCCTTGAAAATGGCTTCATAGGCATGTTCGAGCTATTTTCCTGAGTTATTAATCCGAGAATTTTCGAAATTGTTGGACTTGAAGGCGTAGTACTGGAACTTGGCTTCCATCTGAGACTGATATTAGCACACACGATACGTTGTAAACAGTATAAATATTGCGCTGAAAATGGTTCCGAAGTGTGGTTTTGTGCAGGAACGATAAGCTAAAATGACATTTTAATTGAAGTTAATTTAATTTAAGTTCATTGTTTCATATTTCAACTCGTTTATAAAACAAGTAAGAGAAAATAAAATTATTATGTTTCAAAAAAATACATGCGGTGCCCTTCTTTAAGCTCAAAATACGTATTTGAGGTGGCCGACAAAGATAGTCAATTCTACCATGCCAATTCAACCCTAAACAGCCGGGTTGTTCTTCAAGCTCAAAAGGCGTATTTGGGGTTGATATTGGCATAAAAGTCTCTAGACATTGTAACCGGTCAATAGAACCCCAAAAAATTCTTCCACAAAATGGACGGAGATCAGAAGCTTCGTATGCCGGTCTCAGACGGTCACCTTGAACCACTGATCCTCATCATCCGCAATGGTGAGGGCTTTGATTGCGGTTACATGTTGTGGTCTTCATCTAGCCTCCACGATTGAGATGTAAAAATAAGTTACCCGTGTCCTTGAACAAAAGGTTAAGACGGTTACGGGCACTTGTAGAAGACCAATCATTTTCCGATATTGTGATTCGTTGTTAGTCTCATACGAAAACACCGAAGGCACTTCTCATGAACATTGTTAACCCATCAAAAGCTTATTGTGATCATGTAAATGCAACTACGTATACCAACAAACCACAATATCAGGAAAATAGCTTTGTAAGAAAATTTTCCCGGTATGTAGTTTGTTGTCATTAGTAGCTGCAACTAAATTCTTTTTTAAGCTTTGATATGAAGGTTCCAGCCACAACACGATGTTGCAATTGCTGGGGCTGAATGGTGGCTGCTTTGCCCTCAGCCCTCAATTTAAAGGCACGTTTTAAAGGACTTCACGTTATGCAAAACGCAAGGTCTTCAGAGATTCCTGACGTGGCAGTAGAGGAGCAGGCCGAAGATGTGACATGGCAGTGGACCTCGCGTTTTACAAGACGCGAGGTCACTTTAATCAATTTTATTTAAAATTCCACCAGCAACGTATTGGAACTTAACTTTATATTTCAGGCTAATATTGGCACAAAATAGTTAGTGTAACTGGTATAAAAATGGCTCTGAAAATAGATCGAAATTAGGCATGAATAAAAAGGTAAAATGCATTCAGAAGTATGTTTGAAGGGTTTATCCAGAAAGTTAATTGCCGCATTCGCGTAATCCTAAAGATTAAATGCATAGTATTAGAGGCGTACAATTGTAATTAAAAAATAAGAAGCTAAAAATTGTAGTCGTTCAGTAATTGTAATTATAAGTCATGTTGCCGAAGCAAATTTTTTTGCATCGAAATGGTACGAAATACATAAGATAAAAAAATAAATTATTGGGTTAGGGCACTACAAGCCAAAATCTACCCTAAATACGCGGTCATTTGTATCCCTAAACATGTAGATAAAATAAATTACATAGGAATTGATTTACACGAGAGGTGCCATAGTTTGTCCAAGTTGTATGGCCGCCGAGAAATGTGTCGTTGTTGTAGACAAATGGCGCCATAGATTATCCTAGTTGTTGGAGCCCTCACGGTGTAGACAGTCGAGGATTTGTTGTAGATCTTAAACCGAAACACGGAAGACACATATCGCGAATATGATTAAGCGACGAAAATAATGTAATCACCGTATAGATGCAACTACTTATACCAACATATCGCAATATCAGAGAGATAGATAAAAAACTATTTTCCTGATACGTGATCTATTGCCATTAGTAGTAACAATTGTATATTTTCTTTGAATTCGATACAAAATATTCTGAATCGAAAGTAAGAATGCCCTATATAGGCAAACATTCGCGCATTCTAAAATGCGAGGTTTGTTGGCACGTTTTATATAGACCTAGCATTGTGCAAAAAACGAGTTCTTTAGAGATTTCTAACCTCGCTATTTATAGAAAGCGAGGTCCGAATTCTTTTTAATTTTAAATCCCACCATCTAATAAAAATTAATTGTAGTGGAACAACGGAATTAAACTCCGTAACGATGTAAAAAATCACGTTAAAAATATTTCGAAAACACTGGAAACTATAACCTTAACTAAGAGAGAATATTACTTAGGAAAATATGAGTACAATAAGATAGTATAATTAATTAATACGTGGGCTTGAGCGATTAGGACATTTGTTCTTCTGGTGTTCGGGATTTCCATATCTACTACATAGTTTTGGTTGTTGAGTTTTTTCTCGATGTTCGACCAAATCTTCATCGCAATAAATCCTTGTTGATTGTGGATGACCTTTTTTTTGTGTCGTAGTCCAAAATCTGGCCATATGACAAGTTCACCATCAACTGCAGTCGGATCAATTTCATTTCCGATTGGAGGAAACTCGTATGCATAAACCTTGGATACAATTTCAAGTAAGTATATTGGGTTAACCATTGTCATGTAGTGAACCCGTAAAGACGAACAAGTAGCAATAACGTGCGGACACGGGTACTTGAATGTTTGGAATACACCGCATTCGCAGGTTTTTTGTTCCAGATTAGCCACGTATGAGTTGTGCTGTATGCCTTTCAACGGCCTCAAATATTTTGATACACGAAACAAATGTTCTCGGCACGAGAAGCAGGTAGCAGTCATCGCATTTGAATACTACACATAGTTTTGAAATTTATCGCGAAGGTGTATGTGGACTATATGGCCGCCTTCTATATAGTCTGATGCTTGCTTTCATAAGGTTGCAAATAAGGTAGCCAACCGATAATATGTAGCCTTGACAACGGAGGTGATAGGCAAATGTCGCACTCCCTTCAGTGAGGAATTAACTGCCTCAGCCAAGTTCGTTGTCATGTGCCCATATCGTTTACCACCATCATACGATTGAAGCTATTTTTCCCTCGGGATTGAAGCAAGGTAGTCATAGCCATATTTGTTCCTGCGTAGAAGTTCTTCAAACAGTCAACCCCTTGCGTGTAATGTGAGTTGCCTATAAGAATGTTAAATTAATTAATACGATAAAAATAAATATGAAAGTATCTTAAACGAAAAGTACTAAAGGAGGACGTACCTATTCGAAGCACAATTTAGCGTTCATCTTCATTCCTGTACCTTTATAGGTAGTTTGCAGCAATGTGGTGTAAACAATACCGGTGATGAATATGTGGAGGTTTCCAGGACGGGCCCATACGCTCAATTGCCCACAAGAGCGCGGTGCCCCTATCAGAAATAGTGCATAACTCATCTTCTTTTTCACGCATAACATGAGATAACACATATCTTCGTAAGTTCGTAAGAAAGAATAATCATGAGTCAAGATCTTCCTTTTCAACTATTGTGAATGTGATAGGAACGGTTTTTCTGTTGTCGTCTTGCGCAATCGCCAGTAATAAAGTTTGTGTGTATTTTCTGTACAACCAAGTGTCGTTGCTCTGAACCATCAGCTTGTAATATTTGAATGCATTAATACACTGCGGGAATATCCAAAATAGCCGGTGAAATTGACACACTCTTCGTACGACACGATCATTTTGGTACACCCATACTGTTTCCAGCTTCACAACCGTTCTCGATATATGTTTCTGCATCAGTTTTAGCCATGAACGTAATTCTCTGTACGATTGCTCCCACTGGCCATACAATTTCCGTATGGCCCTCCACCTTGCGTACCAGGCTTTCTGGTACTCAATTATGTATCTGTACTGAGATTTGGCTGCAGCGATACACGTGGCAACCGTTACACGCGGATTTGCCTTGACTAGTAGAATAAAGGTGTCACAGAGCACGTGCACATCCAAGTTAGGATGATCCTGACTTAGTCTGTTTACGGTGCAAGTATGCGGCCCCTCGAGTCTTGTTATCTGTCATAGCCGGTTTTGCTTCTTCAAGCACGATACACGAACTCTCCAATTATACCCCTATGTCTTGTGGGCACATTCTGCAATGTAGTAATCTGGTTGAGTCTTCTTCACAGTTGTCATAACAGAGTTGCGTATGTTGTAGTTTTTGATAGCAGCCACGACGAGTATTTTTTGTGAAAAAGCTCATCCCAATACTGAGTTCACCATCAGCACGCCAGTTGTACTGTGCAAGTTCTAGTAATTACGGAAATTCTAAAATGTTGAAGGCATCAATATCAATCATCGTGTAGTGTAATAGTGGTTGGTAAACAGAAACCGGTATGACAGAATGTTGAACGTTGGTAGTATGTGGAATGTTGGTAGGCTGGGTATGTTCTTCGTTGCCTTCGACTAAATCATCTAATCTTTCGTATTCCTCTACCTCATCGGGCATATCAAGGTCTTCTGGTTCATCATAGAAAGGGCATTGCTCGTCACTATCGGGGCCTGACTCTCTTATCGGTTATTTCTTACAGTTTTTTAAACCTAAAATTTGAAATAGGTCTGGGTCGCCGAATACTACGGAAACAGATGTTCCAATTTCTCGTCGACCGCGAGAATGCCCAGGAGTCCACTCACGAAACGTTGGACCAAGAGAAAGATCAAGGTCGACAAAACCAACAGAAGAATGTCTGCCCATAGGTTGTTCAACGTACTCCGCACTAGGGATATACGTTGAATATCGTCCAGATGTAAAATCGTCGAACAAATGAAATACTTCATGGTCTTGCGACATCATGTAGTTTTGTGATGATGATGCACCGAAGTCAGAACTCGGTGGCAGGTTCAAGTCGAAGTCAAAACGCGCTATGCAAGAATGCCTTGTCGTAGCAGATGATGATTCAACGAAGTCATTGCGTGGAGCAGACGATGATTCACCGAAGTGGTTGTGTGAACTCTGAGTCGTTAATAAGTTAAAATCTCTGTGCAAATAGGCTATCGGGCTCTGAACGTTGGTATTAGGATCGAAATCTAAATTCGTCTGACGCCAATTTGAGAGTACGGTAGCGTCATTGGTATATGAAAATATTGCAAACAGCTCTAAGGGACTTCCAATTGAATACTGCAAGTGGGCATCCACCATCAACTCCACATCACCGTTGTCCGTAACATGGTATATTGTGTACGTTAATGGTTCGTACGACGTCAGTAGTCTATACTTTTGTAATCACTCATTTTTATCTGGTCTGTAAATACATATTAGTATAATTATTAGTATACTAGTGTTGCATGTATACATTGTATTATACTATGCTATATGTTTATTATGTGCATAAATGTTACTAATATATATAAAATGTGTGGTGTGTATATTATAAACTATGTATGTATACGTATTAAATACGGTGTATGTGTGTCGCGTATGCATCTATATCTAGTATGAGCGTATTTGTTTTTACGGTTAATTATGTGTATGATTATATGTATGTATATTGGTATGTTATAATTAATGTTTGCATAGGTATATACGTATGTATTGTTGTATGTGTATTGCTGTTATAATTATAACTAATGTTATTATTATTGGGCTAATATAAGATAAAAATCCAAAAAAAATATATTAAACCAAATAAATAAATTGCAGTCCAAGTCCAATTACAAATCTAATATTATTACAAGGCCCGGTTGGCCCAAACCCAAACCCTATTTAATTACATTTATTTTGTGTGCAGATGACTATGATCAAGATTTGATCCAACGGCCACGATCCAGCCAAGACAAAATATCTGCCAGCCGCGTGCACATCACGTCTGGACCGTTCGAGTGCCACGCGCGCGTGCAGTCCACGCGCAGACTCTTTGATATCCCACACATGCGTGAGCTCCACGCGCTCTGACCCCTCGACTGCTGAGCCCCACGTGGCACGATCTAGAGCCGTTTCACCAATCGAGGCTTCATCTGGGCCGTTCGTCCCTCAAGCTAGCCCTACCGTTAGATCAGATCTGATCTAACGGCCGAGAACACCTCTGGCCGAAGGCAGAACCCCCACACCCCCACCATGCTGCACCATGCGATCTTCAACCACCGCGCTCAGACATGTCAAAGAAAGCAAGAAAAGAAATATGTCAGTAATCAGTCCAGATCTGAAAATGAAGCAAATATTATATTACTTGTACCAAACCAAGGACAGACATATATGTACGAAACAAATATTTTGTAACAACAAGTTGTAATCGAAAGAGGCAAAAGTTGTAACCGAACAAGCAAAGTTGTAATCGAAAGAAAAAGTACAAAAGTCTTCAATGGTAAATACTCTTCTTTTTCTTTTTTTGCATGCATACACAGAAAGATACGTAGTAAATAAAAAAAAGAGAAAGTTGAGAGTCATTACCATCGTCGTCGGTGGATCTCCCCTCACCAGTGATAAGCCTTTTCGGCTTTCTCAAGCCGATCATGGTGAACTGAAAGGAGTGGGAGACCCATTTTTGGTTTCGTTTTGGGTTGAAAAAAAATGAGTTTTTATGTTTCGTATTTTTTAGATCTAGGGCAAATTGAGGCTTTTTCTCTGAATCCAACCTCGGATTCGTGTCGAGGGTAAAGGAAGGGTCATTTTGGTGTATTATTTGGGGGTCGCCGGCGTCGGCTAGCGGCGGCCGACAGCGGAGAATACGGTAGCCGGCCGCCGGATTCTGGGTTTATAGGATGAGTTTGAGAGAAAATGAAGAACGAAAGATGTTATAAAATTGAAAAAATGAACAAATGGCCGAAAATTTGGTTCCAGCCTAAAAAAAGGGTTTTTATTGCTGTTATTATTTCGTGAAATGGGGAAATTACGTACTAAATCCCCCCCGCGCTTTCAATATTTTCACTTCTATCTCGCCGCATGGTATATTTACAACTCTGGTCCCCCTTGTATTTCAAAATCTTGCAATCCAGTCCCTAAATTACACCGAATCAGTTTTTAAATGGTAAAATTACCCCTTTAACCATCCCGCGTTTTTGAATTTTTCATTTCGGGTCTGCCCCTTGGTCTAATTACAGTTTCAGTCCTTTTAAGTTCGGTCCTGTTTGCATTTTCGTCCTTAAATTGTATATTATTATACTTTAATTTCTGCCACTGATGTTTATTTCTTTTCATTTCGGTCATGTTTCCATGTAAATATTCCTGATCCTATTATAATCGTATATGTTGATGTATTCTTTTGCCTTATTATATATCCCTCGTATATGCCTTGAGTTTTTATGTTTACATGTATATGTGTGTTAAGTTTATAATGATCATGTATCTTTTTGTTCTATTATTCGTATTAAGCATGTTATGTTCTAGTTGACTCGTACACGGTATGTTTTGTATTTTTGTATGTGTGTATGTTCTCTTGGCTTTTTAGGTTACATGTTAGTATATTTTCTTTTTTATATATAATATATTGTTCTATATATGTTGAAATGTGTTTTATTTCTAACATGTATGTCTCCTCGAAGTATATGCTTTTGTCCATACATATATTTATTCGTGCCTTGTTATTGTGACATATTAAATTTGTTTTTATCTACTTTTAAGCTTGTTATGTATATGTTTGTTTTAATTACGTATTTTATTTATGTTAGATTGGTATTCTGTTATGTGAATATTTACTGTCTTTAAACTATCTGCCATGTTTTTATATTTTTGCCACTAAGATTGCATATGATATATAAATTGTTAATGCGATGCCCTTTTATCCGAGCGTAAACGGGGCCAGTATCAGGCGTAGTGATAGTGGTTGTGCGTTTACTCTCGGATAACGGGGCCCTTAAAATTTATTCGCAATTATGACCGAATTTTAAAATAATCGTCACTTTAACCCGGAAAATCCAATATTAATAAAGCGGTAATTATTAAAGTACCAATTTTGGGCGGTGTGGGGGGTGCTAATCCTTCCCCATCCGTAACCGACTCCCGAACCCAATATTTTTTTGAATCTCTGGTTTTACGGTGTCCGGCCTACCTAAGTGGCCGGTGGCGACTCCATTTTTTTTATTGCGGCTTGTTTTAAAAAACCCCACGGAATAAATATTTTATATTCAAAAAAATCACAAACACCTTCGAAAATCACTCGTTTTTTTAGCGATAAAAGAGGGACATCGCTACAATGGCGACTCCGCTGGGGAGAATTTTTTTGTTTTTCAAAAACAAATGAGAGTCAAGCTTTTAAAATAATTACCGCTTTATTAATATTAGAAGTTCCGGATTAAAGTGACTATTAAATTAACATTCGGTTATAATTGCGCGTTTATTTTAACACATTTAAAATATGGCATATAAATCCATTTTTTAAGTGGGGGGAAAACTCTAATGCTTTCGTGGAGATATCATTCTCCCGTATGGGCCTAGCAAGTACCTTCAGGGCTCGAGTACCTTATGCTTTCGTAAGGATATCGTTCCTTCGTACGGGCATAAGCGAATTGGTCCCCCTGAATTGAACCCGGTTGAAAGAAGCCTATAATGGGTGATGATCGGGGGCCTTGCTACTCTTAGTAGAGGACAGCAAGGACAATTCGGGTACCTCCTAGCACCAACACTGCATGTAGAGAACATAGAAACCCACCCTGTTAGAGCCATGCATATAACCTTAGGTGTTTTAGACGGGATAAATAAGGTTGTTTTGTGTGTTTATTCTGTTTAATTTTGTCCTTTTATTTATATATTTATTAATTTTATCTGGTACTGACTTGTTTTCTTTTCTCTTTTGTTTTTTTTCATATATCATACATTTGCATCACATAAAGGTACTGGATCAAGTGGTTTGCCTGATCAGAAAGTCTTTCACCATGAAAAAAGGTGTCTTAGGAAAGAAGAGCTTAATTTGTCAGTCAGACATTGGTCAGAGGTCAACCAGAAAACCCAAGGGGACAGTTTGCCGAACGAACGCGTAATAGCAGGGTACACCTATGTGAGTCTCCAACAGAATGACTTATAGTATCTTCAAAGCATTTGGGAAAGATGGGACCGAAGACTACAAGACTTGTTCTGCGATAGTTATGGCAACATTGCACAGCTGTTATATGTTCGGGTTAACCAGCCCCTACTCCGAGCTATAGTCCAGTTCTGGAATCCGACTTTTTGCTGCTTCACCTTCAATGGGCAGGACATGATGCCTACACTAGAAGAATACACTGCTTTACTTAACCAGAAGAACATTCAGGAAGATTGGATCTACGCGAAACCCCCGAGGAATCAGAATTACACTGCGAAACTCAAAACCTTTGCGGGAATGAGTGACGATTGGGTTAATGGCCTGCTTCAGATCCGAGGAGACAACATAGTTTTTGCATGGGAAAGTATTCGGGACATCATACCGACACATCCAGACGAGGTAAAGAAAATGGACCTGTTCACTTTAGGAATATATGGCTTGGTGATCTTTCCAAGAGTACTCGGAAACATTGACATAGCCATTCTGGACTTGTTTGAGCGGGTAAAACGGAAAGCAAACCCAATACCAGCAATCTTGGTCGAGACTTTCATTTCCTTAAATGCTAGCCGGAAACATGAAGAATGGCGTTTTGAGAGGATACACATTTGTTATTACAGGTATGGATTTGAGTCACATGTGGAAGACAAGCGAGGGTCCTGCCGGGATATCCTTCCAAGGTTTTTTGCCTTTACGGGAGTACTTAGCAAAGGAATGGCGAGAGGATTTGAAAACAAAAATGTGGACTAGTTTCTTCAGAACATTCAAGGCGAAGACATAGCATGGAGGGTCCCATGGCTTGGTAAAGTTAATTATTTTCTATCTGATTGTGGTGATTTGGTGGGTGATGATGTTGGGATTGCACGGAAGGATCGCCTTTGTGCTTCGCTTTTAGTGTCTCGGCAGATTCGGATCACGACAGTTCATTCCCAATACCGCCAGGTTAAGCCAAACTGAATTTCTTTTCAAAGGGGAGTTCAAAGGAAAAATTCAGACCATCATGAGGGCTTGGGACCATTGTTACCGGATCAGGGTGGAAGGAGATACCGAGCATATGACTACCCAGACTACGATCTTTGGAGACGTTTGAGGGTTAATAATGTGATTCCTGAATCTGATCAAGGACCAGCAGTGTCACTCGAAGAGCTTACAAGGGTGGTACCGTCTGAAGCTGACATCTTAAGGAATGAACTAGAAGAAGTTAAAAGGAAAATGGACATCCAACAGACCCAACATGCGAGCAGCTCTATAAGGAAAGCTTAGAGGTTGACGAGCGGGACGGGATCATTAGGCAGTTGAAGAAATTAAATGCAGATTTGAGCGACAAGAACACTCTTTATCAAAAAGATGCCCTTCTATTACAAGCAAAAATATAGAAGGCCGGCCGGAGTCAATTCATAGCTGTGGAAAGAGAAGGAATGAATGGCATCCGTTTGGTGGAAGAAGAACGAGAAATCAGCAAGAGAGCGATCGAGAAAGAGATAGAAAGCTGCCGATTGGCTATGGAGGAAGAAAAACGGTCCTCCAAGAAGGCCATTGATCAAGAAAAGGAAAGATTCAGGCAAAAAATCAGCAAGGGAAAACAAGCTTTCCATCATGAGAAAGAAAGCATCGTCGTATGGAAAAGAAAGTCCATGAGTAGTCGAAATAAACTGTTAGAGATGCAAAAACTGTACAATGACACTATTCAAAGTCTGGAGCAAAGCCAAAGTCAGAATGGCGAATTAAAAGGAAAGGTGGCGGAAGTTGAACACTCCCTTCGAATGTACTGCCAGAGAAATAGCTTCACTGAGCTTCAAGAAAGAGAGCGCGAAGTGGGCATGTTACGAGCACGAATTAAGTCCCTCGAAGCAACTGTTGAGGATTACAAGGAAAGAATTAGTGTGTTCAAGGAGGCTGCAGCCAGAGGGGACACCTATTGGCAAAAGAGACTGCGTGACGCTGCCCGGATGGTACAGGATAGGGACCAATATTACGCAAACTTGATGGTAGACATACAACGAGTCACCAGGCATGTGAATGATTTGGCCATCGAGGCTGAAACACTCCGACCTTTTATAGTCCCGGAAATGGAAGAAGCTCCCAGGTTCCTCAAACTGCTTAAGGCAATTGGAAAATTAGGAGATAGAGCTAGGGCTTATCTATAAGGCTTTGTGTTGTATTTAGCTCTTTTGTATTAGGAATCTTCATTTTGTAATACGAACTCTGTTGTAATTTAGCCCCTTTAATTCCCGTGGAAGTAGTTCAAAAGGGTGATTACCAGCGAAATCAGTACCTTATCTGCATACATTCTTGCATTGCATCATGACATTCGCATCATTATACATGCATCTATTTTCTTGCAACCATATTAACATTATGAATATTGTGGCGTTGTGTGTAGTTAACCCGCAATCATTCATCATCCATACCTTTCCCGGTTACAAAGCAAGCTCATGGAAGACAGGATAATCAGTCTAGAAAAAGGGCAAAAAGAGCTCGAGACAAGATTTGAAGAGACTCAAAGAAGCCTCAGTGATCAGATTGCGCAGTCGCAAGCATCTATAGTATCTGACATAACTGCATTGTTGGCTAAGAGTCTTGGAAAAAGAGTGGAAGGAGAAACCGTTCAAGAACCAGAGAATACCCCAGTTCACTACAAGGTTCAACCAACTGCACCGAACCTGGCTAGAAAGGTGTATATCGACCCTGCATGAATGTCATCTAGTTTTCAAATAGGGGTACCTGAAACTCAACCCCTCGACGCTGAAGCACTCTATGAAGAAGATGTGCTGGACCTGAACATGGTTGAAAGGATCAGGACCGAGGTAGAGAAAAAGTGGGAGGAAAGGTTTCGCCTCATGGAGGAAAAATTTAAAATGTTACAATCTAATGAAGAATCAGGAAATGACGCTAGCGACTTAAGTCTGGTGTCCGATCTTGTCCTACCGCCAAAATTTAAAACGCCAGAGTTCGACAAGTACGATGGAACCACATGTCCTTCCGCACACATAAGAATGTACTGCCGAAAGATGACGGCCTACCTTAAGGACGAAAAACTACTGATCCATTGTTTCCAGGATAGCCTAACTGGAGCGGCGTTACGGTGGTACACTCAGTTGAGTAAGGCGAATGTTAAGACATGGAAAGATCTGTCAAAAGCATTTACTGAGAAATATAAACATGTAACAGACATGACCCCCAGCAAAATTATGTTGGAAAATATGGGGCAGAAGTCCAATGAAAGCCTACGGCAATACGCCCAAAGGTGGCGGGAAGTTGGCCGCCCAAATTCAGCCACCCATCCCGGAACATGAAATTACGCCGTTATTTGTTAATACTCTGAAAGGGGCACTTTTTGATCGCCTCATTAATAACACAACGCAGTGCTTTGCTGACTTAATCAGGACTGGGGAATCCCTTGAATTGGCAATTAAGAGTGGTAGGATTGATGGCGGGGAAGGGTCTCGGAAGTATAGCAAGAAAAATAAAGTAAACGCCACCAGCACTTATACCACCCCGAAGAACTTCACAGTCTCACAGCCACAAGCACCTGTGGGAAAAACACAACACTCGAATCAAAGAGATGAGAGAATCCCTAAAAAAGAGAAAGAGAGAAGAACTTTCACTTCCCTACCTGTTTCGTACTCAGAACTTTATTCTAGTTGTATGAAGCAGACCTGGTCTGTCCATACATCGTTACTCCTGTCAATCCGCCCTTCCCTTCTTGGTATAATCCGAACGCACATTGCGACTATCACGGCGGTACCCCTGGACATCCCACCGAGAACTGCCTTGCTTTTAAAAAACTTGTGCAGAATTTAATCGATTATGGGATATTGAAGTTTGAAGAACTGAATGTAGCCAATAACCCGCTGCCTAATCATGGGAGCAGAGGGGTAAATGTTATTGAAGAATACTTTACCAGGAGAATTAAGGATGATGTGTCAGAAATCGAATCTCTTTTACGATGGGTATTTCAACAGTTATGCATGGCCCGTGTGATCGACAAAGGCATGATAACAAGGCAGAAGGGATGTGGAGTGTATTGCGAATTCCACCAAACTAAAGGGCATGATATCCAAGAATGCGATGAGTTCAAGAGATTGGTACAACAATTAATGAAGGAAAAACAAATAGAATTCTTCGATGAGCCCATAGAGAAGAAGGGGTCGGACGTACACATGACAGATAGCCCCAAATCTAAATACGGGAAGGATAGACCTTTTATCATCTCTCCCAGGCTAGTGAATGCAGGTGCCTCCAAAGGAGAAACCAACAAGATGAGTCCTAGTATCATCATTTCAGCACCATCCCCATTCCCATTCAAAGATATGCGGCAAACCCCCTGGAATTATTCTGTAAATGTGACCACGCCAGAAAAACTAGAACATGGTCAAGAAAAAGAGCCTATGCTAAAGGACCAACAAAGCCAGAGCGATGTAAACGTTGGTGAGGCCGGCCATTTCACAAGGAGCTACAGATGTTATTCCTCCGAGGCTTTGAAAGCAGCTGAAAAAGATAAGGGGAAGAATACAGCAGTTAGCCCCACCCAGATATTTGGAGAAAAACCTCCCCCAAAGATGAATGAGCCGGTAACTGAGGCCCAAGCCAAAGAATTTCTGAAGTTCTTGAGACATAGCGAGTACAACGTAGTGGAACAACTACGAAAGCAACCGGCCAGGATCACAGTACTGGAATTACTCTTGAGTTCAGAAAAAAAACCGGGAGACGCTATTGAAAGTGTTGAATCAAACTTTTGTGCCCCGGGACATTTCTGTGACACATCTGGACATGATAGTGGGGCATATCACTGCCTATAATCATATAACGTTCAGTGATGATGAGATCCCTGAGGGAGGAATGGGGTCCACCAAAGCCCTTAATATCACTACCCACTGCAAAGGATATGTAGTACCGGGCATACTGATCGACAACGGGTCAGCATTGAACGTCTTGCCTATGGTGACCCTGCAAAAACTACCAATAGATGGTTCTCACCTAAAGCCCTGCCACAATTCGGTAAGAGCCTTCGATGGTACGCAAAGAGGAACAATGGGGAAAATTGAGGTGCCCCTATTGATCGGACCGACTGAATATGTGATCGATTTTGTGGTGATGGACATAAAACCATCTTACAGCTGCTTATTGGGAAGACCATGGATCCACTCCGCAGGAGTTGTCCCTTCATCATTGCATCAGAAATTAAAATTTGTAGTCGAAGGCAAATTGGTCACAGTAGAGGCAGAGCAGGAAATTGTTGCTTCAATGACATCAGACGCCCTCTACATTCAAAATGATGAAGATGCTGCAGAATGCTCGTTCCGAGCATTGGAACTAGTGAATGCCACATTCGTTTCGGAGGGAAGTCGGATCCCCTACCCCAGGTTATCAAACTGTACCAAGATGACCGTCGCAGAAACTTTGGGCCGTGGAGCCAAAATAGGAAAGGGGCTGGGGAAGAAATTACAAGGAAACCTAAGAGCCAAGAATATGATAACCAAGAAGGATCGTTTTGGGCTGGGTTACCAACCAAGTGTCCAACAGAGGAAAGAGGAATATAAGAGAAAGGAGGAGCAAAGAAAAGCCAGGTCTAAAGGAGAAGACATTCCGTGGAGACCAATGTCCTTTCCTAGTTTAAAAACCACTTTTGTCTCCGGAGGGTTCTACCAACCAGGTCAAGAGGTTGAAGAAGCAATTAAGGAAAACGACGTACTCAACCAGGAGGAGAAACTCAGTGAATCATTTGAAGGGATGTACATCAGCATGATAGCTGAAGAGGACCGAGGCAGCAAAATGTTGACCAACATCCGCCCTTGCCATCCCGGGGAAACACTCGATAACTGGAGCTACATTGATCTACCTGTAGTTTTTAGGAATAGATCAAAGTAATGCTCCGAATCAACCTTTTGTTTTTGCCCGTAAACAATGGGGATCTCTTGTATGGGTCACCTATGTTAACTTTTTGATTGAAATAAAAATATCTCCTATTTCCTAAATGACCAAAGTTTTATTTATTTTATTCATGCATTCTTCATATTCATTCCCTTCATATAAAGCCGTCTCCTTCCCAATACAATTCATTCTCATTTAATGCAGGTCGCTCATGATTGACGATATGAATAATACCGGATCCAATCCTGGAATGAATTTTGAATGCCCTGAGGTCTCAGAGGGAATTGAGGAAGAATATGATGAGATAGAAAGTGAGGTCCCGGAAGAGTTAAAGAGAATGGTGGCCAACGAAGAAAGGCAGATCATGCCCCACCAAGAAGAAACAGAAATTGTAAACTTGGGGACTGAAGAAGAGAGAAAAGAAATAAAAGTAGGAACGACGATTTCCTCAAAAACCAAGCAGGAACTGATAACCCTACTTCAGGAATTCAAGGATGTCTTCGCCTGGACTTATCAAGATATGCCCGGGTTGAATACCGACATAGTGGTGCACAAATTGCCAACAAATTCGGAGTGCAAACCAATACATCAAAAACTTCAGAGAATGAGACCAGATATGTTGTTAAAGATCCGAGAAGAAGTGAAAAAGCAGTTTGATGCTGGATTCTTGGAGGTAGCCAAATACCCCGAATGGGTTGCAAACATTGTACCGGTACCAAAGAAAGACGGGAAAGTTCGTATGTGTGTAGATTATAGGGATCTGAACCGAGCCAGCCCTAAAGACAACTTCCCCTTACCACATATTGACACGCTGGTTGACAACACTGCAGGACACTCATGGTTTTCATTCATGGACGGCTTCTCAGGGTACAACCAGATAAAGATGGACCCTAACGACATGGAGAAGACCACGTTCATAACCATGTGGGGCACTTTCTATTATCGAGTGATGCCGTTTGGGTTAAAGAACGCGGGGGCAACATACCAAAGAGCCATGGTGACTCTTTTCCATGACATGATGCACAAAGAAATAGAAGTATATGTGGACGACATGATTGCCAAATCCCGAACAGAGGAAGAGCACCTACAGAACTTGAGAAAACTATTCCAAAGACTACGGAAGTACCAACTGAGGCTCAATCCAGCCAAGTGTACCTTCGCCCGTTATACGGAAAACTCCTAGGGTTCGTGGTAAGCAGAAGAGGGATTGAGATTGATCCAGATAAAGTGAAAGCCATCCAGGATCTCTCCCCACCCCGCACTCAGAAGGAAGTTTGCGGTTTCTTGGAGAGGTTGAATTATATCTCTCGTTTTATTTCCCAATTAACCGACCAATGTGACCCGGTCTTCAGACTTCTTAGAGAGAATAATCCTGGTGTATGGGACGAGGAATGTCAAAGAGCCCTAGAAAAAATCAAAAAGTACCTGACAAATGCTCCAATTCTAGTCGCACCAGTACCGGATCGACCATTAATTCTCTACCTGACACTTTTTGAGAATTCAATGGGATGCGTATTGGGGAAACACGATGAGTCAAGAAAAAGGGAGCAAGCCATCTATTACCTAAGTAGGAAATTCAATGATTTAAACGCGGTACGGTACCAAAGATCTGAAGCTGTGTTGTGCTCTAGTTTGGGCTACCAAGCGGCTTAGACAGTATATGCTGTACCATACTACTTGGTTGATATCTAAGCTAGACCCATTGAAGTTCTTAATGGAAGCGCCAGCACTAACATGAAGGATGGCCCGATGACAGATGTTCTTATCCGAATTCGATATTGTATACGTTAACGTAAAGCCGTAAAGGGAGTGTCGTGAGCAGATTTCCTAGCTAGTCGTGCTCGGATGACTATGAGGCGTTGAACTTTAATTTACCAGACGAAGACTTGATGTGCATTACAACCGAAGAAGAGGTTTCAGATGATAAATCATGGAAGCTTTACTTCGATGGAGCCTCTAACGCCCTCGGACATGGGATAGGAGCGGTGCTAATTTCTCCCGAGGGCGTCTATTATCCTTTCACCAGCATATTGGAATTCTTCTGCACTAACAATATAGCTGAATACGAAGCTTGCGTTATGGGACTGAACTCAGCTATTGAGAGAAAGGTGAAGGAACTTCGAGTGTTCGGAGATTCATCCTTAGTAATTTACCAATTTACGCGGGAATGAGAAACCGAGGACCGAAGTTGGTCAAATATTACGAATTGATCCAAGAGCTCACCAAAGAGTTCGAAAAGGTCACCTTCAATTTACGCCCCGAGAAGAAAATCGGATGGCGTGGAGACGCCTTGGAACCTTGGCATCCATGTTCAAAATAAACTTTGGGGCGTAAATGAAGCCCATTGAGATCTGAGACGTTTGAAAGGCCACGCTCATTGTTGTAACGTACAGGAAGAGATTGATGGAAACCCATGGTACTATGACATCTTGCAATATGTCAAGCTTCGAAAATATCTAGAAGGGGCAAACGACAATGACAGAAAGACACTCAAAAAATGGCAACAAAATATGTCCTAGATGAGGAGATCCTATATAGGAGAAGTCATGATCAGACATTGCTGAGATGTGTGGATGCCCGGGAGGCGAAGGAGATTTTAGCCGAAGTACATGACGGGCTCTATGGAACGCATACCAACGGGCTGTCTATAGCCCAAAAATTATGAGATATGGTTATTTCTGGTTGACCATGGAGGGAGATTGCATCGATTACGCCAGAAAATGCAACAAGTGCCAAATCTACGCTGACAAAATTCACGCACCACCATTGCCTTTACACACCATGAATTCTCTGTGGCCTTTCGCGGCGTGGGGCATGGACGTCATCAGGCAGATTCATCCGAAAGCTTCCAATGGACACCGTTTCATTTTGGTCGCCATAGACTATTTCACTAAATGGGTAGAGGCAGCGTCTTACGCCAACATCACAAGAACTACAGTATGTAAGTTCTTAAAGAAGGAGATTATTTGTCGATACGGATTGCCAGAAAGGGTTATCACCGACAACGCTTCCAATCTGAATAACAAAATGATGACGGACGTGTGCACTCAATTCAAGATAACACACCATAATTCCACAGTCTATCGTCCTAAAATGAATAGAGCAGTGGAAGCAGCAAACAAGAACATAAAGAATATCATACCAAAGACGACTGATACCTACAGGGGTTGGCATGAGAAGTTGCCGTTTGCTCTTTTCGCCTATAGGACGTCCATTCGCACGTCAACGGGAGCAACACCCTACTCCTTAGTGTATGGTACCGAAGAAGTACTCCCTATCGAGGTAGAGATTTCGTCTCTCCGAGTCTTAAACGAAGTAAAATTGGAAGAAGCCGAATGGGTACAGGCCAGACTCGACCAGCTAAATCTCATTGACGAAAAGAGACTAAAGGCCATTTGTCATGGTCAGATGTACCAAAAGCGGATGATGCAGGCATACAACAAAAAGGTGCGCCCAAGAGAATTCAAAGAAGGGGATCTGGTGCTCAAGAAAATCCTCCCTATCCAGAAAGATTCTCGAGGAAAGTGGATGCCCAACTGGGAAGGACCGTACGTCGTAAAAAAGGCCTTCTCAGGAGGAGCCCTGATCCTAACAGAAATGGATGGAGACGAGCTGAAAAACCCTGTAAATTCTGATGCCGTTAAGAAATACTATCTTTAAAAAAAAGAGAAAATAATAAAAAAGAGAACAAAAATGGAGAGCTCAGGGCGAAAACCCGAAACTGGGCGTCTTGAAGAGAAGGGAGGACCCGGGTTGAAAACCCGTAAAGGGCGGCTCGGGTAAATTGAAAAGTTGAATATCCGAAGAGAAGGGTATCCCTATGAACATAATGAAGAGGAGACTTCCAGCAAAAAATTCTACACCAGTTGACAGGATCATGTATCATTCATATCGAAGATAATGAGGGATCTTATATTTCATACTTAACTTTTCTTCTTTCTCATGTGTGTCATACCTTTCTTTTTAAGATATCCCAAGCCCTTAATCGTAATAAAACCGTGTTTTTGAGCATCCATTCCTTGCCTTCTTGTTAATTTCAGTCAAATAAGTTAACATAGGCTTATAGTGAAACAAGAGTTTTCAGAGTATTACTGTGATCTAACCTTAAAAATGCAGGTGATCAAAGAAAATGATGTTAACTCCGCCCTCTAGTTCCTTACATAATGGTTGTTGATAGGGAAGGCGGAAAGCTTCAAACAACCGGATAGGATGACCAATGGCGTACGTCCTATCTATTCAAGAAAAGCATGTGAGGTAACAAGAGAGATCTCTTGGGTGAAAACCCAGAAGGGCACCCCTAAAAACAACTCTCTCTAAAGTGAAAGCCCGAAAGGGCACTTTAGAATTCCAAGTCGTAAGTGGAGAAAAAGAAAGGTTGGAATGGTTGAACCTGACAGTGAAGTGGGGTATCGACGCCCGTGAGAAAGGAGAAAGTGAACAACGAGATCAAATAAGGACCAAAACAAGCCCACCAAGATATTGACACTCATGCATCATGAATAGTCAGACATCACTAGGATTAGGAGCATGTCAATTCATTTGTCATAGCATTTTGTTTTATCTCATACAGGTATCTGCGGATTCAAAGAGACATCGATGGCCATTGTGGTGTGAATCCCAAATGAGAAGACAATGTTTTCACATACAAAATGCATATGTTTCCAAGCTCCAGAGAGAGGTTCCATATAGGAAGAATCCTCCGCTCCGAGGCTTCAGAAGCTGAAAGTTCTATATAGGAAGGACTGACAGCTCCAGGGTGAAGACTAGCAGTTCTATATAGGAAGAACTCCCAGTCGAAGGAATTCACCCATGACACACAAGATTATATAGGAAATCCTGCTGTGTCGAAAGCGAAGAGTTCTATATAGGAAGGGCTTCGAGCTTCAATGTCTTAGAGTAAAAGATTCTATATAGGAAGAATCCGTAGCTCCAAGATTTCAGACGCCAAAAGTTCTATATAGGAAGGACCGACTGCTCCAAGGTGAAGACTCGCAGTTCTATATAGGAAGAACTCCCAATCGAAGGAATTCACCTATGACACACAAGGTTATATAGGAAACCTGTTGTGTCAAAAGCGAAGAGTCTTATATAGGAAAGGCTCTGAGCTTCACTGTCTTAGAGTGAAAGGTTCTATATAGGAATAACCTGTAGCTCTGAGATTTCAGACGCGAAAAGTTCTATATAGGAAGGACTGACGGCTCCAGGGTTTGAAGACTAGCAGTTCTATATAGGAGGAACTCCCAGTCGGAAAAATCCATCAGCGGCGCAAAAGGTTTTATATAGGAGAAACCAGCGTTGAAGGCGAAGAGTTCTATATAGGAAGGACTCCTAGCTGTACTGTCTCGAAGTGAAAAGTTCTATATAGGAGGGACTCATAACTCGAGGCTTCAGAGCGAAGGGTTCTATATAGGAAGAGCCTGTAGCTCCAAGATCGGAAGGTGACGAAGCTCTATATAGGAAGAACTTACGAGCCTGAAGATTCAGCTAAGGAAGGGCGGAGAGTTCCAAAAGAACATGTGTTTCCAAAGCTACAAACAGGGAAGTCTGATAAAAATGAGTGCTTATGAAATCTTTGCTTTGTTCCCATTCCATGAGAACAAGCCAAGAGGGGCAACTGTAATCACCCTTTTTTATCTGGTCTGTAAATACATATTAGTATAATTATTAGTATACTAGTGTTGCATGTATACATTGCATTATACTATGCTATATGTTTATTATGTGCATAAGTGTTACTAATATATATAAAATGTGTGGTGTGTATATTATAAACTATGTATGTATACGTATTAAATACGGTGTATGTGTGTCGCGTATGCATCTATATCTAGTACGAGCGTATTTGTTTTTACGGTTAATTATGTGTATGATTATATGTATGTATACTGGTATGTTATAATTAATGTTTGCATAGGTATATACGTATGTATTGTTGTATGTGTATTGCTGTTATAATTATAACTAATGTTATTATTATTGGGCTAATATAAGATACAAATCCAAAAAAAATATATTAAACCAAATAAATAAATTGCAGTCCAAGTCCAATTACAAATATAATATTATTACAAGGCCCGGTTGGCCCAAACCCAAACCCTATTTAATTACATTTATTTTGTGTGCAGATGACTATGGGCCGTTGGATCAAGATTTGATCCAACGGCCACGATCCAGCCAAGACAAAATATCTGCCAGCCGCGTGCACATCACGTATGGACCGTTCGAAGTGCCACGCGCGCGTGCAGTCCACGCGCAGACTCTTTGATATCCCACGCGTGCGTGAGCTCCACGCGCTCTGACCCCTCGACTGCTGAGCCCCACGTGGCACGATCTGGAGCCGTTTCACCAATCGAGGCTTTATCTGGGCCGTTCGTCCCTCAAGCCAGCCCGACCGTTAGATCAGATCTGATCTAACGGCCGAGAACACCTCTGGCCGAAGGCAGAACCCCCACACCGCCACCATGCTGCACCATGCCGATCTTCAACCACCGCGCTCAGACATGTCAAAGAAAGCAAGAAAAGAAATATGTCAGTAATCAGTCTAGATCTGAAAAGGAAGCAAATATTATATTACTTGTACCAAACGAAAGACAGACATATATGTACGAAACAAATATTTTTTAACAACAAGTTGTAATCGAAAGAGGCAAAAGTTGTAATCGAACAAGCAAAGTTGTAATCGAAAGAAAAAGTACAAAAGTCTTTAGTGGTAAATACTCTTCTTTTTCTTTTTTTGCATGCATACACAGAAAGATACGTAGTAAATAAAAAAAAGAGAAAGTTGAGAGTCATTACCATCGTCGTCGGTGGATCTCCCCTCACCAGTGATAAGCCTTTTCGGCTTTCCCAAGCCGAACATGGTGAACTAAAAGGAGTGGGAGACCCCTTTTTGGTTTCGTTTTGGGTTGAAAAAAATGAGTTTTTATGTTTCGTATTTTTTAGATCTAGGGCAAATGGAGGCTTTTTCTCTGAATCCAACCTCGGATTCGTGTCGAGGGTAAAGGAAGGGTCATTTTGGTGTATTATTTGGGGGTCGCCGGTGCTGGCTAGCGGCGGCCGACGGCAGAGAATACGGCGGCCGGCCGCCGGATTCTGGGTTTAGAGGATGAGTTTGAGAGAAAATGAAGAACGAAAGATGTTATAAAATTGAAAAAAATGAACAAATGGCCGAAAATTTGGTTCCGGCCTAAAAAAGGGGTTTTTTATAGCTGTTATTATTTCGTGAAATGGGGAAATTACGTACTAAATCCCCCCGCGCTTTCAATATTTTCACTTCTGTCTCGCCGCATGGTATATTTACAACTCTGGTCCCCCTTGTATTTCAAAATCTTGCAATCTAGTCCCTAAATTACACCGAATCAGTTTTTAAATGGTAAAATTACCCCTTTAACCATCCCGCGTTTTTGAATTTTTCATTTCGGGTCTGCCCCTTGGTCTAATTACAGTTTCAGTCCTTTTAAGTTCGGTCCTGTTTGCATTTTCGTCCTTAAATTGCATATTATTATACTTTAATTTCTGCCACTGATGTTTATTTCTTTTCATTTCGGTCTTGTTTCCATGTAAATATTCCTGATCGTATTATAATTGTATATGTTGATGTATTCTTTTGCCTTATTATATATCCCTCGTATATGCCTTGAGTTTTTATGTTTACATGTATATGTGTGTTAAGTTTATAATGATCATGTATCTTTTTGTTCGGTTATTCGTATTAAGCATGTTATGTTCTAGTTGACTCGTACACGATATGTTTTGTATTTTTGTATGTGTGTATGTTCTCTTGGCTTTTTAGGTTACATGTTAGTATATTTTCTTTTTTATATATAATATATTGTTCTATATATGTTGAAATGTGTTTTATTTCTAACATGTATGTCTCCTCGAAGTATATGCTTTTGTCCATACATATATTTATTCGTGCTTTGTTATTGTGACATGTTAAATTTGTTTTTATCTACTATTAAGCTTGTTATGTATATGTGTGTTTTAATTACATATTTTATTTATGTTAGATTGGTATTTTGTTATGTGAATATTTATTGTCTTTAAATTATCTGCCATGTTTTTATATTTTTGCCACTAAGATTGCATATGATATATAAATTGTTAATGCGGTGCCCTTTTATCCGAGCGTAAACGGGGCCAGTATCAGGCGTAGTGATAGTGGTTGGGCGTTTACTCTCGGATAACGGGGCCCTTAAAATTTATTCGCAATTATGACCGAATTTTAAAATAATCATCACTTTAACCCGGAAAATCCAATATTAATAAAGCGGTAATTATTAAAGTACCAATTTTGGGCGGTGTGGGGGTGCTAATCCTTCCCCATCCATAACCGACTCCCGAACCCAATATTTTTTTGAATATCTGGTTTTACGGTGTCCGGCCTACCTAAGTGGCCGGTGGCGACTCCATTTTTTTATTGCGGCTTTTTTTAAAAAACCCCACGGAATAAATATTTTATATTAAAAAAATTACAAACACCTTCGAAAATCACTCGTTTTTTTAGCGATAAAAGAGGGACATCGCTACAACTTTAATGACTATAGTTTCTTTCTACGAGCATGTGGAACATTGTTCCTCACTTCAATCATCAACTTATTATACGTTAGTTTCCTCAGCAACTACATGGTTACAGTATTTGAAGACTGAAAAACGTCGCCAAGAGATGCGTCGGCGACCATTTCACCATCATAATATACCAATGCAGTAATGCTTCCGCGTTGCGACATATTTTGAGAACGCTGGATCACCCGGAGTGAAGGCTTTATATATATATAATTCATTAAAGAATCTCGCGTTCTGCATAAAACGAGTTTCTGGCTGAGATTCCTGAACTTCCTCGCTATTTGTAAAATGCGAGTTCATTAAGTCCTCACTTTGTGGGAAACACGAGTTCTTTATAACCTCGCTCTTTGCAACCCACAAGGTCCATCTTCTATAATAATAGCGCCACTTCGAATTCACTTTAGCTCTACTCATTCTTCTATAATCGAACTTGTCAAAATAATGGTAAGATTTTCTGCAACCGTATTTCATTCCGGAACCTATTTTTACACCTCCTTCAACAGCAAGATCAAGAAAGATGAGTTATATGATTTGATTTCAACACACCTTCGCGAGGAAACGACATGACAAATGTCTTGTTTGTTGGTGAAAATACCCGTTCAGGAGCCCGGCCCTGAGGAGCATTACATGCTTCCATTATCAAACGATAAGGACGTTCGAAAGATGTTTAGAAGCTACACTCGTGTCGGGGGTCAGAACATCGAGTTGAATGTAAATTTTTTTGAAGATGGATCTTCATCAAAGAACGAAGGAACAACTGTTAAGGTTACTTAGGTTCTTAAGGTTATTTAGGTTGTTAAGTTAAGTAGTTAAGTATTTATAATGAAAATAAGAAATTGTAATTATAAATTAAACCTATAATATTATCAAGCTACTTTGGTTACTAAGTAGTTGTTAAGTAGTTATAATAAAGAATTGGGAAATTATAATTATAAACTAAACCTTTATAGAAAAATAAGAAATTGTAATTATAAACTTATATATAACATAGTTTTTCGATTTAAATGCGGTCATTTTACATAAATAAAAAAATAACAAAAATATCCTAATGCCGCCTATGTCCACCCGTACCGTACCACGGTGGACAACGAACCCAAGCCAAATTTCTTCGAACAATACCACCTCGATCATTATCATCATCGTCGTCATCGTCATCGCCTTCCCCAAATACATTTTAAGTCCTACCACTTGTTCTAGGACCGGTGTAGAATAGGCTCTGTTGTGGTGTCTGATCAACAATACCAGATCTGAACTATGGGGCGAATGGTGGAAACTGATAAGTTGGAGGAACAGATCCAGAAGGCACTATCGGATAGTAGACTGGGGAACCATCATAAGCGGACGAAATACGTCTGTAAAAAAACTTATAATGAACTCCCTATTTGATTGAATGATGGACTACTACCCGTTGGCTGAAATGACGAGAACGTTGAGTGTTGGAATGCAGGTTCTGGCACCGGTGTCTCTGGTCGATAGGTTGATTGTGGAGGTGCCTGCACTATTCCTGATGATGATGCACTAGGAGCTTCTGTTCTTCTTCTTTGGCTACTTTCCCCCGTACGAGTACCACGTTGCGTCGGTGGACGATTTGGGGGAGGCACGCCTATTTCTCGCCTTCGCTCTCACTCCTCCGGGGATAGTATATGTGGCTTTCCATTTTGATGGTACCACATTATATAGTCATAGGTAACACCATGGTCCTCAATGCGTTCCAAAATACGTGGCCGCCTATCAAAACGGGTCATCCACTGATGCATCCACACTATGTGATGATTGCCCCAATGGACTTCAGTCTTGCCTTGTCGCGTTAATCTGTGCAATGTGTCCATATTAGGTGGCTCATCCGAAATCCCTTGGACATAGTTGAATTGACGTAGAACGCGGTTTGCAGGATGCCATTCAACTATCTCGTAGTGTATGGGCGGGACCATCAAAATCTAAACGGGCTCGCTCAACATTATTTAAGGCGGAATGCATGCCTGAATATCAGGATTCTCGTACGAATTCCACAAGAACTACAAAAAATATGTAAAATTAGTTACAAAAAATTTACAAAGTAAATATTTAATTATTAGTAATCGAATAAAAATATTTACCCATCGATTTTATCGATCAACAGTCGATAATCCCGCTGCGTGGTCAGTAGTCCCACGTGTGTTAATTTACCTAACCACCTATAATTCAAACAAAATATTACTATGGGAAGTATATTAAAAAAACATTACTAACTATTCTAATATTCAAAAATAAAATTTGAAAGTAAATATTTATTACTACCTTCGAACAAGTGGGAATTGAAATGGGGTCGGGTTTCTAAGTGTCGGGCTTAAAAACGGCATTCGATACCATGCCCAAGACTGCAGTAACCAAAGACACCCCCAATGGCACGTCTGTCTGGGTCGACGGTTCTGCATAACTCCCGAAAAAGAAATGCCAAGACTACCCCTCCCCAACATTTATTTTTTGACTCCACAAGAGTGAACAGACGAGGCAACCACATCAAGTGGACCTTGTTTCGGGATTTGTCTGGCATCAACACCCCTCCAATAACTTGTAAAATATGAGCACGAGCAAATCGCTGCAAAAATAATTTTTATCTTTATTAAATTATTTTGAATATTTTAAAATACTATAATAAATAAATAAAATATTATATCGTCTTTGTTACTTCATCAGCGTTCGGGGGTAGGTTTGTCAAATTATTGTCCAAGAATGTTGTTTTCAGTTTTCCACCATCTAAATCCTCCGGCGTCGGTCTCAGCCCAAGCAAATTTTCACACACGCCCGACCAGTCAGCCTCCGCAATGCCTGTGATAATCTCACCGTCAACGGGCAAACCAAGATGAAATACAACATCTTGTAAAGTAATAGTTGCCTCACCGCAGGGAAAATGAAATGTGTGTGTCTCGGGCCTCCACCTCTCTAGCAACACATTTTATCATTGGTCGGTTCAACTTTGGACCGTCAAATAGGTGGGAAACATAGCCAAAACCGAAACTATGTAAAAACAGGACAATATCCTGATGTGGTGGTCCCATATGGTTGATGAAACAAACAAACGCCCGTTCATACCCCTTAAATTAAAATTAATTAATTAACTAATTAAAATAATAATTAAGTAATAATAACAAAAAAATAAATATTAACAATTTTAAACAATAATTAACGAATTAAAAAAAATCATACCTCCGAATTTGAGCGCCAGAAATCGAATACGTGTCTGTTGTCTAACCTCAATAATCCTACCATAATATCGAAATTTCGAAGACTTTATAAAAAATACTAGGGAATTGAAGAACAGAAGAGAATATTTGTTATGAAAATATATGAAACTGGGCCCCTATTTATAGGACTCCTCACGTCTGTTGGGAAGCGGTATTAATGGACCTCGCTATATGCAAAATGCGAGGTCCGTTGAAAAGACGCGTCTTTTCAGTCAGAACGGATATAAACGGATTAAAGGGACCTTGCTCTTTGCAGAAAGCGAGGTCGAGGGGTTTTTATTTCTAAATATTACTATAATAATTAATTAATTCTCATCTTTAATTAGTTTAATTTATTTACATATATATATATATATTTAAAATTAATATACCAATAATAATTTATGTACCGTATTTATAATAATCTTTTCGCAAAGCGCGTGTTCTAAACAGTCATTACTATTCGTTTCACAGGGATTTTTATTATATGAAAAACATTTAAGTAAAAAAAATTAATTTTTTAAGGACTTCGCGATTTGTATATAGCGAGGTCCACTGCCATGTCAGATCTCTAGCCTGCTCCTCTACTGCCACGTCAGGAATCTTTGAAGACCTCGCGTTTTGCATAACGCGAGGTCCATTTAAACCCTAATGCTTGCCTATATAAGGCGGCATTTGCTATCTCTTCTAAAAAATCAGAATCATATTCGAAGATAATATGAAACTTTTGTTACTAATGGCAACATATCAAAGACACATCAGTCGGCGGCCATATAACTCGGACAAACTATGGCACCTCTCGTCGTCTTTTGTCTACATCAACGACAGATCACAATATCAGGGAATCTGCGGTCTTCATACAGTGCCGGCAAGGTGAAGACCCCAACATTTAACCATAGTCAAAGTTCCTACCATTGCAGATGATGATGAAAGTGGGTAACAATTGCAACCTTCGGGGGAACCTCAAAATCCTCGACTGTCCACTTCATCAAAGCAAGCATGTTTAGGGGTACAATTAACCGGTTATAATGTCTAGGGGAGTGATGTACAAGATGCCATCTTTGGTCGGGATTAGGACTGCGGATGTGAACTTCTCCTCAAATTACGATATAAACTAGGTACGAAGAAATCCATGAAGCTTATTAGGGACTGCATCAACGACACATCTCTCGACGACCATACAACTCAGACAAACTATGCCATACATGCTCTTGTACAATTCTTATTATTGCATGATAAAACTAGCGATCAAACCATTTTCAACGCACTTTTTATACAGTATGCAACGTCCCGTACGTGCCAATATTAGCCTCAAATTAAAGTTAAGTTCCAATACTACGTCTCTAAAGTTCAAAATTACAAAATTTATTGGGCTAATGGCAAGATAAATTGTCTCAAATATGCCTATACACCCTTGTTTCTTGGACAAAAACTAGCGTCCCAACCATTTTTAACGCGCTTTTTAAACATTCTACAATGTTTCGTACGAGCCAACTCAGTCTCAAATGGAAGATAAGTTCTAATACTACATCTCTAAGCTTAAAATTTACCAAAATTATCCGGCTATTGGCAGGATAAAATGCCTCGAACATGGCTATACACCCTTGTATTTCAGCCTCGAAAACAAAGACCTCGCTTTCTGCAGAACGCGAGGCCAGTATAAATTTCTTTCGCGATATAATCAATATGAAAAGTCGGCCCACGTCGGATGGACCTCGCTGTTCGTGTAACGCGAGGCCAGTGCTCGCTTTTCCCAATACGCGAGGTACCCTTATGTAGCCGATTTAGGGGTCATTTTTGTAGATAACATTGGCAGATGGTCATTTTTATAGATAAGTATTAAAAAATGTTTTTTCATATAATAAAGCCCAAAAAATCATAAAAAAATATAAAATTAATGATCGAGTTATGTCTTGCGACCAGACTCACTAAAATTTCGAATCGAGCTCAAATACCCTAGCCACCATCCGTAGGCATAACTAGGCATAGACTCCACCTTCTGAAATCGTGCCGCTTCTTCCTCTCTGCCACTTCCTCTCTCTTTCTCTAATTTAGTTCCTCTCCCCGGTTCCTCGTCCGTTCACTACGGTACGGTACGGTTCTCCTCCTCCTCCTCCTCTCATTTCTCTCACTCACTCATTCATTAGTACTGTGTATTCAAACTATTCTTCCACTCATTTTTCAACGCTCCTATTCATGTTTCCTGTCTGGGTCTTCTTTAAAATGACTTAAATTTCTCTCAAAGTTCTTAAATTTCTCATTCCTCTGTCTAAAGTTTGTTTGTTTAATCTCTTTTTTATTAAGATTTACTGGCAAGTGTCGGAATTTTGTAGCGATGTTTTTTTTCTAAAAAAGAATGTTTTTTTTATATTTTTGTTTTTGAAAATATTAAAAATGATGGTGTCTGGTGTCTTCCATGGGATTTTAGAAAACCCGTATTCTATTTAAAAATGGAGTCGCCACCGGCCACTTAGGTAGGCCGGACACTGTAAAAAACCAGAGATTTAAAATTGATGGGTTCGAGAGTCGGTTACGGATGGGGAAGGATTAGCACCCCACACCGCCCAAAATTGGTACTTTAATAATTACCACTATATTAATATTAGACTTTCTGGATTAAAGTGACGATTAAAATTTAGTTATATGTGCGAGTAAATTTTAAAGGCCCCGTTATTCGAGAGTAAATGCCCAACCACTATCACTACGCCTGATATTGGCCCCGTTTACGCTCGAATAAAAGGGCACCACATTGACAAAATATATGTTCGTCATGCAAACTTAAAAAACATGGCAAATATAAATAAATACATTGCGATAAAAATATAAATAAATACTAACATAATAAAATACTAATATAACATACATACATAACTATTAATTTAACACATAAATAAAAACAAATCTAAAATAAATAAAATACTAATCTAAAACATACATAAATATTAATTTAACTCATAAATAAAAGCAAATCTAACATAAATAAAATATAAAACATATATTTAAAAACATAATAAATACTAATCTAAAACATGAATAAACATACAAACTAAAAACACAATTTTAAATTAACTACTACTTCATTAAATTATAAAAATTACAACATAAATAAAAAGGAAAGAAAATATACCTAACTAGGAGTTCGAATGACGAACCCCGACTGAACCCCACCGAGATCTACCACGACCTCTCCAAAAATATTAACTAGATCGGATCCAAAATAGGACTCCGATCAAACCGGTTAGGACCGAGGACACTGTCTCGGTCCTGGGCTAGCCGGGAGCCTAAGCTTCCTTATTTGGCCATAGCCATTGCCGATTCATTCAATTTCAATTGCCCCCTTTGAATGCCTATTTATAGGCAATGCAAAGGGGTGAGGTGGGTGACGTGGAGCCTTGTGCTCCACTCCCCTCCCCATTTTTTAATTATTTTTTTACCCTTTTTATTATTTTTTTAGTTTTTTTAGATTAATAATATTATTACAACAATACTAAAAATACTAAAAACCCGGACAAAAATGAGTGATTACAGTTGCCCCTCTTTGCTTGTTCTTGTGAAACGAGAACAAAGCAAAGATCAAAAGCACTCATTTTTGTCTTATCTGGCTGAACTTCTCTCCTTTTGACGCGTGTCTTCCTTCTTTGGTAGATATTCTTTCTCTTCGGCATAGGTCTTTTTTCTTGTCTTGATTGATCTACCTTGTCACTTTAGGGAAGCAAAGCCTTCAAAATGGGGGGTTGTTTGTTGGGGAAGCCAAACTGAGTTCCACTTGCTACATTATTGATAATAAGCTAATACCTAAAGAGAGTTCGACCCGACTGCAACACCGTCGAAGAGGCAGGGTCTACAAAATTCGATCCAGCTGCAACACTGACGAGGAGGCAAGACCGATGGGTGAAAGTTCTGATGTCCGTTCCAGCTACAACTCTGACGGAGGCAAGATCAGAAAACTGACAACTTTTCCCCTTTTTTTTTGCTTTTTTGTTTCTTTTTTTTTTTGCTTTTGTTTCTTTTTTTTTTTTTTTTCTTTTTTTTTTTTTGATTTTTTCTTACAACATTGATAAAACTTGAAAGTTTGTGAATTTTGACCAAGCTACAACACCGACGAAGAGGCATGGTCTAAAGTTAGTAATGTTAATCCAGCTACAACACCGACGAAGAGGCAGGATCAAGAGTTAGTGAATTTGGTCTAGCTACAACACCGACGAAGAGGCAAGACCGGAAGTTAGTGAATTAGGTTCAGCTACAACACTGACGAAGAGGCAGAACCGAAAGTTAGATTTGACCAAGCTACAACACCGACGAAGAGGCAAGGTCTGAAGATTTGATCCAGCTACGACACCAACGAAGAGGCAGGATCGGACAGTTGTTCTTTTTTGTGATCAAGCTACGACTCTGACGAAGAGGCATGATCAGAATTTGGTTGAAAGCTCATTTTTTCATTTTTTGTTTTTTTCAATTTCTTTTTCTTTTTTTCTATTTTTCTTTGATTTTTTCTTTTTTTTTTTTTTTTTTTTAATTTGTTTTCTAGCTACAACATTAATAAAGAAAACTTGAAAATCAGTAAAGTTGGATCTATCAACGGAGAAATAGAAACATTAACTGGAACCCTACTACACCATCAGCGGATAAGTAGGACAACAGCAACTGGGACCTAGCAACTCCATCAGCGGAGGACTGAATTGGATAATGACGACCTGGAATCGGCTACACCATCAGCAGAGAGCAGGATCTGAGGGCGACAGGAGCTTGGACCTGGCCACTCCATCAGCGGAGGACTGGATTGGACAATGATGACATGGAACCGGCTACACCATCAGCGGAAAGCAAGATTTGAGGACGACGGGAGCTTGGACCCGACCACTCCATCAGCGGAAGACCGGTTCGGATAATGACGACCTGAAACCGGCTACACCATCAGCGGAGAGTAGGATCAGAGTACGACTACAGCTTGGACCTAGCAACTCCATCAGCGGAGAGCAAGATTTGATAATGACGACTTGGAACCGGCTACACCATCAGCGGAGAGCAGGATCTGAGGGCGACGGGAGCTTCGACCGGCCACTCCATCAGCGGAGAGACTAGATCGGACGATGAAAGTTGATAAATTTATTTTTTGAATTTTTATTCATTTTTCGATTTTTGATTTTTTTCGACTTTTGATTTTTTTTCTGATTTTTTTTCAACTCTATTTTTTGATAAATTTTCTTTTTTCTTGAACTATACAAAGAAGTAAGACTCGAGAAAAAAATAGGTCTGGTTGCACCGTCAGTAGAGAAACAAGACCTAAATAGAAATTTAATATGCTTGGGGAAATGTTCGGATCTGTTGCACCATCAACGGAGAAACGAGATCTTCAGGATGTCTATATTGTTGCACCATCAGCGGTAAACGAGATCTTTTGCCATGAAACTCTTTCTTTGCTTATAGTGTTTTACGGTGCTTGCATTTCCAGGCTGCTGCTTTGAAGGGCTCAGATCACCGTCGTGCAACAAATGTTAGTGCTAGACTCAATGCGCAGCAGAAAAAGCTTAGCCTACCAATCCTCCCTACCACGACCATTGGATCCTTCCCTCAAACTGTTGAACTCAGGAAAGTTCGTCGTGAATTCAAGGCTAACAAGTGAGTTAATCCGGAAAATTTCCTTGATACCATTCTTATAAAATGTTAATGTGACCATTCTTACAACTAGTGCTCTCATCCCCTTCAGGATCTCAGAGGACGATTACGTTAAAGCCATGAAGGAGGAAATTAAGAAGGTTGTTGACCTTCAAGAACAACTCGACATTGATGTCCTAGTTCATGGAGAGCCTGAGGTAAGTATTTCTCTTTTGTTTTTCCCTTTAGCTGTAAACGGGAGATACATTTTTGGGGTTAGTTGTTGGTAAGTGTCCTAACTATTGCCATTGTGTAGAGAAACGATATGGTTGAGTACTTTGGCGAGCAGCTGTCAGGTTTTGCTTTCACTGTTAATGGGTGGGTGCAATCTTATGGATCTCGTTGCGTCAAGCCACCGATCATCTATGGCGATGTTAGCCGCACCAAGCCAATGACTGTTTTCTGGTCATCTGCCGCCCAAAGCATGACTAAACGCCCAATGAAGGGAATGCTTACTGGTCCTGTTACCATCCTCAACTGGTCCTTTGTCAGAAATGATCAGTCGAGGTATGCACGACATGAGAAATCCAAATTGGGGGAAATGATGATAAGTATCGTGTTTCTACTTTGCAATACAATTATCATTTGACTACGATTGTCAATTTTTCAGATTTGAAACTTGCTACCAGATTGCCTTGGCCATCAAGGACGAAGTTGAGGATCTCGAGAAGGCCAGTATCAATGTTATCCAAATCGATGAGGCTGCTTTGAGAGAGGGGTTGCCGCTTAGGAAGTCCGAGCACGCCTTCTACTTGAAATGGGCTGTCCATTCCTTTAGGATCACCAACTGTGGTGTCGAGGATACCACCCAGGTTCGTATATAAATTCAGTCAATAATTCATGTTCTCCCTGTGATTGTTGAATTCTCAAAAAAAAAAAAACCCAGACAGATCCACACCCACATGTGCTACTCCAACTTCAACGATATCATCCACTCAATAATCGACATGGATGCCGATGTGATCACCATCGAGAACTCGCGTTCAGATGAGAAGCTCCTATCAGTATTCCGCGAAGGAGTGAAGTATGGAGCTGGAATCGGCCCTGGTGTCTACGATATCCACTCTCCTAGAATACCATCAACCGAAGAGATCGCCGACAGAATCAACAAGATGCTGGCGGTGCTCGAGACCAACATCTTGTGGGTTAACCCCGACTGTGGGCTGAAAACTCGCAAGTATGACGAGGTGAAACCAGCACTGAACAACATGGTTGCTGCCGCCAAGCAGCTCCGCTCCAAACTTGCTAGTGCCAAGTGAGAGTCGCTTATATGAGAGCTTGGATGGATCCAAGAAGAGGGAGAAGAAGGTTTTATTTCGTAATAATCATGTCAATAACTGTGGTTTCTTGATGAAATTTTTGTTAGACCAATTGATTTCCATGTTTTTTTGTCGGAATGATAAATGTCGTTATTTTTGTTAGTTATTTTTGTGGCAATTTTGTGTGTGTGTGTGTTTTTTTTGGATAAGATTGTTCACAGTTTGAGCTGTTTCGGTTTCTGTTTATTTTTAAATAATAAATATACTTTTTTTTTGGAATAGTAAATGTGTACCATTTGGACCAATTCAACCTTGGACAAGATTTTCATTAGTTTCAAGTGTTTGGAAAATTACTAGGTAAGTGCAATCCAATTATATTCTTCGAGTGAGAATTGTAGGAATTATGTGGATAATTACAAGCTCAACGTATAATTAATGCATGGAGCTAATGCAACATGTAAAGAATTTGAATGCTCCATACTTTGGGAAATAGAGAAAAATCTTGATTATGATTAAAATTCAGATGTAAATAATGAAAGAATTTGATTAAGGATCACAGATGATAACAGAAGTATATGTTCAATACTAGTGTAATCACTCATTTTTACTTGTAAATATATTAATATTGCATGTATATTTATTATATGAATGTTACTAATATAAGGTGGTGTGTGCATGTATAAGCTATGTATATGTATTAGGGGTGTATGTATGTCGCGTATGTATCTAGGGTATAAGCGTATATAGATGTTATGTTAATTATATGTATGATTATACGTACGTATACTAGAATATTATATTAATTAATGATCGTATAATATAAGTATATATTTTCGTATGTATATGTATTCTTTGTTATAATTATACTATTATTATTATTGGGTGACAAAATGAAAAAATTAAATATATTAAACCCAAATAAAAATTACGGTCCAATTACAAATCCAATTACAAGGCCCGTTTGACCCAAATCAATCTTATCTAATTACAATGTGCGGGAAGCGCGTGGGCGTTGGATCAAGATCGATCCAACGGCCACGATGCAATGGAAGTCAAAAATATCTCGCCGGCGCGTGCTCCACACGTATGGACCGTTCGAGTGCCACGCGCGCGTGTGGTCCACGCCGCGGACGCTTTAATATCCCACACGCGTAAGATCCACGCGTTTCGACTCCTCGATTGCGGAGCTCCACGTGGCGAAATCTCGCCGTCTCATCGGATCGAGGCTTCATCCAGGCCGATCGTTCTTCAAGCCATCTCGACCGTTAGATCAGATCTGATCTAACGGCCGAAAACGCGTCTGGCCTCTGGCAGAACGTCCATAACGCCACCGCGCCGATATTCAGTCCCCGCGTTCAGATTATGCCAAAGACAACAAGCAAAATGTCAGATCTAAAAAAGAAGATGCAACTTGCAACCAAAAAACAGAGGCAGTAATATATATGAAACGGGGCTTTTGTAACGGGGATTAGCTAGCAAAAAAAGATTAGCAAAAAAAAAAAGGGAGAACAAGGATAGTAAAAAAACAGAGATCTTGTAACACAAACAAAATCTGAAAGTTGTAAACATCGAAGATAATCAAAAGGCAGTCCAGTGGTAAATTTTTGTCTCCTTTTTTTACTTGTTTTCTTTACATGCATATACGAAATATTAACAAAAAAAAAACAGAAATAAAAGAGAAGAGTAGTCTTACCGAGTCGTTTGTGGGTCTTCCCTTCCTCGGTGATAAGCCTTTCGGCTTCTACAAGCCAGATCTGGTGAACTAAAGGGAGGAGAAGACCCTTTGTAGTTTTGTTTTGGTCTAAAAAATATTTTTTTTGGTTCGTATTTCCTAGATCTAGGGCGAATAGGGGAATATCCTCTGAATCCAACCTAGGATTCGTATTGAGGACGACAAGAGGGTTGTTTTGGTGTATTTTGGAGTCTCGCCGCTGGTTAGTTAGTTAGCGGCGGCCGGCGGGGAGAACACGGCGGCCGACCGCACGATTCTCGGGTATTATATGAATAAACGAGAAAACGAAGAATGTAAAACCCGAAAAATCGAAAATGAAACAAATGGCCAAAAATTTGATTTTCGCCTTAAAGGGGGGCTTTTATAGTTGTTTTTATTTTGCTAAATGGGTAAATTACACACTTAATCCCACGCGTTTTCAATATTTTCATTTTTGTCTTGCCGCATGGTATAATCACAGTCCCAGTCCCCCTGAGTTTTCAAAAGGTCACAATTTAGTCCCTAAATTACACCGAATCAGTTTCTGAATGGTAAAATTACGCCCTTAACCATCCCGCATTTTTGAATTTTTCACTTTGGGTCCGCCTCTTGGTCTAATTACAATTCTGGTCCTTTTAGGTTTTGTTTGTTTCGCAATTTTCGTCCCCAAATTACATATTATTGTTCTTTAATTTACGCCATGACTTTTGTTTTTCTTTCATTTTGATCCTATTTTCTTTGTAAATATTATTGTTCGTATTATAATCGTATATGTTGATATTATTTTATTTCATGTCCCTCGTATATGACTCGTATTTTATGTTTGCATATATATGTGTTAAGTATGATATTCATGTTTTTTTATCTGATTATTCGTATTAAAGCATGTTATGTTCTAGTTAATTCGTAAAAACTATGTTTTGTATTTTTGTACATATTGCACGTTTCCTTGGCTTCTAGGTTATGTGTTAATGTGTTTTCTTTCACGTATAATATATTGTTCATATATGTTAAAATATATTTTATTAATAGCATGTATATTTTTAATAATTGTCCGTCTACATATAACGTAATTATTCCTGCATTGTTGTTCTAATTTGTTAAAGTTGTTTTTATTTATCATTTAGAATAATATATATTATGCATGTTTTAATCTAGTATATCATTTATTAGATTAGTATTTTATTATGTGAATATTCACTATCTTCAAGTTATCTGTTATATTTTATATTTTCGACACTGAGATTGCATATGATTTATAAATTGTTAATGCGGTGTCCTTTTATCCGAACGTAAGCGGGGCCAGTATCAAGCGTAGTGATAGTGGTTGGGCGTTTATTCTCGGGTAACGGGACCCTTAAAATATATTCGCAATTATGACCGAATTTTAAAATAATCGTCACTCTAATCCGGAAAATCCAATATTAATAAAGCGGTAATTATTAAAGTACCAATTTTGGGCGGTGTGGGGGTGCTAATCCTTCCCCATCCGTAACCGACTCCCGAACCCCGTCTTTTTGAATCTCTGGTTTTATGGTGTCCGGCCTACCTAAGTGGCCAGTGGCGACTCCATTTTTATAAAGTTTTTTGTAAACCCCACGGAATAAATATTTTATATCCAAACACCTTTCAAACACACCTTTCAAAAATCATCGTTTTTATTTTAGCGATATTTGAAAAAAAAGACCTTCGCTACAGATGGCGACTCCGCTGGGGAGATTTTTTGTTTTTTTTTGAAAAAAAAACAAATGAGAGTCAAGCTTTTAAAATAATTACCGCTTTACTAATATTGGAAGTTCCGGATTAAAGTGACTATTAAATTAACATTCGGTCATAATTGCGCGTTTATTTTAACGCATTTAAAATATGGCATATAAACCCGTCTTTTTAAGTGGGGGGAAAACGCTAATGCTTTCGTGGAGATATTGTTCTCCCGTATGGGCCTAGCAAGTACCTTCGGGGTTCGAGTACCTTATGCTTTCGTAAGGATATCGTTCCTTAAATGCGGGCATAGCGAATGGGTCCCCGAATTGAACCCGGTTGAAAGGAGCCTATAATGGGTGATGATCGGGGGCCTTGCTACTCTTAGTAGAGGACAGCAAGGACAATTCGGGTACCTCCTAGCACCAACACTGCATGTAGAGAACATAGAAACCTACCCTGTTAGAGCCATGCGGATAACCTTAGGTTTTAGACGGGATAAATAGGGTTGTTTTTGTGTGTTTATTACATTTAATTTTGTCATTTTATTTATATATTTATCAATTTTATCTGGTAATGACTTGTTTTCTTTTTCGCTTTTTGTTCTTTTTCTCATACATCATTGCATTTGCATCGCATAAAGGTCTTGGATCAAGTGGTTTGCCTGATCGTAAAGTCTTTCGCCATGGAAAAAAAGGTGTCTTAGGAAAGAAGAGCTTAATTTGTCGATCGGACATTGGTCGAGGTCAACCGAAAACCCAAGAGGACGATCGCCTTAACGAACGCGTAATAGCTGGATACACCTATGTGAGTCTCCAACAGTAACGACTTGTGGGATCTTCAAAGCATTTGGGAAAGATGGGACCGAAGACTACAAGACTTATTTTTCGATAGTTATGGCGACATCGCGCAGCTATTATATGTTCGGATTAACCAGCCCCTACTCCGAGCTATAGTCCATTTTCGGAATCCGGCTTTTTTTGTCGCTTCACCTTCAATGGGCAGGACATGATGCCTACGGTAGAAGAGTACTTCGCTTTACTTAACCAAAAAATATTCGGGAAGATTGGATCTACGCGAAGCCTCAAGGAATCGAATTACAATCGCTAAACTCAAGACCTTTGCGGGAATGAGTGACGATTGGGTTAGTGGCCTCCTTCAAATCCGAGGAGATAATACGATCTTTGCATGGGAAAGTATTCGGGACATCATATCGACACATCCGCACGAGGCAAAGAAAATGGACTTATTCGCTTTAGGAATATATGGCTTGGTGATCTTTCCCAGAGTACTCGGGAACATTGACATAGCCATTCTGGATTTGTTTGAGCGGGTGAAACGGAAAGCAAACCCGATACCAGCAATTTTGGTCGAGACTTTCATTTCCTTAAACGCTAGCCGGAAACATGAAGAAGGACGTTTTCGAGGCTGCGCACAGCTATTACAAGTATGGATCCAGAGTCACATGTGGAAGACGCCGACGCGGGTCCTGCCGGGGATATCCTTCTAAGGTTTTTCGCCTTTACGAGAATACTTAGCAAAGGAATGGCGAAGATTTAAAAAACAAAAATGTGGACCGATTTCTTCAGAACATTCAAGATGAAGACATAGCATGGAGGGTCCCATGGCTCGGTAAAGTTAATTATTTTCTATACAGTTGTGGTGACTTCAACTGGCTGATGATGTTAGGATTACATGGAGGGATCGATTGTGCTCCACTTTTAGTGTCTCGGCAGTTCGGATCACGACAGTTCATTCCCAATACCGCCGGATTAAGCCAAACTGAATTTCTTTTCAAAGGAGAGTTCAAAGGAAAAATTCAGACCATCATGAGGGCCTGGGATCATTGTTATCGGATCAGGGTGGAAGGAGATACCGAGCACATGACTACCCCAGATTACGATCTTTGGAGACGTTTGAGGGTTAATAATGTGATTCCTAAATCTGATCAAGGACCAACAGTGTCACTCGAAGAGCTTACAAGGGTGGTACCGTCCGCCCGATATCTTAAGGAGTGAACTCGAGGAAGTTAAAAGAAAATGGACATCCAACGGACCCAATATGCGAGCGAGCTCTATAAAGCAAGCTTAGAAGTTGACGAGCGGGATGGGATCATTAGGCAACTAAAGAAATTAAATGCAGATTTGAGTGACAAGAATACTCTTTATCAAAAAGATGCCCTCTTATTACAGGCAAAAATACAAAAGGCCGGCCGGAGTCAGTTCATAGCTGTGGAAAGAGAAAGAATGAACGGCATTCGTTTGGTGGAAGAAGAACGAGAAATTAACAAAAGAGCGATCGAGAAAGAGATTGAAAGCTACCGTTTGGCTATAGAGGAAGAAAAACGGTCCGCCAAGAAGGCCATTGATCAAGAGAGAGAAAGATTTCAGACAAGAAATCAGCAAAGGAAAACAAACTGTCCGTCATGAGAGAGAAAGTGTCGCCGTATGGAAAAGAAAATCCATGAATAGCCGAAACAGACTGTTAGAAATGCAGAAACTGTATGATGACACTATTCAAAGTTTGGGGCAAAGCCAAAGTCAAAATGATGAATTAAAAGGAAAGGTAGCGGAAGTCGAACACTCACTTCGAATGTACTGCCACAGGAATAATTTCGCTGAGCTGCAAGAAAGAGAACGCAAAGTGGGTGTGTTACAAGCACGAATCGGGTCCCTCGAAGCAGTTGTGGAGGATTACAAGGAAAAAATTAATGTGTTCGAGGAAGCTGCAGCCGGAGGGGACACCTATTGGCAGAAGAGATTACGCGACGCTACTCGAATGGTACAGGACAGAGACCATTACTACGCAAATCTAATGGTGGACATACAGCGAGTCATGGGACACGTAAATGATTTAATTGTCGAGGTGAGACACTCCGACCTTTTATAGCCCCGGGAATGGAAGAAGCTCCTAGGTTCCTCAAGCTGCTCAAGGCAATTGGAAAGTTATGAGATAGAGCTAGAGTCTATCTATAGGACTCTGTGTTATAATTAGATCTTTTGTACTAGGGATCTTTACTTTGTAACACAATTTTGTTGTAATCAAGACCCTTTAATCCCGTGGAAATAATTCAAAAGGGTGATTACCAAAGGAATCGATACCTTGTCCGCATGCATTCTTGCATTTGCATCATAACATTTGCATCATTGTACATGCATTTATTTTTTGCAACCATATTAACAATATGAATATTGTGGCATTGTATGTAGTTAACCCGCAATCATTCATCACCTATACTTTACCCGGCTACAAAGAAAGCTCATGGAAGAAAGAATAATCAGTCTAGAAAGAGGGCAAAGAGAGCTTGAGACAAGGCTTGAAGAGGCCCTGAGAGAAGCCTTAGTGATCAGATTGTGATCACAAACATCTATAGTTTCTGACATAACTGCATTACTGGCAAGAAGTCTTGGAAAACGAGTAGAAGGAGAAAATGTTCAAGAACCGGAAGGTACCCCGGCTCACTACAAGGTTCAACCAACTGCACCAAACCAGGCTAGGAAGGTGTATATTGACCCTGCAGGAATGTCTTCCAGTTTTCAAATAGGGGCTCCTGAGACTCAACCCCTTGATACCGAAGCACTTTATGAAGAAGAAGTGCGGACTGAATATTGTCGAAAAGAATTAGGAATGAGGTAGAGAAAAAATGGGAAGAAAGATTTCGCCTCATGGAAGAAAAATTTAAAGCGTTACAATCAAATGAAGAATCAGGAAACGACGCTAGTGACCTAAGTCTGGTGTCTGATCTTGTCCTGCCACCAAAATTCAAAACGCCAGAGTTCGATAAATATGACGGAACCACATGTCCTTCTGCACACATAACGATGTATTGTAGAAAAATGGCAGCTTACCATAAAGATGAAAAGCTACTGATCCACTGTTTCCAGGATAGTCTAACTGGAGCGGCGTTACGTTGGTATACTCAGTTAAGCAAAGCGAATGTCAAGACATGGAAAGATTTGTCTAAAGCATTTTCCGAGCAATACAAACATGTAACAGACATGATCCCTAGCAGAATCATGTTAGAAAATATGGGGCAAAAGTTCGATGAAAGCCTGCGACAATATGCCCAGAGGTGGAGAGAAGTGGCCGCCCAAATCCAGCCACCTATCCCGGAGCATGAAATCACGCCATTATTTGTCAATACTCTGAAAGGGGCACTCTTTGACCGCCTCATTAATAACATAACACAGTGTTTCACCGACTTGATCAGGACTGGGGAGTCTCTCAAACTGGCAATTAAGAGCGGCATAATTGATGGTGGGGAAGGGTCTCGAAAGTATAACAAGAGAAATGAAGTAAACACCACCAGCACCTATACCGCCCCAAAGAACTTCACAGTCTCACAGCCACAAGCACCTGTGGGAAAAACACAAAATTCGAATCAAAGTGATGAGAGGGTCACCAGAAAGGATAAAGAGAGGAGAACTTTCACTCCCCTACCTGTTTCATACTCAGAGCTTTATTCCCAGTTGTATGAAGCAGACTTGGTCCGACCATACATCGTTAATCCTGTCAATCCACCCTTCCCGCCTTGGTATAATCCAAGCGCGCATTGCGACTATCACGGCGGTACCCCTGGACATTCCACTGAGAATTGCCTTGCCTTCAAAAAGCTTGTACAAAATTTAATCGATTCTGGGATATTGAAGTTTGAAGAGCCGAGTGTAGCCAACAACCCGCTACCTAATCATGGGAGCAGAGGAGTTAATGTCATAGAAGAATGCTTTACCAGGAGGATAAATGATGACGTGTCAGAAATCAAGTCTCCTTTACGATGGGTATTTCAACAATTATGCATGGCTCGTGTGATCAACAAAGGCATGATAATAAGGCAGAAGGAATGTGGAAAGTATTGCGAATTCCATCAGACTGAAGGGCATGATATCCAAGAATGTGAAGAATTCAAGAAATTGGTGCAGAAGTTGATGAATGAAAAACAAATTGAATTCTTTGAGGAACCCATGGGGAAGGGATCAGACGTACACATGACAGATAGCCCCAAAGCTAGATACGGGAAGGATAGACCTTTTATTATCTCTCCCAGGATAGGGAATGCAGGTGTCTCCCGAGGAGAAACCAGCAAAATAAATCCCAAGATCGTCATTTCAGCACCATCTCCATTCCTATTCAAAGACATGCGACAAATTCCCTGGAATTATGCCGCGAATGTGACCATGCCATAAAAATCAGAACACGAGCAGGTAAAAGAGCCTACGTTTGGAAGACCAACAAAGCGAACGATGTGAGCGTCGGTGAGGCAGGCCATTTCACAAGGAGCGGCCGATGTTATTCCTCCGAGGCTTTGAGAGCGCTGAAAAAGATAGGGGGGAGAATACAGGAGGTTAGCCCTACGCAGAGATATTTGGAGATGAACCTCCTAAAAGATAAATGAACCGTAATCGAGGCCCGGGCCAAAGAATTTCTAAAGTTCTTGAGACATAGCGAGTACAGCGTAGTGGAACAACTACGAAAACAACCGCCAGGATCACAGTCTTTGGAATTACTCTTGAGTTCGAGAAGCATCGGGAGACGCTATTGAAAGTCTTTGAATCAAACTTTTGTGCCCCGAGGACATTTCAGTAACAAAACTGGACATGATAGTAGGGCATATTATCGCCTATAATCACATCACATTGAGTGATGATGAGATCCCGGAGGAGGAGGAATGGGGTCTACCAAAGCCCTTAACATCACTACCCACCGCAAAGGGTATGTATTACAGCGCGTCTTGATCGACAACGGGTCAGCATTGAATGTCTTGCCTATGGTAACCCTACAAAATTGCCAATAGATGGTTCGCACCTAAAGCCTTTCTACAACTCGGTAAGAGCCTTTGATGGTACGCAAAAAGGAACAATGGGGAAAATTGAGGTGCCCCCTATTGATCGGACCAACTGAATATGTGATCGATTTTGTGGTGATGGACATAAAACCATCTTACAGCTGCTTATTGGGAAGACCTTGGATCCACTCCGCAGGAGTTGTCCCATCATCATTGCATAAGAAATTAAAATTTGTAGTTGAAGGCAAATTGGTCACAGTAGAAGCAGAGCATGAATTTGTTGCTTCCGTGACATCAGACACCCCCTACATTCAAAATGATGAAGATGCTGCAGAATGCTCGTTCTGAGCATTAGAACTAGTAAATGCCACATTCGTTTCAGAGGGAAGCCGGATCCCTTACCCCAGGTTATCTAATTGTACTAAGATGACCGTCGCAGAAACTCTGGGCCGAGGAGCCAAAATAGGAAAAGGGCTGGGAAAGAAATTACAAGGAAACCTGAGACCCAAAAATATCATAACCAAGAAGGATCGTTTCGGGCTGGGTTATCAACCAAGTGTCCAACAGAAGAAAGAGGAATACAAGAGAAAGGAGGAGCAAAGAAAAGCCAGATCTAAAGGAGAAGACATTTCGTGGAGGTTGATGTTCTTTCCTAGTTTGAAAGCCACTTTCATCTCCGGAGGGTTCTACCAGCCAGGTCAAGATATTGGAGAGGCAATGAAGAAAAATGATGAACTTAACCAGGAGGAAATACTCAGTAAATCATTTGAAGGGATGTACATCAACATGATAGCTGAAAAGGACCGAGGTAGCAAAATGTTGACCAACATCCGCCCTTGCCATCCCGGGGAAACACTTGATAACTGGAGCTGCATTGATCTACCTGTAGTTTTTAGGAATAGATCAGAGTAATGCTCCGAATCAACCTTTTGTTTTTGCCCATAGACAATGGGGATCTCTTGTATGGGGCACCTATGTTAACTTTTTGATTGAAATGAAAATATCCCCACTTTCTTAAAAATGACCAAAGTCTCATTTATTCCATTCATGCATTCTTCATGTTCATTCCCTTCATGTAAAGCCGTCTCTTTCCCAATACAATTCATTCTCATTTAATGCAGGTCGCTCATGATTGACGATATGAATGATACCGGATCCAATCCTGGAGTAAATTTCGAATGCCCTGAGGTCTCAGAGGAAATTGAGGAAGGATATGATGAAATAGAAATTGAGATCCCGGAAGATTTCAAGAGAATGGTGGACAACGAAGAAAGGCAGATCATGCCCCACCAAGAAGAAACTGAAATTGTCAACTTAGGGACTGAAGAAGCGAGAAAAGAAATAAAAATAGGAATGACGATTTCCTCAAAAACCAAGCATGAACTGATAGCCATACTTCAGGAATTCAAGGATGTCTTCGCCTGGACTTATCAAGATATGCCAGGATTGAATACCGACATAGTGGTGCACAAATTGCCAACAAAATCGGAGTGCAAACCAGTACAGCAAAAACTTCGGAGAATGAGGCCAGATATGTTGTTAAAGATCCGAGAAGAAGTGAAAAAACAATTTGATGCTGGATTCTTGGAGGTAGCCAAATACCCTGAATGGGTTGCAAACATTGTACCAGTACCAAAGAAAGACGGGAAAGTTCGTATGTGTATAGATTATAGGGATCTGAACCGAGCTAGCCCTAAAGACAACTTCCCTTTGCCACATATTGACACGCTGGTTGACAACACCGCAGGACATTCATGGTTTTCCTTCATGGACGGCTTCTCAGGGTACAACCAGATAAAGATGGATCCTAGCGACATGGAGAAAACCACATTCATAACCATGTGTGGCACTTTTTGTTATCAAGTGATGCCGTTTGGGCTAAAGAACGCAGGGGCAACATACCAAAGAGCAATGGTGACTCTTTTCCATGACATGATGCGCAAAGAAATAGAAGTATACGTGGACGATATGATTGCCAAGTCTCGAACAGAGGAAGAACACCTACAAAACTTGAGAAAACTATTCCAAAGACTACGGAAGTACCAACTAAGGCTCAATCCTGCCAAGTGTACCTTCGTCGTTACTTCTGGAAAACTCTTGGGGTTCGTAGTAAGCAGAAGAGGGATTGAGATTGATCCCGATAAAGTGAAAGCCATCCAGGACCTTTCACCACCCCGCACGCAGAAGGAAGTCCGCGGTTTCCTGGGGAGGCTGAATTATATCTCTCGTTTCATTTCCCAATTAACCAATCAATGCGACCCGGTCTTCAGACTTCTTAGAAAGAATAATCCCTGGCGTGTGGGATGAAGAATGTCAAAAAGCCCTAAAAAAGATCAAAAAGTACCTGACAAATGCTCCAATTTTAGTCGCACCAGTGCCTGGTCGACCACTAATTCTCTACTTAACAGTCTTCGAGAATTCAATGGGATGTGTACTGGGGCAACACGATGAGTCAAGAAAAAAGGAGCAGGCCATCTATTACCTAAGCAGGAAATTCAATGATTACGAAACACGGTACCCGCCAGTGCAGAAGTTGTGTTGTGCTCTAGTTTGGGCTACCAAGCGGCTCAGACAGTACATGTTGTACCATACTACCTGGTTGATATCCAAGCTAGACCCATTAAAGTTCTTAATGGAAGCGCTAGCGCTAACGGGAAGGATGGCCCGATGGCAGATGCTCTTATCCGAATTCGACATCATATATGTTAATCAGAAAGCTGTAAAGGGGAGTGCCGTAGCAGATTTCCTGGCTAGTCGTGCTTCGGATGACTATGAGGCATTGAACTTTAGTTTCCCAGACGAAGACTTGATGTGCATTACAACCGAAGAAGAGATTTCAGATGATAAGTCATGGAAACTTTACTTCGATTGAGCCTCCAACGCCCTCGGACATGGGATAGGGGCAGTGCTAATTTCACCTGAGGACGTCTATTATCCTTTCACCAGCAGATTGGAATTCTTCTGCACAAACAATATAGCGGAATACGAAGCTTGCATCATGGGACTGAACTCAGCCATCGAAAGAAAGGTTAAGGAACTTCGAGTGTTCGGAGATTCGTCCCTAGTCATTTACCAATTGCGCGGGGAGTGGGAAACCAGATACCCGAAGTTGGTCAAATATCACGAATGGATCCAAGAGCTCGTCAAAGAGTTCGAAAGGGTCAGCTTCAATTACCTGCCCCGAGAAGAAAATCAGATGGCGGATGCATTGGCAACCTTGGCATCCATGTTTAAAACAAACACCTGGGCAGAAATGAAGCCCATTGAGATGTAGACGTTTGAAAAACCTACTCATTGTTGTAATATACAAGAAGAGATTGACAGAAATCCATGGTACTATAACATCCTGCAATATATCAAGCTTCAAAAGTATCCAGAAGGGGCAAACGACAATGACAGAAAAGCGCTCAGAAAAATGGCAACAAAATATGTCCTAGATGGGGAAATCCTATATAGGAAAAGTCATGATCAAACATTGCTGAGATGTGTGGATGCCCGGGAGGCGAAGGAAATCTTAGCCGAAGTACATGACGGGATCTGTGGAACGCACGCCAACGGGCTGTCTATAGCCCGAAAAATTATGAGATACGTTTATTTCTGGTTGACCATGGAGGGAGATTGCATCGATTACGCCAAGAAATGCCACAAATGCCAAATTTACGCTGACAAAATTCATGCACCCCCATCACCTCTACACACAATGAATTCTCCGTGGCCTTTCGCAGCGTGGGGCATAGACGTTATCGGGCAGATCCATCCGAAAGCTTCCAATGGGCATCGTTTCATTTTGGTCGCCATAGACTACTTCACTAAATGGGTAGAGGCAGCGTCTTACGCCAATATCACCAGGACTACAGTTTGTAAGTTCTTAAAGAAGGAAATTATTTGTCGATACGGATTGCCAGAGAGGATCATCACCGACAATGCTTCCAATCTGAACAACAAAATGATAAAGGACGTGTGCACTCAATTCAAAATAACACACCATAATTCCACATTCTATCGTCCTAAAATGAATGGAGTAGTGGAAGCAGCAAACAAGAACATAAAGAAGATCATAGCGAAAACTACGGCTACCTATAGGGATTGGCATGAGAAGTTACCCTTTGCCCTTTTCGCCTATAGGACGTCCATTCGCACATCAACGGGGGCAACACCCTACTCCTTGGTGTATGGTACCGAAGCAGTACTCCCAATTGAGGTAGAGATTCCGTCTCTCCGAGTCTTAAACGAAGTAAAATTGGAAGAAGCTGAATGGGTGCAGGCCAGACTCGACCAGCTAAATCTCATTGACGAAAAAAGACTAAAGGCCATTTGTCATGGTCAGATGTACCAAAAGCGGAAGGTGCAGGCATACAACAAAAAGGTGCGCCCAAGAGAATTCAAAGAAGGGGATCTGGTACTCAAAAGAATCCTCCCTATCCAGAAAGATTCTCGAGGAAAATGGATGCCCAAATGGGAAGGACCATACGTCGTAAAGAAGGCCTTCTCAGGAGGAGCCCTGATCCTAACAGAAATGGACGGGGACGAGCTGAAAAATCCCGTAAATTCTGATGCCGTCAAGAAATACTATCTCTAAAAAAAATTTGGAGAGCTCAGGGCGAAAACCCGAAATCGGGCGTCTTGAAGCAAAGGAAAGACCCAAGTTGAAAACTCGTAAAGGGCGGCTTGGGTAAATTGAAAAGTTGAATATCTGAGGAGAAGGGTATCCCCATGAGCATCATGAAGAGGAAGCTTCAGGCAAAAAAATTCTACACCAGTTGACAGGATCATGTATCATTCATATCGAAGATAATGAGAGATCTTGTATTTAACTTATACGTGTCATACCTTTCTTTTTAAGATATCTCAAAGCCCTTAATCATAATAAAACTTTGTTTTTGAGCATCCATTCCTGGCCTTCTTGTCAATTTCAGTCAAATAAGATAACATAGGCTTATAATGAAACAAGAGATTTCGGAGCATTACTATGATTTAACCTTGGAAATGCAGGTGATCAAAGAAAACGATGTTAACTCCGTCCTTTAGTTCCCTACATAATGGCTGTCGATAGAGAAGGCGGGAAGCTTCAGACAACCTGGTAGAATAAACAATGGCACATGTCATATCTATTCAAGAAATGCATACTAGATAACAAAAGAAATCTCCTGGGTGAAAACCAGAAGGGCACCCCTCTCAAAAAAAAATCTCTTTGAAGTGAAAACCCGAAAGGGCGCTTTAAAATTCAAAATCATAATTGAAGAAAAAAAAGGTTGAGATGGTTGAACCTGACAGTGGAGCGGGGTATCGATGCCCGTAAAAAAGGAGAAAGCGAACGTCAAGATCAAATAAGGACCAAAACAAGCCCACCCAGAGATTGACTCTCATGCATCATGAATAGTCAACCATCACTAGAATTAGGAGCATGTCAATTCATTCATTTGTCATAGCATTTTGTTTTCGTCTCAGACAGGTATCTGCAGATCCAAAGAGACAATCACGGTGTGAATCCCAAATGAGAAGACAATGTTTTTACATACAAAAGACACATGTTTTCAAGCTCTAGAGAGAGGTTCTATATAGGAAGAATCCTTCTCTCTGAGGTTTCAGAAGCTAAAAGTTCTATATATGAAGGACTGACAGCTCCAGGGTGAAGACTCGCAGTTCTATATAGGAAGGACTCCCAGTCAAAGCAATTCACCCATGACACGCAAGATTATATAGGAAATCCTGCTGTGTCGAAAGCGAAGAGTTCTATATAGGAAGGGCTCCGAGCTTTATTGTCTTAGAGTAAAAGGTTCTATATAGGAAGAACCTGTAGCTCTGAGATTCCAGACGCCAAAAAGTTCTATATATGAGGGACTGATGGCTCCAAGGTGAAGACTCGCAGTTCTATATAGGAAGAACTCCCAGTCAAAGCAATTCACCTATGACACAGGGTTATATAGGAAACCTGTTGTGTCGAAAGCAAAGAGTCTTATATAGGAAAGACTCCGAGCTTCATTGTCTTAGAGTGAAAGGTTCTATATAGGAAGAACCTGCAGCTCTGAGACTCAGACGCGTCAAAAGTTCTATATAGGAAGGATCGACGGCTCCAGGATTTGAAGACTAGCAGATTATATAGGAGGAACTCCCAGTCAGAAGAATCCATCAGTGGCGCGAAAGGTTTTATATAGGAGAAACCAGCGTTGAAAGCAAAGAGTTCTATATAGGAAGAACTCCAAGCTTTATTGTCTCAAAGTGAAAGGAATGACTCATAATTCGGAATGTCAGAGCGAAGGGTTCTATGTCGAAAGAGCCTGTAGCTCCAAGATCGGAAGGTGACGAAGCTCTATATAGGAAGAACTTACGAGCCTGAAGATTCAGCCAAGGAAAAGCGGAGATGTCCAAAAGAATGCGTTTTTCCAAAGCTACAAACATGGAAGTCTGATAAAAATGAGAGCGAAGGGTTCTATGTCGAAAAGAGCCTGTAGCTCCAAGATCGGAAGGTGACTGAAGATTCAGCCAAGGAAGAGCGGAGATGACCAAAAGAATTCGTTTTTCCAAAGCTACAAACAGGGAAGTCTGATAAAAATGAGAGCGAAGGGTTCTATGTCGAAAAGAGCCTGTAGCTCCAAGATAAGAAGGTGACGAAGCTCTATATAGGAAGAACTTACGAGCCTGAAGATTCAGCCAAGGAAGAGCGGAGATGTCCAAAAGAATTCGTTTTTCCAAAGCTACAAACAGGGAAGTCTGATAAAAATGAGAGCGAAGGGTTCTATGTCGAAAAGAGCCTGTAGCTCCAAGATCGGAAGGTGACGAAGCTCTATATAGGAAGAACTTACGAGCCTGAAGATTCAGCCAAGGAAGAGCGGAGATGTCCAAAAGAATTCATTTTTCCAAAGCTACAAAAGGAAGTCGATAAAAATGAGAGCGAAGGGTTCTATGTCGAAAAGAGCCTGTAGCTCCAAGATCGAAGGTGACGAAGCTCTATATAGGAAGAACTTACGAGCCTGAAGATTCAGCCAAGGAAGAGCGGAGATGTCCAAAAGAATTCATTTTTCCAAGGCTACAAACAGGAAGTCTCGATAAAAATGAGTGCTTATGAATCTTTGCTTTGTTTCCCATTCCATGAGAACAAGCAAAGAGGGCAAATCTGTAATCACTCATTTTTACTTGTAAATATATTAATATTGCATGTATATTTATTATATGAATGTTACTAATATAAGGTGGTGTGTGCATGTATAAGCTATGTATATGTATTAGGGGTGTATGTATGTATGTCGCGTATGTATCTAGGGTATAAGCGTATATAGATGTTATGTTAATTATATGTATGATTATACGTGACGTATACTAGAATATTATATTAATTAATGATCGTATAATATAAGTATATATTTTCGTATGTATATGTATTCTTTGTTATAATTATACTATTATTATTATTGGGCTGACAAAATGAAAAAATTAAATATATTAAACCCAAATAAAAAATTACAGTCCAATTACAAATCCAATTACAAGGCCCGTTTGGCCCAAATCTGAATCTTATCTAATTACAATGCGAGGGTAGCGTGGGCGTTGGATCAAGATCGATCCAACGGCCCACGATGCAATGGAAGTCAAAAATATCTGCCAGGCGCGTGCTCCACACGTATGGACCGTTCGAGTGCCACGCGCGCGTGTGGTCCACGCGCGGACGCTTTAATATCCCACGCGCGCGTAAGATCCACGCGCGCTCGACTCCTCATTGCGGAGCTCCACGTGGCGAAATCTCAAGCCGTCTCATCAGATCGAGGCTTCATCCAGGCCGATCGTTCTTCAAGCCATCTCGACCGTTAGATCAGATCTGATCTAACGGCCGAAAATGCGTCTGGCCTCTGGCAGAACGTCCATACCACCACCGCGCCGATATTCAGTCCCCGCGTTGATTATGCCAAAGACAACAAGCAAAATGTCGAAAAAAAAAGAAGATGCAACTTGCAACCAAAAAACAGAGGCAGTAATATATATGAAATGGGGCTTTTGTAACGGGGATTAGCTAGCAAAAAAAGATTAGCAAAAAAAAAGGGGAGAACAAGGATAGTAAAAAAACAGAGATCTTGTAACATAAACAAAATCTGAAAGTTGTAAACATCGAAGATAATCAAAAGGCAGTCCAGTGGTAAATTTTTGTCTCCTTTTTTTACTTGTTTTCTTTACATGCATATACGAAAGATTAACAAAAAAAAAACAGAAATAAAAGAGAAGAGTAGTCTTACCGAGTCGTTTGTGGGTCTTCCCTTCCTCGGTGATAAGCATTTCGGCTTCTACAAGCCAGATCTGGTGAACTAAAGGGAGGAGAAGACCCTTTGTAGTTTTGTTTTGGTCTAAAAAATATTTTTTTTTGGTTCGTATTTCCTAGATCTAGGGCGAATAGGGGAATATCCTCTGAATCTAACCAAGGATTCGTATTGAGGACGACAAGAAGGTTGTTTTGGTGTATTTTGGAGTCTCGCCGGCGCCGGTTAGCGGCGGCCGACGGCGGAGAACACGGCGGCCGACCGCCGGATTCTGGGTATTATATGAATAAACGAGAGAAAACGAAGAACAGAAAACCCTGAAAAATCAGAAAATGAAACAAATGGCCAAAAATTTGATTTCGGCCTTAAATGGGGGCTTTTATAGTTGTTTTTATTTTGCTAAATGGGTAAATTACACACTTAATCCCACCGCGTTTTCAATATTTTCATTTTTGTCTTGCCGCATGGTATAATCACAGTCCCAGTCCCCCTGAGTTTTCAAAAGGTCACAATTTAGTCCCTAAATTACACCGAATCAGTTTCTGAATGGTAAAATTATGCCCTTAACCATCCCGCGTTTTTGAATTTTTCACTTTGGGTCTGCCCCTTGGTCTAATTACAATTCTGGTCCTTTTAGGTTTTGTTTGTTTCGCAATTTCGTCCCCAAATTACATATTATTGTTCTTTAATTTCTGCCACTGACTTTTGTTTTTCTTTCATTTCAGTCCTATTTTCTTTGTAAATATTATTGTTCGTATTATAATCGTATATGTTGATATTATTTTATTTCATGTCCCTCGTATATGACTCGTATTTTATGTTTGCATATATATGTGTTAAGTATGATATTCATGTTTTTTTATCTGATTATTCGTATTAAAGCATGTTATGTTCTAGTTAATTCGTAAAAACTATGTTTTGTATTTTTGTACGTATTGCACGTTTCCTTGGCTTCTAGGTTATGTGTTAATGTGTTTTCTTTCACGTATAATATATTGTTCATATATGTTAAAATATATTTTATTAATAGCATGTATATTTTTAATATTTGTCCGTCTACATATAACGTAATTATTCCTGCATTGTTGTTCTAATTTGTTAAAGTTGTTTTTATTTATCATTTAGAATAATATATATTATGCATGTTTTAATCTAGTATATCATTTATTAGATTAGTATTTTATTATGTGAATATTCACTATCTTCAAGTTATCTGTTATATTTTATATTTTCGCCACTGAGATTGCATATGATTTATAAATTGTTAATGCGGTGTCCTTTTATCCGAACGTAAGCGGGGCCAGTATCAAGCGTAGTGATAGTGGTTGGGCGTTTATTCTCGGGTAACGGGACCCTTAAAATATATTCGCAATTATGACCGAATTTTAAAATAATCGTCACTCTAATCCGGAAAATCCAATATTAATAAAGCGGTAATTATTAAAGTACCAATTTTGGGCGGTGTGGGGGTGCTAATCCTTCCCCATCCGTAACCGACTCCCGAACCCCGTCTTTTTGAATCTCTGGTTTTATGGTGTCCGGCCTACCTAAGTGGCCGGTGGCGACTCCATTTTTATAAAGTTTTTTGTAAACCCCACGGAATAAATATTTTATATCCAAACACCTTTCAAACACACCTTTCAAAAATCATCGTTTTTATTTTAGCGATAAAGAAGAAAAAGACATCGCTACAACTAGGTATGGAATAGCTTAACATTTCCTTTTCATTTTTTAGGGTAAACTATGCAGGTGACCACCGAACTTTGGGGGCGGTCTTATTTTGACCACCTAACTACGCAACTCGTCAATCAGACCATCAAACTTTTAAATTGGTCCTATTTTGACCACCGCCGTTAAAAAAATTAACGGAGGAGGTGACGTCGCAGTTAACGAAAATTTGTATAATTACACATAATTGGGTGATGACACGTGTCATCATCTGATTGGTTATTAATTTTATTTAATTAAATTAAAATTAGGACCAAATTGATATAATAGGTAACTAACAAGGACCAAATGTGTAATTATACAAATTTTTATTGACTGTCACATCGCCTCCTATGTTAGTTTTTTAACGACGGTGGTCAAAATATGACCAATTTAAAAATTTGATGGTCTGATTGATGAGTTGCATAGTTGAGTGGTCAAAATAGGACCACCCACAAAGCTTGGTGGTCACCTAAGTAGTTTACCCTTTTTTTATTACTAATCGTATTGTTGAATCTACTTCCTTAAACCAGGATAGTACATACAGTGATTTAGTTTTAATTTTTGTTACTCCTTTAGAGTTTCTTTTTAAGTGATTTAGCTTTTTAATGTATATATATATATATAAATTGATCATTATTTTTTAAAATTAATATGACCTTCAATTTTTAAAAAAAAGTCAAATCTTTTCTATTAACGTGTTAAACTAACAAAAGTTAACGACTCAGTAAAAAAAGATGTAATAAATCGATAAAGTAAGTGATTAAAATATTTTTTGCAAATTCGATGGTAAAAAATGAAAACTTATGAAACAAAAGTGACTATTTCAGTAATTTACCCATTATGTTTTCTCTCCAATAGTATCAACATTAAAAGTGTCAATCCGAATATAAATCCTCTACCTTTTGGTGCCCTTATTTATACTTCAACACTAAAAATTAGGTTTAAGTGTAATATCCCAAATTTTTGGTTAGTGACCAAAATGAAAATTTTGAAAGTTTGGTGGTCAAAGTATAAACTTTGGAAAAGTTTAGGGACTAAATTGTAATTTCCAAAAGTTATGTATTTTAGTCCCGTAAATGGATAATTTACCCCCAAGAATGACGTTTTCATGTTACTCAAATTTTTCGTACAGAGTTTGTATTTTTGGCTATTAAGCGATAAAGTTTAGAAAAATATTCGGATAATCGGATCGAATCGGATATTCAAGATATTTTAAAAGATGATAAGGCAAGGTTAAAAATGTCATTTCCATATCTTAAAATGGCAGGATTTAACATGGACCATTGGATTTGAAGTAGATTCCATGTTAAATATGAGCCATTGGATGAAAAATGGCAAGATGGAAATTTTGGGAAATTCCAAGGGAAAAGTTGGTAATCACCAACTACGTGGTTATTTTTTAACCCTTGGATGAGTAGGTAGACATGTGGAAAGATGTGGGACATTGGATTATAAGGGCAAAATGGTCATTTTATCATAAAATGAATTTTTAATTCATTTATTTATTAAGATGACAAATGGACTAAAATAATAGAAAATTCAAGAATTTCTCCATCATTTTCTCTTTTGAAGTGTTGGGTTAACACTTGATGAATCTGTGTATCTGATGAACTCTTTTGTTATTGGATTTGTTTAATGATCACTTGTAAGCCAATATAATTGTTAATGTATCATTGAAATGTTTTATGTTGTATAATGTGATTTATACATGTTTCTCCTTGAGCTTTGCATTTGGTAGTAATGCATGGGAAAGCTTAAGTAGAGGGTTAGCAATGTGACTTACTGTAGATTAATGATACATATAGCATATGGTTTGATATGTTGGTTTTAATGATGTAAATTGCATGTTTTAAAAGGGCATGATGTAAAGAAAATGGTTTAAATGCATTGATGGTGTTTTGATCTGAGCATTCCTCACTAAGCCACGTGTGCTTACTCTTTCTTTGTCCATCAATGCAGAAAATTAAAGTCCTGGGAGGCAGCTAGAAGCAAGGGGATCTTGGCAAGACTTATTTCCAAAGTATGTTAGAGACTAGACTATAATGAACAAGGGCAATGGGGTACTAGTTGTGTTTTGGGAGATGTTTTGTGGAACTCCCTTTTTGAGCATGTTTCTTTAGTTGCTCTTGGGTTGTATATGGCCTTTAAGGTTTGATTTTGGTGCTGGTTTATCTTTTAATATGTTGGTGTTGTGTTTTAAGCATGTTGGAGTGGTTAGAGTATGCTTTTGGCATGAAATACCAGGAAAATGTGACATTACAGGCCCAGGCGTACCGATACGCGAGGGACCGTATCGGTACGGCTAGGCATTTTGAAGTTTGAGGGATCGGTACGCGGGTTGGTGTTTCGATAAGCCTAGGCCATTTTGGTCTTAGCGTACCGGTACGGAAATGGGTGTTTTGATACGGGTCTCAGCTACTGGAAATCAACTTTTTCGTCCCAATCCCGTTTATTGAAACGCCCAGAGAGCCGTATCGTTATGATCATTAAGGTTTTCAAAAGTTTGGTATTTCAGTTAGGCATATCGATACGACATGAAGGTGTACCGAAACGGGGTGTTTCAATCTGTATCAATACGGGTATACCTGTATCGGTACATATGAACGTTAATTCTGTTATCGTCATTTTGGGCAATTTTGTCATCTTTACAATTTAGTCCCTGAATTTTGCCAATGCAATTGAATGTGATAGAATGATAGGATTGAGCTGAAACTTGAGATGAAAGTTTGGAATCGGTCAAATTAAATGTTGGTAACTTAAAAGTGAGGTTTAAACCTGATATTTTCCGTAATTGCATTTTGGTCCCTAAATTGTAAATATGATCAATTGGATGTCAAATTGATGCCCGATTGAGTTGGGGTTTCACCTGATGTTTGCAGGAACATGTAGGGTTAATAATTGCTATCTAGATAAGATCAAAAGGAAAAAAAATAGACCAGGTTTTGTTGTATTTCTTCGGTTTGCTATGGCAAACCCAATGTGGCCTTCTTGGTTCGGTTGGGCGTTTAGGCCGGGTCAAGGGGGTTACAATGCAAATGTTGGAAAGCAGAGGTATTATGTTGAAAATCAATGTTAGAAGATTCAATTGGATCATTTTGAGAAATTTGCTAAGTGTTGAGCACCAAATAGTAAATTAAGGAAAATATAGGATTGAAAGGGAAATTGGTTAGAAATTTATGTATTAGGCTTGAAAGTATTCTTGGAATACTTAAATATGTTGTATAATGTTTGAATTTGAAGTTTAATGGCAAGATACCATTTTGAATAATTTGGAAAGTGGAGGTGAATTCTAAAAGAATTCATTTTGTGGTTATTTTGTGAATTTGTGATAGATATGGATAGTGAAGGATTTTTTAGGAATTTTATTCCTAATATGTTCCAATGTTAGAATGATACTAACATACGCTTTGAAATGTATGTATTCGGTAAACGATGATTTTATAGATCGTGACCGTGATCAAGATCGTACTACAAGCAAGTCTAAAGACAAGGAAAAAATTCAAGCGTAAAGCTCAAAGCAATAGTAAGGTTTACTAGTGAGGCATCAAGTGAGTGCAATGCATACATAACATGATACATGGATGTTTTATACATCATTGGTAAGACTTGCGATAAGTTTACCAGGTTTCTATACTGGCATGATATTTATGTCATTGAACATATATTTGACATATTTCAAATATGTCAAAGGTTGAACATAAATGCATGGATCACTAGTTATATATGATGGTATACTATGAATATTATTTCGGGTATGAACTGCCCGATGTTCAATTATATTGATATACATTGCCATGGATGGAATAAATACGAAAATTATGCCCAAATAAGTCAATTGAGGGATAGGGTATAGTTGGCATGCCATAGAGTCCAGCAGCACGCTGCATATTTGGGTATCCGGGATAACACTATAGTGTATATAAATGACACTTAGTGTATGGTTAGCACTGCCTTATAAATGTGCGGATGGTGGACACGGCCTTATGTGTATTAGCACTTCGGTGCATCTTTGACTCGAGTACCCAGGTCCTCATAGGTTTATATTTGGGCTATGAAATCGGTAAATAATTGATAAACGGGTTAAAGAGTTTGTACACTTAAAATTATGGCAAGTATATTGGTAAGAAAATTTATATCCGGTTTATATCATATTGATGTATAATTAACATGATGGTAAATATATCTAGTGATTCAAAATGCATGAATACGGTTGCATATCATTAATTATGGTTATGTTATATTGCACTGGATATTATTATTGCCTCACTAAGTATATACTTAGCGTGTGATGGTTTTCACACGTAGGTAAAAGGCAAAAATCGGAGTAAGGAGCGGGCATCCTACCTATCCGAAATATAAAAAAGGTATCAGTAATAACATCTTTTGATGTATTTTGAGATTTCTAGATGACATGTATATGTTAAAATTAATCAGTTATATACTAGTTTTATATGGTTTGTAATAACTTATAAACTAGTTAATATTTTTACTGGACGATGAGTAGATATATTAAATTTTAAATCGGGTATTAACTAGATAAGGGTAAATAGAGCAATCGGGTAAATTTTTATTTCAGGCAGTTTTTAGGCAGTTATGTTCCTTATATTTTATAGAAAAGAATTGTTAAATTGCTGCCTAAAATCAGACTTACTTAGATAGGATAAAAATTTAAAATATGATTTTTACGTGAAAAAATTATATTATTATGTGATACTCTAATTAGTATTTAATATAAAATATTGGTTAGGGTATTACATTTATTGATATCAGAGCTACAGGTTTAGCCGGTTTTGGACATAAATCGGTGTATAGATAGTCGAAATTATATACATGCCACTAGGATGACAAGATTACTGATATTTGTATGAATATAATTGGATGCCCAAAAATTAGTATTATTACTCCTTACTTATAAAGGATGATTGTGACATTAACAGATGTCAGATCATCGGGAATCTCGTTAGGCAATCGAGCAAGATATGCTTGCTCAGAGTGGAAGTAATGAGGTGAATCAGAATCCACCTCAGGGGCAACATAATGTAGAGCCATTGGCTCACGAACAAAGAAATATGCTTGTACAAGATCAAGACTTATTTCTTCAGGCATTGGATGCTATAATAAATCGGCGAGCATCAGTATGAGTTCCGAAATAATTAAGGAAAATGAAAGCACTATAGTTTCGAGGTGATACAGATGCAGATCCTATGGCTGCTGATTACTGGTTGAATGATATCAAGATTATGTTGAGTAGAATTCCTTGCGATGATCAAGGAAAGCTAGAATGAGTAGTATCTCTTCTAATGGAGCAAGCCAGTGTGTGGTGGAATGTAGTCATTGCACGGGTTCCTCTAGAACAAATTACATGGGAATTCTTTCAGAAGAAATTCAAAGAAAAGTATATTGGGGATCTGTTCATTGAGGAAATGAGGTAGCAATTTCTGGATTTGAGACAATCGGGTAGGACAGTCTATGAATATGAATGTGAATTCAATAGACTGAGCTGGTTTGCAGAAGAGTTCTTTTCAATCGAAAAATCCAGGATTGATAAATTCATAGCTGTGTTGGATTCTCAGTATAAAAGGGTATTGGTCTCCCGAAACTTTATCACTTTTCAAGAGGCGGTGAATCGAGAAAAAGCTATGGAGAAGGTAAACCTTGAGGAAAAAGTGGGAAAACAAGTCCAGTCAGGAAAAATATCCGAAAGTTCTTTTACTGCATCGTCATTTAAACTCGGTAAAGGTTTTCCACAGCAAAGCCAAGCAACATCATCTTCTTCTGCTAAAAATGGGTATTCATGGGGGAAATCAAAACAAACTCAGACTGTTACTGCGGGTACTCGGGGTTCTAGATTTCATCCTCCTCCAGAATGTGAACATTGTGGAAAGAAACATTTTGGTCAATGCTGGTTTGCTAGTGGAGAATGTTATCATTGTGGACAAGCCGGTCATTTCAAAAGGGAGTGTCCAAAGCTTTACTCTGATCGATAAGTTGCAGCGCCTCACAAGAACAGAAAAAATAAAGGTGGTAAACCATGAGTATCTATGTCTATACCTGGTCGAGAAGACAAGGGTGCTGCTCGAGTATACAATATCAAGACTGTTCATGATCGTGATGATTCGAAGATTGTAGCAGGTATGATCAAACTCTTTGGCAAATCTATTTTTGCATTAATTGATCCGGGCTCTACCCATTCGTATATTAGTTCTAAAATAGTATTTAAAAGAAATATACCAATATAACCAATTTCGAGTGAGGTAGTTGCTATTAATCCTCTAGGACAAAGCGCCAAAGTAGTTCGAATATGTAAAAAGTGTCCTGTAAGGATCCAAGAAAGAGAGTTTCCAGCCAATATTATGGAATTGCCTTTCCAAGAGTTCAAAGTTATTCTTGGAATGGATTGGCTATCGACATATGACGCTATGGTTGAATGCCGATTAAAAAGGGTAGTCTTAAAAGAACTAGATGGTTCAGAAATAATATTTGAGGGAGAAAGGCAGAATTATTTTAGTAAGGAGATTGCAGTTGTAGCTGTTGGAAAGTTATTATCACAGTATGAAACTTATTTAGCTCATGTGATAAATACTCCAGAGACAAAGATAGATCTGGAAAATACACCCACGGTGCGAGAATTTTCGGATGTTTTTTGGATGAATTACTAGGATTACCTCCTGATCGATAGGTGGAATTTGGTATTGATGTGCTTCCTGGAACAACACCAATATCAATAGCACCTTATAGAATGGCTCCTAAAGAACTCAAAGAATTGAAAGCTCAATTGCAAGAATTATTAGATCGAGGTTTTATTCGACCAAGTATATCACCTTGGGGAGCTCCAGTTTTATTTGTGAAAAAGAAAGATAGATCAGTGAGGTTATGTGTGGATTACCGTCAACTTAATACAGCGACGGTGAAGAATACATATCCTTTACCAAGGATTGATGACCTCTTTGATCAACTTAAAGGAGCAACAATGTTTTCTAAAATTGATCTTCGATCGGGGTATCATCAATTGAAGATCAAAGAATCAAATATACCAAAGAAATCTTTCAGAACTAGATATGGGCATTATGAGTTTGTAGTAATGCCTTTTGGACTTACAAATGCACCGACAAATTTTATGGATTTGATGAATCGGATATTTCAGCCATATTTGGACCAATTTGTGATGGTCTTTATAGATGATAAATTGGTTTATTCAAAAACCAAAGAGGATCACGATACTCATCTGCGAGTAGTTCTTCAGATTCTTCGAGAAAAGAAATTATATGCAAAGCTGTCAAAGTGTGAATTCTGGTTGTCCAAAGTAGCTTTCCTTGGACATATAGTCTCTGCGGAAGGAATTCGAGTTGATCCTAAGAAGTTCAAGCAATACTCGAATGGAAAGTTTCGTAAAGTGTCTCTGAAGTGAGAAGTTTCTTGGGATTAGCTGGTTATTATCGGAGGTTTGTGAAAGATTTCTCAATGATTGCCGCTCCAATAACTAAGCTATTAAGGAAAGATGTGCCATTTTTTGGACAGATAAGTGTCAAGAAAGTTTTGACAAATTGAAGAAGATATTAACAGAAGCTCATGTTTTGGTACAACCAGATTTCGGAAAAGATTCCACTATATATAGTGATGTATCTCATAATGGTTTAGGATATGTATTGATGCAAGAAGGCAAGGTTGTAGCGTATGCTTCGCGACAACTCAAAACTCATGAGAGAAATTATCATACTCATGATTTAGAGTTGGTTGCGTGGTGTTCGCTTTGAAGATTTGGCGTCACTACTTATATGGTGAAAAATGCTACATTTTCATAGATCACAAAAGTTTGAAATATTTGTTGTCTCAAAAAGAGCTTAATTTGAGGCAAAGAAGGTAGATAGAATTGATCAAGGACTATGATGTAATAATAGATTACCATCCGGGGAAGGCTAATGTGGTAGCAGATGCACTTAGCCGGAATATATTTTTCTGCCTTGAGAACAATGAATGCTCAGTTAAGGTTACAAGAAAAGGGTGTAATAATGGTTGAGTTTCAAATCAAGCCTACTTTGATAGAAATGATTAAAGTGTTGCAAGCAAAGGATAAAGAATGCTTGGAAAAGAAGAAACAAGTGGAACAAGGTGAATCTAAAGACTTTGAAGTAAAATCAAATGATGCTTATACTATAGGGGACGTGTGTACATTCTTGAAGATAAGGATCTAAAGAGGAAAATACTTTCAGAAGCACATTTCAGTCCTTTAACTATGCATCTATAAGGCAACGAAATGTATCAAGATGTAAAAAGTCGATATTGGTAGCCTGGCATGAAACAAGCTATCTCTGAGTTCGTTGCTAAGTGATTAACATGTCAACAAGTAAAGGCCAAGCATCAAGTTCCATCGGGATTGCTTCAACCGATCTCAATTCCACAATGGAAGTGGGAAAAGGTCACTATGGATTTTGTAATAGGTTTACCATTGACGCCAAGTAACAAAGATTCGATTTGGGTGATTGTGGACCGTTTGACTAAGATGGCACATTTCATACCAGTTCGAACAGACTACTCTTTGAACAAGTTAGCAGAGTTATATATTAAGGAGATTGTTAGATTGCATGGAGTTCTTATGTCTATCATTTCTGATAGAGATCCAAGGTTTACTTCGAGGTTTGGAGTGCTTTGCATGAAGCATTGGGAACTCGGCTACACTTCAGCACTACTTTCCATCCTAAAATAGATGGACAGTTGGAAAGAACTATTTAGATACTCGAAGATAGCTCAGAGCATGCATAATTAATTTTGCAGGTTCATGGGATAAATATCTTCCATTAGCTGAGTTTGCCTACAACAACAATTATCAATCAAGTATAAAGATGACACCTTATGAGGCATTATATGGAAGAAAATGCCGAACATTGTTGAATTGGTTCGAGTTGGAGGATCGAAAAATCATTAGACCAGATCTTGTTCAAGAAATGGAGAATAAGGTAAAAATAATTCAAGATAATCTCAAGTCTGCTTCTGACAGACAAAAGTCATATTCAGATCTTAAAAGAAAAGATATTGAGTTCGAAGTTGGAGATAAAGTATTTTTAAAGGTTTCACCTTGAAAAAAGATTTTACGCTTTGGACGAAAAGGAAAGCTTAGTCCAAGATTCATTGGCCCTTATGAAATTTTAAAACGGGTGGGTCCAGTGGCTTATCAATTAGCTTTACCACCAGACTTGAGTAAGGTCCATGATGTATTTCATGTGTCCATACTTCAGAGATATCTATCGGATCCTTAACATGTTATTACACCAGAAGAGATCGAGATTCAATCGGATTTGACCTATGATAAAGAACCTGTAAAAATTTTAGCTCGAGGAGAAAAGAAATTAAGGAACAAAAAGATTCATCTAGTTAAAGTTCTGTGGAGAAACCACAAAGTTGAAGAAGCTACTTGGGAAACAGAGGAAGTAATGAAAAAGCAGTATCCGTACCTTTTTGAACCAAGTAGGTAAGGAAAATTCGAGGATGAATTTTATTAAGGGGGAGAATTGTAATATCCCCAATTTTTGGTTAGTGACCAAAATGAAAATTTTGAAAGTTTAGTGGTCAAAGTATAGACTTTGGAAAAGTTCAAGGACTAATATGTAATTTCCAAAAGTTATGTATTTTAGTCCCGTAAATGAATAGTTTACCCCCAAGAATGACGTTTTCGTGTTACTCAAATTTTTCGTACGGAGTTTGTATTTTTGCTATTAAGTGATAAAGTTTAGAAAAATATTCGAAAAATTTGATTGAATCGGATATTTAAGATATTTTAAAATATGATAAGGCAAGGTTAAAAATGTCATTTCCATATCTTAAAATGGTAGGATTTAACATGGACCATTGGATTTAAAGTAGATTTCCATGTTAAATATGAGCCATTGGATGAAAAATGGCAAGATGGTAATTGTGGGAAATTCCAAGGGCAAAGTTGGTAATCACTAACTACTTGGTTTATTTTTTGAACCTTGGATTAGTAGGTAGACATGTGGCAAGATGTGGGACATTGGATTACAAGGGCAAAATGGTCATTTTGTCATAAAATGGATTTTTAATTCATTTATTTATTAAGATGACAAATGGACTAAAATAAGAGAATAGAAAATTCAAGAATTTCTTCATCATTTTCTATCTTGTTCGAACATCAACTAAGGTAAGGGAAAAATTTTCTTTTTGATTTTTCAAGCTTATTTAGTTAGATTTTGGATGAAAGCATGAAACATGAAATTGATCTCCATGAAATTCTCTATCTTATGGTACCATTTATTCATGTTTTCCTTGCTTCAAACCTTAGTTTTATGATTTTGATGGATGAAAGAGATGTTAAAAATGATGAGTTAAGGTTAGTTTTTGATGAAGTTGTTGTTGTAGAATCATATTCAAGCTTGTATGATGATTGAAACTACTTGAAGTAGCTAAATCCTAATTTGTTTAAAGTTAGGGTTTTGATAGGAAGTTGAACTTGGATTGATTTTGACATGGGAATAATTATAGAAGCTTGGAAATGAGGTTTAGAAGTTGAATTCATGCTTGAATCAATTTGGAAAATTTGGATGTAGTGACCTTTCATATTCGGCATATTGGAAGAATATTAGGGAAAATTATGGAAAATTTCCTAAGGCTAGAAATGATGTGAGAATGATTTTACAAGGCTTACAATGTTGTTTGGACTTAAATTGGAACTTTGCTAAGTTCTAGGGACCTTTTTGCATACCTTGAGAAATTGAGGGATTAAGATGCAAATGTTGGACAACAGAGGTATTATGTTGAAAATTAATGTTAGAAGATTCAATTGGATCATTTTGAGAAATTTGCTAAGTGTTGAGGACCAAATAGTAAATTAAGGAAAATATGGGTTTGAAAGGGAAATTGGTTAGAAATTTATGTGTTAGGCTTGAAAGTATTCTTGGAATACTTAAATATGTTGTACAATGTTTGAATTTGAAGTTTAATGGCAAGTGACCATTTTGAATAATTTGGAAAGTGGAGGTGAATTCTAAAAGAATTCATTCTATGGTTATTTTGTGATAGATATGGATAGTGAAGGATTTTTTAGGAATTTTATTCCTAATATATGCCTATGTTAGAATGATACTAACATACGCTTTGAAATGTATGTATTCGGTAAACGATGATTGTATAGATTGTGACCGTGACCAAGATCGTACTACAAGCAAGTCTAAAGACAAGGAAAAAATTCAAGAGTAAAGCTCAAAGCAATAGTAAAGTTTACTAGTGAGGCATCAGGTGAGTGCAATGCATACATAACATGATACATGGATGTTTTATACATCATTGGTAAGACTTGCGATAAGTCTACGAGTTTCTATATTGGCATGATATTTATGTCATTGATCATATATTTGACATATTTCAAACATGTCAAAGGTTGAACATAAATGCATATATCACTAGTTATATATGATGGTATACTATGAATAATATTTTCGGTATGAACTGCCTAATGTTCAATTATATTGATATACATTGCCATGGATGGAATAAATACGGAAATTATGCCCAAATAAGTCAATTGAGGGACATGGTATAGTTGACATGCCATAGAGTCCAGCAGCACGCTGCATATTCGGGTATCCGGGATAGCACTATAGTGTATATAAAGGACACTTAGTGTATGATTAGCACTGCCTTATAAATGTGCAGATGGTGGGCACGAACTTATGTGTATTAGCACTTCGGTGTATCTTTGAATCGAGCACTCAGGGTCATTATAGGTTTATATTTGGGCTATAAAAGCGGTAAATAATTGATAAACGGGTTAAAGAGTTTATACACTCTTAAAATTATGGCAAGTATATTGGTAAGAAAAATTATATTCGGTTTATATCATATTGATGTATAATTAACTTGATGGTAAACATATCTAGTGATTCAAAATGCATGAATACGGTTAGATATTATTAATTATGGTTATGTTATATTGCACTGGATATTATTATTGCCTCACTAAGTATATACTTAGCGTGCGATGGTTTTCACGTGTAGGTAAAAGGCAGAAATCGGGCTAAGGAGCGGGCATCCTACCTATCCGGAATATAAAAACGGTATCAGTAATAACATCTTTTGATGTGTTTTGAGATTTCTAGATGACATGTATATGTTAAAATTAATCGGTTATATACTTGTTTTGTATGGTTTGTAATAACTTATAAACTAGTTAATATTTTTACTGGACGATGAGTAGATATATTAAATTTTAAATCATGTATTAACTAGATAAGGGTAAATAGAGCAATCGGGTAAATTTTTATTTCAGACAGTTATGTTGCTTATATTTTGTAGAAACGAATTGTTAAATTACTGCCTAAAATCATACTTACTTAGATAGGATAAAAATTTAAAATATGATTTTTACATGAAAAAAAAATTCAATTATTATGTGATACTCTAATTAGTATTTAATATAAAATACTGGTTAGGGTGTTATATTAAGATTTAGGGTTTAGAGTTTAAGATTAAGGTTTGTGGTGCATGGTATTGAACCCATTGCTTTTCGGTCCATTAGTGGACTTCTTTCCACATTTGGAGTCTCGATAAACAATAACCAAGAAGCAGACTTCTTTCCACATTCTCTAAACTTCGTCATTTTCAGTTTCTTTTTTCTTCTTCCAATAACCAAGAACAGGAAGACAAAAAAAATGACCGTTTCTCTATTCTGTTGACAATTCTTTTCATGATTCTTTCATGTTATGTTTTAACAGAACTTGTCAGTTGGCGTTTAGAAGACAGAAAAAATACAATTTGTTTAACATGTTTACTTTTATTGCCTTGGCATGCAATTCTCAATTCTTATTAGAAATTTTGATTAGAAAAAAAAATTGTCTTTATAAACTTGAAGCTCTTGAATATTGATTTAAAATTTTGTATTTTTTAAAAAGAAATTATTGTTGCTACTGCAATTATTGTGAATTTTGTATCATCAAAAATCACTCAAGGTAATTCTATTTTTGTGAAAAGAATTACTAATTCTATTTTGACTCCTTGAAAACTTTTATGTATGCAATTGTTAGGTTTATTTGTTTTAGGGTAAACTACCGAAATGATCATGAGCTAATATATATGGTCTCTTTAGCATTTATACGAAATGTGTCTCAGAATTTGATATTATATATTACCGATCTAGTAATCTTATTATTTGTTTGTTTATGTGTCTGAATTGCAACTGTACTGAAACAAATGTGCCCAATGTGGGAATATGTATATTTCTTTAAGTAAGATTTGATGTTCTGAGTTCTTGATTCACCGTATATCGTTCTGTATTCCGTACAGTGTGACATCTATGTTTTTATTCTGAAAGTTAATATGTATTACTGAATTGTCTGTAACATTAACAAATCTGATTGATTGAATTGTTACTATGTTGAACCTCTAAGTCATCAGTCATCTGTCACAGTCACGTATACTGTAAAGTTTGACAATTCTGTTTTGTCCTATTCTAAAACGGTATGTACATCATACTACACTCTGCATGGGAATTGGGTTGTTAAGGTGGAAGCATTGTTATTGTTACTGATTATATAATACGATGCATCATTTCGTATTATTGTTCGTTTAGTGATATGTTGCTTACTGTTATCATTTACTGTAATTCTTTAATAAATCATTGCTCAATGAAGAAATAAAGTTTTCTGAGTTCTGGTTTTAAATGAATATTCTAAACATAGTCTGATGTTTGATTGAATTTCTGTTTTTAGCATGATTTCTGGTTAAAATATATACATGTGTGCTTTGTAGTTCATTTATGCACTTAGAGACCACACTGGCTTTTTAGCTCATTCTCTGTTTTCTATTTATTTTTTAGATTAATTAACACTCTAAGCCTGGATTCGACTTCAATTGAAGAGTCTCGGATTTCTAAATAGTTTTTGATTAATAAGTACTACTTTAGTCCGCAAGCTAAATATTTTTTGAATTGTGACTTTGAACTGATATTTGATTTTAGACTATTAAATTGTTTTTGAAATCTGATTTTCTATTTTCACTCGGCGACATTCTTGATTCGGTCACAACTTTCACACCAAGTGTAAGGGGTTACGCCATCAATGTTCTTGTTCCCCTTCAAAATGGATTTAGATTTTAAAAGTGAGAGATGCTAACATATGAATTTATTATGCACATGATGAAGGATTTGTTAATGGAAACAAAGTGATTGCAATTGATTGTTGAGCACAAGTGGTATAATTTGTTTCTTAGGGTTTTCTCTTGGAATAGATTCTTAGAGGTTGTTTTACCTATACGCACAAGGGTTGCCTCTACATCCCAACATAATTATTATTACTATTAAAACATAAATGGGGTCAGAGAGAAATTAGGACAGGAGTTCATTTTTCAAAAAAAAAATATTGGAAGTTAAATGTTACATGGCAATGGTGACGTGGTCTGATATAATAATAATATTACTTCCATAACTTATATAATTTATTAATTTGGTCTTAATTCAAAAATAATTTATTAAATTTAATAATTCGTATTTAAAAATATTATCATTTTGATATTTGTTCCTCTCTTAAATTGTTTGTTCTTCGCTCAAAAATATATATTTTTAAATTTTTTACCTTTTAAAAATTTTGTCGAATGTTTTTATTTATTCGGTATAGTTTTAAATTTTTTAAAAATCAATTAAATCTCTTTGTCACATTAACAATCATTTATATATAAATCGTCACGTTAGTATAATAACAACTAAAGACAATTTTTGTTATAAAAAACTTGATCGATGTAATTTTTAAATTTAACGACTTAATTAAATGTTTCACATAACGACTTCGGCTTTGTTTTTGGTTGAGGTGGGAAAACCTTGGTTTGGGGCAAATTAAAGCTTTGCAAAAGCTAGAAAAATTAGCTTTTGGCAAACCAATGTTTGAGAAGCTAATTTTTTTTGGGGGGAGGGGGCAAACTAAGGTTTTGACACTCAAAAACTGCATGTTTTTTGTTGCTTCTAAAATTTCTTGGGTAGAAAAGCTAGTTTGGCCCTCAAAACGCAACTAAAAAACAGGACCTTAATTGACTTGTTAGGAAAAAAAGTAATCGAATAATGGTGAATCATTCTGTATAATATTTACAACAGATTTACACACTAAGATTTGCATCATTTACAAATCTTAAACAATGATTTACTTCTCAGAAACCGTAGCATTCTGTATAATATTTATATGCAAATAACCCAACACAAACCCCTAACATGAAACCAAATAATGCAATATTTCCCTTTGGACATGAATAGTCAACAGCAGAAACGATATTTTCTTTCATATTTTCAGTTGATTCTTGTAAAATCTTTTTAAATTCCGACTTCCGCATCGAAATTTCGAGTTTATTACCTTTCTTGGGCAACTTTAGATTGAGATTCCCATTGGAAAATGATGCACGAATTTGTCCTATATTGTAATAATCACCTGGAATTTCAATGTTCTTTTGAAGGTGTCTGGGAGATTCTGCAGTGATTGATATTACATATTTGTGTTCTTCAACTTGTTTCAGGCTGACTTTTATGTCTTCAGTTTTGAAGCCTATGAATCATAGAGAAGAAATAATTAGAAATTGCATCCAAATTGAAACTATTGTTTTCAATATTTTTCTAATAATGATATCCATCTAAATAAGTTTTTGGCGTGCAACGGACATGTTCGTTTTGGCTCGATCGGCAGCCCGTGTGGCACTTGAAAAGGATGCTAGTCAGACAAGTCAATTTTTTTCATACCCTTTTGTCTAAGAACTTATTTCAATAAAATTTTTTCAGGTTCGCAATGTAACGTGGACTAAACTCCAATGCCTCTATACCTAGACCCCACATGAGCCTAGGAGAAAGTCGCTTACACCAAAAAAGCTCAGTTGCTAGTCCAGATGAGGGAGATGGTGGACGAAAATTAAAGATGTTTTTTTAAGTAAAGAGCATGTCTCATTAAAAATCTCTCGTAACTAGGTCGTGTCAAAAAACATAATCTAAACAGCAAACGGAAAAAATACCCCAAATATTAAATGTAATGCTAAATGATTTATTTAAAAAAACAAAGAGATGAATAAAAGACAATACCATCAAGCTCGATATTAATTGCATCATAATCTTTTCCTCTCTTCCACAGGCAATAGGGTTCAAAATAATCCTCCTTCACTGTTTCCATGACTGCTTTTCTTTTTCCCCACCAAATGAATTTAGATTTTAAAAGTGAAAAAAATGCTAATTTATGGATTGGTTATGCAAATAATGAAGGAATTGTTAAGTTTATATAGAGAAATCAACTCATTACAATTTGCAATTGATTGTTGAGTAGAATTGGTATAAATTGTTTCTTAGGGGTTTCCTCTTAGAATAGAATCACATTCTAAATTCTATAACGTTACGTTTTTTTTTTCTATTTTGGTCGCCAGCTGTTAAAAAATTAACGATGACATTGATGTGTATTTTTAAATACTTTTTTAATTTACGCATCATTTTCTCTCTCCTCATTAGCAGTTCATGTATTATTTTTTAATAGTTCTATTCAACTAATTAAATGGTGACACGTACACCACCACCAGATTGGTTAAATGAAAAAAAAATCAAATAGTATCATGTTGCTCATTCCAAAACAGCACAGAAGCTTAGGCAAAATGTTATGGCCATAAACTTTGTTTACTAATTTTAGTGTTCTTAGAATATTCCCCTCTATCTTTACACACAAACGTGAAAAAGAAAAAGAATATAGTAATTACCAAGGAAATGAATGGTGCTATCATGCTTTTTGATCGAGGTTGGTGTACTTTTTTTTCTTGCTGATGGAGATGCTTTATATGAGGAAATTTTTTATATAGTTTTTTAAAATAAGAGGGCTTAAATTAAAAATGGGTGCCCAAAGTATATTATTTTTGAACTTTAGGCGCTTAAAGTATTTTTTTTGTAAAAATAGATACTCAAAGTTTCAACAGTTATAATTTTAGGTGTCTGACCGTTAAGGGGTGTTAAAAAATTGTCAACCAATTAATGCTTGACACATGACACTAATTTTATTTTTTAAAATTTTTTTAAGGAAAAAAACATAATTTTAAATTTTTCATAAAATTCCAAAATTTTACAATTTTTACAAAACAATCCCCAAATTCCTAAAATTTCCCAAACCCAAACCCCAAATCGCCATCGCTTCTACCGCCGATCGTTGTTCGGCGTGTTTTGGCGATGCCATGTTGGGGGAAATGACCGTCTAGGTCTGACGACCATATGGGTGTGCTCAAGCGCGACGATCAGCGGCGGAAGTGACGGCAATTTGGGGTTTGGGTTTGGGAAATTTATGGATTTGAGGAGTTTTTTTGTAAAAATTGCAAAATTTTAGGATTTTAAGAAAATTTTAAAAAAAGTTTAATAATTTTTTTAGTTTTTAATTTTGAAAAAAATAAAATAAACATGCCACATGTCAAGCATTGATCGGTTAATAATTTTTTTAACATTTTTTAACAGTCAGGCACCTAAAATTGTAACATTGTAAACTTTAGGCACCTAAAATTATAAAATTTGAAACTTTGGGCACCTATTTTTACAAAATAATACTTTAGGCACCTAAAATTCAAAAGAGATATACTTTGGGCACCTATTTTTCATTTAAGCCAAATAAGAATGAAAATGAGCCCAACAAGTGGTTCTAGTGCAAAAGCGGATGATGTTTATTTTAGAAGATTTGGGTTCAATCGCACTGTCTGCAATGTGTATGCACTTTGTCAAAGGGTTAAGAATATCTATGAACATATATTACCTAAGTGGTTAAGGCTCTCAGTTGAGACATTCCCCTTTCTCCTAGGTTGTGGGTTCAAATTCCCCATTCCCCCTCCCCCCAGGTAGAAATAAGACATGAGAAAGACGAGATTTAACGTGGTTCAACCTTGTCTACCTTGCCAACGTCCCTATAATACCCATCAGTAAACTCTAATTACCAATCAATCTTCAACCACTAGAATTACAATAAAACTCAACTTAATTAAGTCAAAATATAACAAATCTTAATGTTATGAAAGGAGAAAATATGGTTGGAGAGTCGCCCTTATATTTTTTCGATTTATAAGGGGAAGTACGTAGCTAGGACCTCGTTAAAAAACCTCCCTAAACCTAAGTGGAGGAAAAAGAGTGCCCTAACTAGTACTTACAAGCCAAAAACCAAAACAAACCAAAATTAGCCCCAGTTATCTAGCTCAAACACAGACAAGATAAGACTCGGCGGGTTCACAAACTCATGAATACCAAGAGGGAGTCCCCAAGCAAGATTGGCGAGAGCATCCACCACCTTATCTCCCCCACGAGCAATGTGTGACAACTTAACCACCCATCCCCGATCAATCAAGCTCCAAATCTGATGCATTAAAGTCGGACAATTACGAGCCAGGGATCTATCCTCCAATAACGCTAGTGCATGACCGCAATCAGATTCAATCCAAACATGGCTAATACCAAGCTCCCATGCGAGTCTGAGACTCTCATAAATACCCCATAATTCCGCCTCAATAGTCGAGCACATGCCTATGCTCTTAGCAAAGCCGAGTATCCACTCACCCTTATGATTACATAGAATACCACCACACGTAGCACCATCCGAGTTAGCTCGGGATGACCCATCCGAATTAAATTTATCCCAACCATCCGGCGGTGGCTGCCAGCATCCCCTTTCAGAATTAATCTTCACAAAATTTAACCTGAATTAATCTGTTAATAAATCAAATATCGATGGTTAAACAAAAATACAATTACAGTAGAGGCCCCTCTGTCACTCCCACGTATTCATCTGTAAGCTCATGTTAAGCATACACGATATAACATCAAAAAAGTAATACAAAATTGAATTATATGTATATAAAAACATACCAAATTGAGGAGAATATACCCACTCTTTTCTCTATATTCATAAAGCCTTAGAACAAGACAAGATCATCGTTCCAAAGCCTATCAGCCTTTTTCTTTATTTTAAGTATTGTAATGACCTGTTATCATGTGCTTTAGATTCATCATTTTCTTGTCTTTTTCTTCTCTTTTCCTCCACTGCCTCTCTCTTTCTTTGATATAAGCCCTATCATTCTACTGAGCCAAACAAAATAAAAACTCTTATCTTTCTTCTTTCATTTCATTTCATTTGTTTTGTTTCGTTTCAGTTTCCATTTGCTTTTATGGAAGAAGAAGATGAAAAAGAAAAGAGGGTGTATGGAATGAAGTTTGATCCAAGATCGATCTCTCCGTAAGGATTTCTTCTTTAACTTCTCATTGTGTTCATCGATCGATTTCGGATCAGGTTTCATTCCTCACACCGTACTTTTCCTTGCTCCACTCGCACTCGAACCTGAGGTTCGATTGATCCTAGATCCACGTATGATATACGTGCGTGTGTGTACATATAAGTGGTGATATTTCATCAGTTCTATGAAATAGTATTAATTTACATGTATATATTTTTTAAAACAAATATTTATCAAGTTATCCTTGTCATTGTAATGATTTGTGGTTATACATGTTTTGACATTTAGTCTTTCCCATTTTGCTTCTTTAGAATATTCCGAAGATAAATTCATTGATGTACAACATCGTACAACTATTTCCATTAACTTTTATCGGTTCGTTTAACGGTCTATATAGATTAATCTCACTGAATTATATAAAATTATAAAAATGACGAGAATTTCTCGTCAAATATTTAATGTTGTTACATTCTCAAAGTTTTTGGTTTGAGAGCTTGGTTAAACTTAAACAAGTCATTATCCGTTAATCCAAATATTCTTTTTATAAAAGTTGATCCAAATACTTGATGATAGTATTTATATTATTTTTATATCATTATCGTATTTAAAGTGTTATCTTTGTATCTTAAAAAACAAGTGCTATCTTTGGTTAAAAAAAGTGTTATCTTTGTATTACGTTTTAATATATATTTTGGTATGTATTCATCTTGTGTGATTATATCATGTTTGGAATTAAAATCTATATTAATTATGGGATTCTTGGAATATTTATTTTTTACCATTTTAAAACAATTGTGTTTCCATACATGGTCTTTCCACGTGTTACTCTAGCAGTTTAGTGCAGGGATTGTCCTAACAAAAGCCTTAATATAGAGAACGCGTTAGGATCCACTTATATTATGTGAAATTTAATTACTTTATATTTTTTTTGAACTGTTGAATAAGGGTAAATAAATGGCTAAGATTATTTCTTTATCTTTTTCCTGTGATAATCTTCACATATCCTATTGTTATTCTCAGTCATCCATTTACCTTCATTAAACGGTCTAAAAAATTTTAGGGTTTATGGTTAGAATTTAGAGTTTTGGGTGTAGGTTTAGGGGTTAGGGTTAAGGATTTAGGTTTTAAATTTTATAGTTTAAACATGAAGGGTTGTGTAATTTTTTTTACACAGCTTATGTATTAAAATATAACATACACACACATATATATATATATATCACAAATAAATAATTAAAGTATGTCACATTTGTTATCTAGATTCTTAAAGTATTTTTTTATTAAAATAGGTACGTAAAGTATATCATGATTCATCTGTAATTCTAAAAGTTGACATGCGATTGATTAAAAAAATATTTTAGGTACCTAGATGAAAAAGATGATAAATTTTGGGTACTTATTTTTTATCAAAAAATATTTTAGATACCTAAATAAAAAATATGATATACTTTAAGTATTTTCTTTGACAAAAATGATTTATGTACATGGATAAAAAATAGTATACTTTAGGTATTTATTTATGATATAAATCATATATACTTCAAGTTTACAAATTAATTACAATATAGTTATGAACCCAACAAGTATTCCAGTGAAAAAGCGGATGATGTTTATTTTAGGAGACACGAGCTCAACCCGCTTTATCTACAAGGTGTATGCTCATTGTAAAAAGGTTTAAAAATATGTATAAACAGATATTACCTTGTAATCACGGTTTTTGGTTTTAATGATTTATGTTTTATACTAAAAAAATACTTGCAATATGAATTTAATGAGTGGTCCATGTGGGAAAAAAATTATGCTCATTCTATAATATCCAGGTTTGAACAGTTTTATCTACAAAGTATCTACATTATTAAAAAGTTAAAAAATATGAATATATACTACATTATAATCGTAAGTTTATTAAAAAACATACTTACAATATAATATCATTAAGTATATAATACATGGTCTAATTTTCTGAAAATTTTGTACTATTAATCGACAAAAAAACGCTGCATTTTGCACGAAAAAGGATGTACAGTTAAGTAAGATCATGGTTTTTTTAATTAAAGGCTTAAGGGTATACTAAGCTCTTGAATTTAAAAAAAAATAATCAATTTTTTTTTAAAAAAATTATACTCAATTAAACTCTTAAACCAATAAATTTAATCAATTAAGCTTTCAAATACGGTCACAATATAAATTAAAACGTAATACAAAGATAACACTATCTCCGAATATTTAAGTTACAATCGTGTATATGGTCTGGTTTATATTATGCTGGTTTATAAATTAAAGCTTAATTGATTAGGCTTTTAATCAATGATGGTGTCTGTTTGTGCAAAAAATTCAGAGAATATGACACCATCATTGATTAAAAGCTATGATATAAATTAAAGCTTAATTGATTAGCACCAGCATAATATAAAATTAAAAAAAAAGCTTTTGAACCTTTTTTTTTTCATTCTATTTATGCCTGTAGATGGTGCCGAGTTCTATCAAATTGCTGGAAGTTTTTAAGTTACAATCGTGTATATGGTCATTTGTTTCCTTGTCAAGGTGTTTCTGTTTGTAGACAGGCATGACGTTTTGCGAGTTTACGTAATAGGCATAGGTTCTGTGCACTTTTTTTTTAGCTAAGTTTAAGGAGTTTTTTAATAAGGCCAGAGTCTATGATGCACTCTATCTCCTCTTTAATAAAAGTTCATATTTTTCAAAAAAAAAATTAGGCCCTTTGACCATTAAATTTTGACATTTTTTCTTTACATATTACTGACATATGATACATTACATTCTTTTCATGTTGCATTTACAGATTTTTTTAAAAAATATTTTTTATTAATTTTATAATTTTTTAAAACTTTTAAATAATTTTCTAAATAAAATAAAAAAATATGAAAATATCAAATAAAAATATTGTGACACGATGCTTTGCACCAATAAATCCAAAAAAAAAACTGTCAAAATTCCCAGTTGACAACCTCGGACTGATTTTGCAGAAATTTCAGCAATCAAAATTGCCTTGGAAGTGTTTATTGAGGCAGGATGGGAAGGGAAGTGTGGCCTAATCGTGGAGTCGAACTCAAAAATTGTATTAAACTGGATCGCTAACCCGTTACAGAGACCTCGGTGTTGGTGGCCGACATTCGCGGATATGGACCGATTAAAGCGTAGGATTGGAGAGGTGAGTTTTGTCCATGTTTTAAGAGAATGTAATGGGATGGCATAATGGCTCGCTAAAGATGGGTTGTCCAGAAACTAACATTTCAAGGCATGGTGGTGAGTCTGCTCATTGACTGATTTGGTAATGATGAATCATGGGAGGTTGAGGAATCATAGTCTGTGTATGTTTAACTTGGCTTTGGCCTGGTTTATTGCTATGTATGGGTCTGACTCTGTGTGTTAGCTTTAATTTGGCATATGCCAATGATATTTGAAGGATAATTTTGTTTTCGGTTGCGTGTTTGTATTCGTAATTGTCTGAATCTTGCCCTGCTTGTAAGTACTTTTTTTCTTCTAAATAAGTTTAGGGAGATTTTTAATGAGGCTTACAATGCAGGTTTGGCTTTCTTAATAATATTCTTATTGACAAACAAAAAAAAAATTTAAAAGTCAAAATTGGTCAAATGACTTAATTGATTCAATTTTTTAGTTCAAAGGCTTAATTGATTAAATTTCTTTGTTCAAGGGCTTAAATGGATGCAAAAAAGTTCAAAGACTTAATTATTTTTTTTAAATTCAAGGACTTTTTACCTTCTTAAGCATTAATTAAATTGAGAGATATTACATTTTTATACCGAGATTTTAACTCATACAAAATGAAGTAATATGAAATTTTTTGGTATTAGACTAATTAATGGATCTTAACATTTTTTCGATAACGCTCATGGAAAAATTAATTGTAGTTTACTCCAAATGAAGAGAAGATAATATATATGCCAATACTATAGTCAAGTTTATATTATGCTGGTGCTAATCATCAAAAAAAAAAACTTCATTATGTTTTAAAATTTTATAACTTTACGTTTCTTAAATAAACATCAAAATTAATCTGAATATTTACAGGCCACATGGGTTGTCACTTAAACTTTAGAATAGCAGTCGCTCAACCTCGAGGGGTTTAGGAAGCAGATGTATGTATAATGAATGTTATTGTAGTTATTGTGAATCGTTATTTTCTACAACAATAATTTTAAATAATACAATTATAGTTATATAATTACTATTATTGTAGTAGCAAATTACTATTTGAATCTCTGGAAGGGTCCAATCCAAACAACAAGCATTCTTCTCTGCTTAGAGCACCACATCCCCGAGATAGTATTCGAGAATGCATCTCCAGATTGCCTTTCAAATCAGCAATTATGGAATCAAATTCAATCTTTAAGCATTTGTTATTTTACTGGCCATCTCGGGAAAGTTTAAAAAAATTGCTTAAAATGCGGTTAAAATACGGTCAATATAATTTTTTATAAAAATGATAAGAATTTATATAGGATTAAATAAAAATTTTTGCAAAATTTGTGTAAAATTTTGCCTTAGATAAGAATTTGTATAACTACATAAATTGTTATATTATAACTTAAATTCTTACTATTTGAGTAAGAATTTAAGTTATAATACAACAACATAAATTTTTAGGATGTCTTATTTTAATAGTACTGTAAAAGTGCCTCACTGGCTCTCTCCTATAACTACCCGGACATCTCCGGTGCTGTCAGAATCCATTCTTTAACCCCATTATTCCCCAGCGGAGCAGAACGATATCCCCGTATTAACACACCCCTCAGCCGTCAACATTATTGTACTCCAAATTCCTTGTTTTGTCTGCTACTTTTTTTGAACGAGAGTGAGAGGCAAAAGAGAAAGGATGAATATGAATACGACTAAGATACGTCAATTAATGCGATGTAATCGTTGTCACGTTTTTTTTATAAGATTTAAGTGTGTAAAAAGTGTTTAAATTTTTTGAGAAGTGCAAACCTTTTATAAAGATAACAATACGGTTAAAATATCACACGGTAAACCACCTCTTCAAAGTCAACTCGGTTGAGAAAAAAGATGGATTGTGGGCTCAAACACTTGTATTTATCTTAGTGCCAACAAAAGGTAAACAAGTTTACTTTGACTATGAAATTAGATTAAATTCTTAATCTAAGTTATTGGTTGTTGATTCATGAATTGGCTATTGCATTAATAGTATATCATTTAAAAATATTCCAATAAATTTTATTTTTTTATATTTAAATTAAATAAAATATTTATTAAAATATTAAATATTTAATTTAAAATATTTGATTTAAAAAAAAGGAAATTTGATTTAAAATATTCGAATATTTTAAATTATTTTTTTTTTTTTAAATCAATATTTAATATTTTCATAGTTAAATTACATCGAATATTTAATAACTACTTTAAATATTTGAGTTAATTTAAAAAAAAAAAAAAAAATATATTTTCTTTTAAATCATTCTTTAATAACTACTTTAAACATATTTAAAATATTTTTATTTTTAATTAATTATTTGATTTGATTTGGTGGTTTGTGTGATTTTACACATTCTAAGTAATTTAGGTTCAAGTCACCTTTCAATCATTTTTACTTTTTTTTCTAACATTTATTGCATTATAAGATATGTATATAAAAGGGTTCATTTTATATCACCAAGAGCAGGTTGGTGCAGTGGTAAAGATATGGGTGTAACACCCATTAGTCCTAGGTTAGATTCACCCGAAGGCTATTTCCATCCATCTTTAATTTCCATTTAACCAGGTGGTGATTGAAGGGAAAATATATTAAATATTAAATAAAAATAAAAAATGAGTAAATTTATCCAATTGGGTGATGACACGTGTCACCATCTAATTAGTTGATTAATTTTATTTAATTAAATTGAAATTATGACCAAATTGATATAATAAGTAAATAATAGAGACCAAATGTGTAATTTTACAAATTTTCGTGAACTGCCATGTCACCCCTCCGTTAGTTTTTTAACGGCGGTAGTCAAAATAGGTCAATTTAATAAGTTTGGTGGTCTGATTGACGAGTTGCCTAGTTCGGTGGTCAAAATAAGTATCCCCAAATAGTTTAGTAGTCATCGGTGTAGTTTACCCTACTCTTTAAAATTCTGGCCGTTATGTTCTGTAACAAAACTATATATATTGGCGGGAGAGACTGTTGATCCTTCAAAAAAAAATTGGTATAATAATATTTTGGGTCCTTTTTAATTTAAAAATTAGCTAAATAAAATTTTCGTCTATCTGAATTTTTAAATTTAAAGACTTAATAAAATTTTGCTCCTCCCAATGTACCCTAACTCCGTAAACCAAGAGGGTTGCTACCTGATGATTCTGCTTTAGTGACCAGGGACGTAGCCATAAGGGTGTTGGCAGAGGCCTGGCCCCCGCAGTCCACCCTTAGGATATATATTTTTATCTTTACGATCTAGTTTTTTTAGTTTGCCCCTGCAAAATTTTAAATATTATAATTTACTTTATTTACTCTAATATCATTAAATAGTTCTTACCTTAGTAGTATAATGTGGAAGTGAAAGTAAATTTGTTTTACTTAAAGTCAACAAATGAAATCCTACTATTGACATTTCAAGTCTTGTTTTTTTATCAATTTTTTTTATAACTTCTACCATAATATTTTATTCTTGGCCATTTTAACTTTTAATTCCCGACTTCACCTGTGCGACTTAACTTAAGCTGACATTTTGGTTTGCAAAACCTAAGCCTTGGATTCCAATACTCCTACTCGTTTGCTTTTGTTTGTTTGGTTGTTATATTGTTTGGACGATGTGTTGACACTTTAGAGTTGATGACATTGGGATTTCGACAAGGAAGAGTTTGAAGGATGCATTGTCTGAAAAACTCAAAGCCTACACTTTTGTTCTTTTCTCAAACCATGTACATAAATAAATACATGTATATTGATTCTTGTCTTAATTACATACACATGAGCTGACAAGTCTGAAAATGGACATCTTTACGTTAAAATCGGATGCCAAACATGGGTAGCTTAGCTCATTAGTTGTTGCGAATGCATTCTTGTTCTGGACTGCTTAACTTCTTGCGGTCTCTTATCATTTAGCTTTTATCCTGTACAAGGCTCCAATTATCTGTGCTATCTAGTAAGGTTGATCAGGATTTTGTAAGTTTGGGCCGAATAAAATTACTTTTAATAACAACAAAAACAATTATTTAAATTAATTTGAAATATGAAATAGTTCTTTTAATTAATTATTCTTAGGGTAAATTACACTTTTATTACGTTTTGGTAACTTACATTATCAATTACACAAAACCATGTTAACACTCGTCGCGTTAATAAATGGTTAATTTATTTTTTTATATAAATCTTAAATCTAATCCTAATCCTACTTAGAGTGGAGGGGAATTGACACTTTAGGGAAAGAAAGAGGAATGTTCCTAGTGAGTCTAAAACCCATGACCTAAAGGAAACGAAAGAACATAGATGAGTAGTTTGACCAACCGGCTAAATATGCTTGCTCACAAAGGGTTAATTTCTAATGAAAGGGATCACGACAAGTTTAAGGAAGAAAACTTGCTTGAGAAAAGAGTTAACTCCTTGTTAAATCAAACCACGTTTACAACAAAGTTCTTGTAAAGAGAGTTAACATTCGAGTGATCATTGATAAATCGATAATACAATTTTCTAAAAGTTGAGTGATCAAAATCATAAAAAATAAAACAAAAGTGATAATTTATGTAATTTGCTCTTGTTTTTATTATGTTTGGATAATAAAACCGATTATCAAATTATTTAAAATCAAGAGATCTACTAATTAGCCGAGTGATCAAATATGTGTATGTTGTCTTATGTTGTATGGGCTAAAATCTTGACCTTGGGAATGTAGATAGTACTTCTTTACTTAATCAAATTATTTGAAATTGAACTGCTACCTAATTAAAAAGATAATAAGTTATAGGATGAGTCTAGAACGGAATACGCATACCATTGAACACCACTAACACAATATACCATTAAACATCATTAATTTTTAATGACTTTAAGTTACGCACAGGCAAAATATTGGCTCTGAAAAAAAAAGAATCTAATTAATTTTTACGCATTTCCGTAATTCTTTGTTCCTTTAATATTTTAGTTCTATGGCTGTTGGATTTATAGTTGTACTTTCAGAAATATTTTAGACAGTGAGCACACATAAAATTTTAAAATTTTAGGGTAGACACAATTTATAAATATTAAAAAATATAATGACAAACTCATAAAAATTGAGAAAATTGAAGCCAAATGTGTGAGATGCACTTACATCCACCACTGCTTATACACTTAAAAGTTTTAAATTAATCTGATATCTATATCGTATTAATCAATAATATCGTCTTTATCGATAGATTTAACCATCGAAAGCTTTTTTGTGTAAAATAATTAGTAGTCATTTTTAATTTATTAGTCAGAATTTGACACGCGTGATACACATTAATAGAACATGAAATATAATAGTCATAGTGCTAAATTATTAATTAGATAAAAAAAAGTACGATTATAAAACTGTAATAATTTTACAATAATATGAATGGATCTTTTCCATGGAAGAGTTCATAGCTAATATAGCTTTATTTTTATTTTTTATTTAAAATTACCATGGTAGGTGGATGTGATAAAAAAAAATTCACTTATGTAAGATAATTTTATAAATTAGTTTAGCTCGATTAATGCAATTTTCTTTAAGATCTGATAATAAAATCTTTTTTGAAAAATTAATCTGATAATAAATTTAAATCTTAAAATATACTGCAATTTTTTCATTATTCCTGATATATTACTTCGTTTATACTTAAAAAACAAGTCATCCTAATTAATACGATCACTTTCTTGTTTATGAACTTAAGAAAGAAAAAGACCATTTCTGTTGACCATTATTTTAGTTGAATTTTGATTAGAGATGAGTAATAAATAATAAATAATAAAAATATCTAACAAAATTAAAACAACCAAAATAGGTTTTCTCTGGCGTGCCGCCGCTCTATTCACCTTGATCGGTGATTGTTTTTATCGGCGATTCAATTATCTTTGCATCTGGTTTTATTCAGAATCACTTGAAAAATCAGTAGGTTCTTTAGAGTGTTGTTTCCGTTTAGGCGTTCATGCGTCTAAATTTGAAAGATATTGCACGCAAGGTGTATGGCAAAATTTGAAAGAAAAATGAGTGCATCAGCTAGGGGTTCAGTTCCGGAGTGGCGATTTGGCGTTGGCAGTCGGCGGGTCTGGACACTCTTTGTATCGAATATCTCTCCTCGAATGCATTGGAAGGTGTTTGGCAAGCTTTCGATCTCCATGGAATGGTTGTAGATGTGTTTATTGCTACGAAGAGGTCAAAAGAGGGTAGGAGATTTGGTTTTGTTTGTATGAATTCTGAACAGGATGCTTTACGAGTGATTGACCATTTGGATGGTTTTCGACTGTATGGTTCAAGAGTGAGAGTTTCTATGGCGAAGCATGATGTGCGAGACCATTTTTGGAGGCGTAAACGGAGGCCTGATCGTGATAGCGACACTAGAATTCATCGAAGGGGGAAGCCTATTGAGATGAGTGATGTGCAAGACCAGCGACAGGTTCACACAGGGACTGAGCGATGGTCAATTGCAGGGGAAATAGATGCGAAGAAAGTGGAATTATTGACCAAATGCACAATTGGTTGGTATATTGATCCCATGCCGATAGAGAATTTAGCGACGGAAGGAATTCGCGGCTTTCATTTGATGAAGATTGCAAGTGATATGTTCTTGTTAATGTTTGATAATATTCTTAAGAGAACTGAGGCGTTAAAGTCTGAAAAATTGTTTCGATGGTTTTCTAAATGCATCGAATGGTCACCGTCAATAGAAATTGGTGCTCGTCATGTCTGACTAGCAATTAGTGGTTTGCCGGTACACTTATGGTCGAGGAGGACTTTTAGCAAAGTGGCAAACCTTTGGGGAAGGTTAGTACGAGTTGATAGATCGACGGAAGAGCCCGCATCTTTTGAACGAGCTAGAATTTTACTAGAGACACAGCAGTTCAATAGAATTGAAGAGTGTAGATGTGTTGGTTGAGGGCCAGAAGTTTTGCATTAAAGTTATGGAATATGATGCCATTGTACAATTTCAAGGTTCAAACAACGAGGTGATGTCATCCGATGGGGATGAGGCTGATAGTGAGCATCACGAGGGTGAAGAGTCACATAAAGATCAGTCTTTTTCACCACAAGAGGGAGTGCAACGTTCTAGGGATCAACAACAACAATTGGTCATACGAGAATCACCAATATGGCGATTTAATCAGCTTTGGAATGAGGAGTATCAAGGGGATGAGCGGGTGGTTGAGATGCGACAAATGTCGGGGGATCGAATGATTGATGAGGAGGTGGGGATGGTACAACGATGTGAGTTGTCTATGCAGGGGCCGAAACAGTTGGTGAGGCTAGAGAAGATAGGGTTAGTCGAGTGCCCATTTGATTTTCAGTCGATCAATTTGGAGGCCGGAGAAACTGAGCCCATTTCTATTCATTATGAGGTACCTGTGGAGCCTATCGAAAACCTAGAGGTTGTGCCTTCCGTGAGGGATAATTCAGTATCTGATTTTATTCTAAATTCAGTTTCACCTGTGGAACAAGAGGCGTCGGCGGTATTGCGGAAGAGGGCCAATGGTAAGTGGGGCCAGCCTCGTAAAAAGATGGATAAGGGGGCTTCGTTTGCTACTGAACCTCTTATAGATTCGAACGTTCAAGTTCGGCAGCAGGCAATCCTTCGAGAAGCTGAAGCTACGATAAGGTTGGGTAAATTGGTAGGTGCGCAAGCTATCGGACGTAAAGAAGACATCATAAATGATATTTCACGGGTTATAGCTGGTCATGGGGTGATGTAAAGTGCGCAATGTGGTTTATGTGTTAGTTCTTTTTGGTTCGCAGGTGGTGTAGGTATGAGCTTGTGGCAAGGTGTTTTGAATAATGTTTATGTTGGGTGGTGTGTGGCTTTAGTTTACTTGTTTCCAGTAGGCTGAGGCTCGTGAAGTTCAAATAAAAGGAGGATGTATGTTTGGATTGTTGCACCGAATTATCGCATTGCTCTTGGATGGGTGTCACGATTCTATGTTGTGTTATGTTGCTTAGTTGGTTTTGTCGGTTTGTTGGTATTGCTTCTGGTGTTTGTACCTTGTTTTTGTAGTCGTAATGTGTACTCTTTTCCTCCGACTAGGATTAGAGGGGGTTTTTAACGAGGCACAAGACGATTGTTTGTATATGATTCCATGCAATGAAGTCATACTTACTGAGCAAAAAAAATAATTAAAAAATAATTAAATTAAATTGTTATACAATATAAGCCTTGAATCTAAACATATCTAATGACATCGTTTAATGATTTTTTTTATAAAAAAAATGAATTCAACTCAATATTCTTAATTTGATTGACACTTTTTTAAAAACAATTCATTTTAATAGTATATAAAAGAAATTATTGAACATTTTAATTTGAATATTTAAATAGAGTTAATTGCATCACACGTCTCAGAATTATTTTTTTATTTTAAATTGGTCCTCAAACTTTTGAGCATTCTGGTTTCATCCTCAAACAATGACTCTTTCTAAGTTGGTCCTCAAACTTTTTTAATGTTATAATTTTATCCTCAAATTATAAGTATATGTTAATTATAACTTATGTTAATAAAACCATTCATGAAACACTTATGTGTATTACGTAATAATATGATGTGATATAAACGACAATTTGAGGATGTAATTAAAACATTCAAAAAGTATGAGGACTAATTTAGAATGAAGGTCATAATTTAGGGATGAAATTAGAACAATTAAAAGTTTAGGGACTAATTTAGAATGAGAATCATGGTTTCAAGACGAAATGAATTCATTTAAATATGATTAAGTTAACATCAAGCATTGAATTAAACCCAACAAGTGTTCTAGTGGAAAAGCGGATGATGTTCATCCTAAGAGACACGAAGTCAAATCGTTTTGTCTATTATTATTATTATTATTATTATTATTATTATTATTATTATTATTAAGGGGAGTGCTTACAAATTATCAGCAACAATTCAACATTTTCTCCTTTCAATTCCCTGTTTCTTTAACTTTCACTAATTATTTTCTAATACAAACTCGAATCAAAATGGAATAGGAAAAAAAACAATATATAAGAAATCTTCTATAAATACCACCTTGTTCTTCCTTTCATTTCCAGACTGTTACTTACACATTGTAGAAGCCACTTGGAATTCTGGGATTTTTCTGTACGTTCTAAACTTCCTTTCTTTTCTTGCTTGTCTGCACTTGTTTTTCTTTTAATGTTCTGCCATTTTTATCTGAGAAAAGATTGGAGAAGAAAATCAAAGATGGCAGGAACAAGAATGACCATCTATTTCATGGGACTTCTGCTTTGGTGTTGCTTGACAAAAGCAGAATACACCAAATATAAAGATCCGAAACAGCCGGTTCTTGTTTGAGTACGGGACCTGTTGGATCGAATGACCTTGGAGGAAAATATCGGACAAATGGTCCAAATCGAACGCACTGTTGCTTCGGCCGAAGTGATGAAGAAGTATTTCATTGGTGAGCATCATCTGTTAGAGACAACAACATGATTGTGCATATTAACGAAAACAAAGAGTTTTTCTGGTTATTGCAGTGAGTGTATTAAGTGGAGGATGGAGTGTTCCAGCTCCACAAGCTTCTGCAGAGGATTGGATAAACATGATCAATGAGTTTCAGAACGGCAGTTTATAGACACGATTGAGTATTCTAATGATTTATGGAATCGATGCCTTCATAGCAATAACAATGTGTACAAGGCTACAACTTTTCCTCACAACATTGGTCTAGGTGCTACAAGGCATGCTGCTGCACTTTAATCACATTACAATGCTATTGTGTTACTGCGTTTTTCTTAAGTTCCTAGATGCTACGTTGTCCGGACTCGGAATGAGTGTCGGATATGTTTATGTATCAGGGACCCTGAACTGGTTAAGAAGATTGGGACTGCAACAGCACTGGAAACTAGGGCAACCGGCATTCCTTATGCTTTCGCACCTTGCATAGCGGTAGCTTTTGTTTTGAAGATTGATCTTTGCATAAGTCCACTGACTGTTCTAACTTCTGATTCTTTCCACAACTTCTCTATCAAACAGGTCTGCCGAGACCTGAGATGGGGTCGATGTTACGAGAGTTACAGTGAAGATCCCCAGATTGTTCAGGCAATGACAGATATGGTACTAGGATTACAAGGAGACATCCATGCTAACTCTCCTAAAGGCGTTCCGTTTGTTGCTGGAAAGTGAGCAATTTCATAGTTTACTATATATAACACGAGTTCATCTGTATAACTGCATACAGATAGAATTTGATTGAACTTTATATTAATGATTCTTCCATTTCCAGTAAAAATGTTGCAGCTTGTGCTAAGCACTATGTAGGTGACGGTGGAATAACTGATGGCATAAATGAGAACAACACGGTGATCAACTGGCATGGTTTGCTTAGCATTCATATTCCAGGCTACTACACTTCGATTATCAAAGGTGTTTCGACGATCATGGCCTCGTATTCGAGTTGGAACAGAGTTAAAATGCACGCTAATCGTGAATTAGTCACTGGTTTTCTCAAGAACACTCTTCGATTCAGAGTAATGTTCCTATGTCACTACTCGCTAGCATAACATACAGAAGAATTTTGTATGATCTTCTTAATGTAGTCTCATCTCTGCAGGTAATGGTACCATTCAACTATACTGAGTTCATCGACGGGCTAACCTTCCTGATGAAAAACAATGCTATCCCCATAGGCCACAACCACGATGCAGTGAAGAGAATTTTGAGAGTTAAATTTGCAACGGGTCTATTTGAGAACCCTCTAGCAGATTACAGCTTGATTGACCAACTTGGTAGTCAGGTGAATAAAGTTATTTATAAAGTTAAAAGAACTTTTGATATTAAACATTGTTCATGTATATATATATATATATATATTCATTGAGGCCTCTAGAATAATTGATTGTATTGCTCTCATGAAATCCATTGTTATTGACATTATGATATTATAAGGTCATTACCTCACTAGGCAAAGTATGCCTAATGCATTCATTTCCATGCATATTTCAGGTTTAAGAACTTATAGGGGATCGATCGTGGTTGGAGGTTGCAAGTCACACTCACAAGCTTATTAGTAAAGTCTCTTTCCTTATAACTCCTAGAATGGTGGCACTTGGCATGAATGTATATTGAACACTTTACGTTACTATTATATGCGTTTTGTGAACTTCAAGTATGGCATGTTTAATATGAGTAAAATATGCATTTGCTTGGTTATAGATGTATAAATATGATGTGAAATACATGAATTATGTTAACGAAATGGTAAATACATGCATAACCATAGCAGGTGAATAAAGTAAGACTAGTGAGTTAAAAATGGACTTATGATGGTATTATTTTTTGGTTGAAATGATATATTTGACACCTACATTGTAAAACATAGTAAATAGATTCATTTTGTCATGAATCGTGGCATACAACAAGTTAGATATGCAAGAACATTATGGGCAAAATTTCATAGACATTGAACATGGTTTAGGTACTTAAAATGAATAAAACCCAGACATAATTTGTCATTACAGGCCCTGGCGTACCGATACGGGTAGTTGCATATCGGTACGAGCATGCATAATTTAGCTAGGTTAACACTGGGTATCGATACGTTCATAAGCGTATCGGTATGAATTTTCGTCACTAAAATTTTACTGTAGCAGCGTACCGGTACAGGTTATGGTGTATCGATACGATAAATAGTATCTGGAACTAGAATAATGAACGGGGTACCGATATGGGGTAAGCCCGTACTGACCCCATTATTTGTGACATCCTATCGGTACGGCTTGGTCTATACGTACTGGAACTAAAAATTTATAAAGGCGTACCGGTACGGCCTATCGAGTATCGGTACCGATACAGGTAATTTAGTTATTAATTTAAAAATAAGTTTCAAAGTTTAATATTGATAAGGCAAATCGGGCTATTAATTAAAGTCTAAGTGGCATGAAATTGGACATTTATGATGAGTGATCATTGAATTTCAAAAGGGTGTATTGGGTTATAAGAACGGGTTAGAAAATTTGTAGACTTTACACCTTGGGTCCATGCTTAGCGTACTGATACTACTTGTTGTCGTACTGGTACGATCCCCTTTCATTGTAGCTTTAACAACGGATACAGTACAGGCGTACCGGTACGGTCTCTTCGAGTACCAGTACTGATGCAGGTAAGTTAGTTAAAAACTATGAACCAAGTTCTGAAATATTACATTATTGTCACTGAGGGCCACATGGCTTAATTGGCTAAGTTAAAGATTTCTGATTGGTATGAAAACTAACAGACACATTTTATGATCATTGAATTATATGTGGATAAGGTTAATTTTAGATAAGGACCTGGTAATTACAGAATTTATAGATTAGCCCTTAAACTTGTAAAATTTACCGAATGGTCCCCTAAACTATTTATTATTGTTTGAACCGATTCATTGACATTATTGTAGATTATGCACCATTGAATCATTGTATTGTATCATCTTTACAAGTAGCATAGGTTTTGAGCATCTCTCATTTGCCAATATACAAATAGCCATCAAGACTGTTCTTATGATCACAAGTACAAAAATCCTATCAGCCATCAAGAACACAGTTGATTCAAGCCCTAATGTCGTGTACGCAGAGAATCCTGACACCGGATTTATCAAGTCCAACAACTTCATCTATGCCATCGTCGTGGTAGGGGAGTATCCATATGCCGAAACAAATAGTGACAGCATGAATCTAACGATTCCAGACCTCGGTCCAACCACAATCACTAATGTTTGTGGAGCTTTGAAATGTGTTGTTATCGGAATATCCGGCCGAACTGTAGTGATAGAACCTTATGTCAACTCCATGGATGCTCTCGTTGCAGCATGGTTGCCGGGAACTGAGGGTCAAGGTGTCGTTGATGTTCTGTTTGGTGACTATGATTTTTCAGGCAAGCTTCCTCGTACTTGATTTAAAACTGTTGATTAACTGCCTATGAATGTTGGGGATCCACATTATGATCCACTCTTCCCCTTTGGGTTCGGCCTGACCACTGACCCAACCAAAATTACTTTGTAAGCTGTATTTTTTCTAAGAAAATTTCTAGTTTTCATGTTGTTTTAAAGCCATTGTCAATTAGATTTTACAACAACAAGAAGATTATATAGAATATGAAAAGAAATGGAACTTTATTTTAAATATATTCGTATCAAACACCAACTCTAATTCCATTAATATAAATAGAAAAATAGCAACCTCAGTCGAAAATTTGACATTTCATTCCATGGAAGAACTTAGTCGGACCTTCCAGCGGAGCCATAACTCATACATGGTCATATAAAATGCATCATAATCCAATGGCAGATCATTCCACTGGAAATGTTTACGAACCTATGTCCATTCGGGAAGGTGGGTAGCTAAGATCAAAGACACGACGCAGAAGATCGGGATGTGGCTTGGTACCTTTGAGACTGCTGAAGAGGCTGCTCGAGCTTATGACGAAGCTGCTTGCCTTCTCTGCGGTTCCAATGCTCGAACCAAATTCGTTACTCAGGTACCCTCGAATTCTCTAGATTATCGGATTTGGAATCTTCTTAACAGAAAAGAGAAGAGGTAAACAACAACAACAACAACAACAACAACAAAGTGTTGTTGTCTCAGTAGCATCCTCAACAAGTTTCTGCCCTAACTCTGGCCCTAGCCCTAGTGGTTGCAGTAGTAATGGTGGTTTAAGCTATGGGAAATTTTCTCTTAGTGGGATGGTTCAAGATACTCAGTTGTTTGATCATTCATACAAGCCTAATATGAACAATTGCACAAGGGAATTAGGGTTGGATTCTTATTTTACTTATACCTCTTCTGAATTAGGGTTTGATAGCTTTCTTCATACACAAGAAATCATGGGTTTGACAAAGAATGTTCTTTCACCTGAAGAAACTGGTTCTGAGTTAACAGAGTTCCAAAGAATGAAAGTTGAAAGCAGATTTAAGCTTCACTTTATGCAATGAATGGAGTTCAAGAATATATTGAAATAGTCCATGATTCTGCTAAAAACTTGTGGGATCTTCCAGCATTATATTCATTGTTCTGCTAAATTAATTGGTTTTTACCGACAACTATTGGTTTGAATAGTGAGAAATTTGGTATCATGATCATATTTTGACGATTATACACATCCACCACATCCATATTGTAACCCCCTAAACCCGACCCAGAAGAATTAGGTCAAATCTAAGAAGTCACGTTTAAAAAAAATTTCCATCAAGAAAATCAAATTTAAAATTACACTTTTAATTTATATATATATATAACTATAATTTAATAAATATCTCATAATAATAAGATAAAATATCATAATTAATATTTGAATATTTAAATAAAATCTCTTAAATAAAACCGCAATAAATGAATGCCAAAAATAATCCCAAAACATAATTAGTCTCAAAGTTTAAAATTACATCAACGTATCAAAATAATAAATAATGATTTGAATATCTAAAAATAGTTTTGTACTAAATAATAAAATAACCGTATAAAATGTGAGATCCTCCAAGTACCGTAACGCCTAGGTTCTGCGTATCTAAAAGAATAACTAAGGGGGGAGTAAGCTAAAGAGCTTAGTGTGTCTCTAATGTGCAGGAAAACCATAGTCGTAAAACATAATAATATTTTCTTAAGATTCATTAAAACGTAAAACAATGGTACAATACCACAAGCGTAATGCAATGCACCCCAACTATGTCCGCCAAAGATGAGGAAAATTCCCATAACCTCTCGCTATGTCCGCCAATCCGAAGTGGAATTCAGCCCGAAGGGTGAAACCATTGAACTTCCTCTGTACAAATTCCAACTCATGCTCATACATGTATGATGTTTAAAACTCAAATTTCATAAACAAAGTTCCATAAATCTGATATTCCATAAACATACGTCATAAATCCATAAATCCATAAATCCTGGTTTCCGTAAATTTTGATGCTTCGTAAATCAAATATTTCATAAATCATAATTAAAAACACCTTCTAAAATCGTATGCATATGATGTCAACCATACAAGTCATGATGTAAATCATAATCAAGCAAGGTATAAAACCATATAAAAATTATTTATTGATAGCACCGTAAGAAAACACACCTTAGCCTAAGCAAACTCAACCTACTGATTGAGGCGTTTCTCAAGATCAGAAGCATTGGGTCCAGTTGTATTGGTACCTATGAGAATAATCCTATGATAACACTATTACTATTATCACTATGATTAAGGAATTATTCTTAAATACTTATTCAACGGAATTTAATGGTACATAAATACTTATCTGATTCGAATAGTTGATCTTCATAGAAACCGAAGACATAGTTGAATTGATCGGTGCCAGAGATTCAGCGGATTTTGATCGAATTAAATAAATAAAGAAAGAAAAAAAGAAAGAAAAGGAATATGTGTTTCAAATATAAATTGAGAGAGGGTGAGGGGAAACCGGCTGTGGCAAAGAAACAAAATTGCAGGGCTAATCGTGGGGTTAAATAACCAAAATTTTGGATACATTACATGGTAAGTCTTTGTACTTTTCTAGGGTTCACAAAGTAGGTACCTAATATTTATTGTTTATAAAAAGGTCACTAAATTTATTTAAAATTCAATTAATTCCCAATTTTTTTTAATTAGGGTTTCATATTTAAATTCCCAATTTCTAGGGTTTTGAATTTAGGGGTTTTAAAATTAGGGTTTTTGAATTAGGGGTATTTTTTGGGTGTTACAACTCTCTCACCCTAAAAAATTTCGTCCTCGAAATTTCTAGACTTAGCAATAGATCCCAAAAATTAGCTGACACAACTTAAAATTCTTCATTTTTAACATAAAAGGTGGCATAGTAATCTATCTACAAAATGAAATAATCCTAGAATTAGAGTTGGTACTTGGAGTTTCTATTCAAAATATATCTTTAATTTCTTAAAATAATATATTTATTAGAAAATCTCATTTTGCCCGAAAATATTTAATGTGCATGCAAAAATAATTTTTGGCTTAAAATTTCATGCAGTCCGAGGGTTCAACTTAGCTCTGATACCACTAAATGTAACCCCCTAAACCTGACCCAGAAGAATTAGGTCGAATCTAGGAAGTCAGGTTTAAAAAATTTTCCATCAAGAAAATCAATTTTAAAATTATACTTTGATTATATATATATATATAACTATAATTTAATAAATATCTCATAATAATAATATAGAAATATCATAATTAATATTCAAATATTTAAATAAGTTCTCTTAAATAAAACCATGATAAATGAAAGCCAAAAATAATCCCAAAACATAATTAGTCTCAAAGTTTAAAATTACATCAATGTATCAAAAATAATAAATAATGATCTGAATATCTAAAAAAAGTTTTGTACTGAATAATAAAATAACCAGACAAAATGTGAGATCCTCCAAGTACCGTAACGCCTAGGTTCTACGTATCAGAAAGAAGAACTAAGGGGGAGTAAGCTAAAGTGTAACATCTTTGACCCGGATGCCACATTTGGGCCCTAAGCCCAAAATCTACATTGATAAAAAAAATTTCCTTTTTCAAGCCCGTCATAAATAAGTCTAATAAAAACGTAAGTCCACACATTAAATATAGTTAAATCCATATAGTTAAAATAGCATTTACGGAGCTCCATTTACAAACATTAAAGCATTCGACATTTGACCAAATAATACAAATAAGAGTTACAAAATACATATAGGGTCCTACGAAATACATAGCCCATTACATCTAGTATTTATACTCAACCACTAAAGTCGATACTGAAATCCAACCTTGATGGTGCTCATTTACGCTTCTCGTGAACCTACTAACCTGCGAACGGAAACAACGATTCTGAACGCTTAGCTAACAAGCTCAGTGGATACACCGCCACTCAACCATGCTTCATGCAAATCATAAATAAAGCAATGCAACAAGAATGATATCATGGCAATATAGCAATGGCGCTACTATAACCGCCTATGACATTATAAATGTATGATCACGCACACAGCTCATACAGGAACCTTACGCACTTACATAGCATCACACAGATAGCCATCAACAACTAAGTGAGGTCTGCGTCCACAAAGCATCGGAATCCTACACTTGAGTGAGGCCCGCATCCACATAGCATTTGGATCCTACACTACGAGTTAGGCTTGCGTCCACATAACATCGGGATCCTATACTCAAGAGGATGAGGCCCGCGTCCACATAGTATCGGGATCCTACATCCATGCTCGGGATTTCTCATCAAGCATCTCCAAATAAGGCCCGCGTCCACATAGCATCGGGATCTAACATTCGGGAATCTTCAAGGTGTTGCAGCATACTTAGGGTATCCAAATCCCAATAACAAGGGATGACTTGATTACCTAGGCATCCCTCAGCACACAGCAATGACCCTAATTTACCACACAGTCTCGATTGATCCACCTAGGATCTCTATGGGTTTCTACTTCACATGGTTTACCCAATATTTACCAAGTCATTAGCCGATTATTTCACTTACGGGGTTAAAATCTCCATTTCTCAGTTTTAGTATTCATTTTACACCGTAAAAGACCCCCAAGGCCCTTTGCCTTGAATTATAGAACCCCCGAATATAAACTTGAATTTCTTGGGTAGAACGCCCAGCGAGTACCGATACTCCTATATGGGTATCGTGACTCCCCTCTAGGTACCGATACTCGGCCATGTGTACCGATACTCATTTTAGGTTTGAAAGATTTGAACTATCATGCATTATCGATATGCCTCACTGCGTACCGATACCCCATTATCGGTACTAGGATCGCCCTGTACCGATCCACATCCGTACAGGTACACTTACCTACGCGTACCGATACTCGAAACCTCTCACAGGCAATGTAACAGTACATATCGATACACCCCTTGTGTACCGATACGCGGTAGCATTATTGGAATTTCTGACTTGCAAGGGGTACCGATACACGGGGAGGTGTACCGGTACTCTCCTCACAATCATTCCCCTATTTTATGAAGGCGTACCGTTACGCTAAGCCCCGTACTGGTACGATAAGCTCTGGGTCCAGGTTTCACCTAAAAACCATGTTTAACCCCCATAGTTAAACCCCAAATTATTCCCACAAGTTATGGTGATAGTTTTGGGTGGATTGCAACCGATTTCAAGCCATTACAACAACAATCCTAAGATTTGCCATTAACAACCACTCAAGCTACTCTTAGGCCAAAAACACCAAATCATGTTTCAACACTTAATTTTATGATTTCCAGGAAACTATGAGAGTTAGTAGTGTACTAACCTTAGCTTAGCTGATAACACAAGGCCTTCCTCCAAACTTCAATCTTTCTTCCTTTCTTGAGCCTTGGATGAGCTCTCAACCTCTTTCACTACATGGGGAGATTACAAAACACATTACCACGTTGCTGGGGGATAAAAAAAGGCCAAAAACATATTCTAAACTAAAGATTAGAGCTTTCAAACTCAATCTCGTCCAAACCACTCAATCCTTCAACAACTGCATTCTTTCTCCAAACCATACAAAGCTTACCTTGAAATGTAGATCATTTCAAGCTGGTAAAACTTCCCTCAACAAGCCAAACGAGATTCTTACTTCAAACTCTCAAAATCTTACCTTTAGATGGTGTGTTACGGGGGAGAGAGCAAATGGAAAGAAGAAGATGAAGACTTTAAGACATGATGATCTCATTTTCTGTACAAGTGCAGAAAATAACCTTACTCCCCCTATCACTCTTCCATTTAGGTATTTACCATGATACCCTTCTATCTCTCTTCAACCCAGTCCAACCACCACTTGAGCCCAACACCCAAGCTAGCCCAAAAGGCTCCTAAAAGCCCAAGAACACCTTTCAAACACGAGGCCCATGCCCGAATCAAACCCAACCCTCGAATTTTTGAAATTCAGGTCGTTACAACTCTTCCCTCCTAAAAGAAAATTTCAACCTCGAAACTTACCTAATGGGAACAAATGCGGGTAAAGAATTCTCATGTCGTCCTCGACTTCCCATGTTGCTTCCTCGACCCCGTGGTTCCTCTATAACATTTTCACCAAAGGTATACATTTGTTGCGAAGCTCTTTAACTCTTGTGTCAAGGACTCCAACCAGAACTTCCTCATATGTCAAGTCGGCATTTACCTCAATTTCTTCAAGCGGAACAATATGTGAAGGATCAGAACGATAACGCCTCAACATAGAAACATGAAAAACATCATGGATACGAGCCAACTCCGAGGGTAAGGGTAACCGATAAGCCACTGGTCCCACTCTCTCAAGAATTTCATAAGGCCCGATGTACCTTGAGCTTAACTACCCCTTGCGTCCAAAACGAATGATTTATTTCCACGTAGATACCTTGAGAAACACTTTCTCACCGACATCATACTCAATATGTTTGCGTTTTCGACCCGTGTATGCCTTTTGATGGTCAAAAGCTGCTTGCAACATTTCCTTGATGATCTGAACTTTCTCCTCGGTTTGACTAACCAAATCGGATCCCACGATCCTCCTCTCATTGAGCTCAGTCCAACATAAGGGTGTCCTACACTTATGCCCATATAAAGCCTCAAAAGGGGCCATCTTTACGCTCGACTGGTAACTATTGTTATATGCAAACTCTACAAGTGGTAACTGGTCCTCCCAACTCTTTGCAAAATCCACAATGCAACACCTGAGCATATCCTCAAGGATCTGAATGACACGCTCAGACTGACCATTGTTCTGAGGGTGAAAAGCTATACTGAAATGTAGCTTGGTGTCCAAGGCACTATGGATCTTCTTCCATACCTAGCTGTGAAACGCGGGTCTCTATCTGAGATGATTGATGATGGCACACCGTGCAACCTTACTATCTCCTCTATGTACAATTGAGCCGACCTCTCCTAGGTAAAATCCATCCACTGGCAAGAAATGAGCAGACTTTGTCAAACGATCCACAATAATCTAAATGGCATCATGCTTCCTTTGGGTCATTGGTAACCCGGTGACAAAATCCGTGGTAATTTGGTCCCACTTCCATTTTGGAGTCTGAATAGGCTGAAGCAAACCTGATGGAACCTGATGTCCCGCCTTCACTTGCTGACAAGCTAAGCACCTTGTCATGAATTCAGAGACATCTCTTTTCATACTTGGCCACCAATAAAAAGGACGAAGATCTTGATACATTTTGTTACTTCCCGGATGTACCGTGAAAGGACTACGGTGTGCCTCTCATAAGATGCGGTCTCTCAAATCTTCCAAGGTCGAAACACATAGCCCCTCCTTAAAGTACAAGTACCCACCATTTCGTACCTCAAAGTCTGAAGCTTCACCCTTCTAGATTGCTTCAATCCGTGCTACTAATTCTTTATCCAAAGCTTGAGTCCTCTTTATCTCTTGTACCAACGTTGGTTCTATCCGAAGTTTGGCTAGAAGACCTCCATCCTCGGTCATCCTCAAACGAGCAAACATAGCTCTCAAGTCCGACATAGATCTCCTACTTAAGGCGTCAGCCACAACATTCTCCTTGCCAGGGTGATATCCTATGATGCAATCATAGTCTTTCAACAATTCAATCCACCTTCGTTGCCTCAAGTTCAACTCCTTTTGTGTAAGCAGGTACTTCAAACTCTTATAATCCGTGTAAATATAACACTTCTCCCCATAGAGATAGTGCCTCCAAATCTTTAATGTGAAGATGACTAACGCGAGCTCCAAATCATGGGTAGGGTAATTCTGTTCGTGCGGTTTAAGTTGTCTCGAAGCATAAGCAACCACCTTACCTTCTTGCATAAGGACACAACCAAGCCCATTCAAATATGCGTCACTAAACACAAAATACTCATTTCCGGGCTCGGGTTCGGTTAAAACCGGAGCCTCAGTGAGATAAGCTTTTAGTTGTTCAAAACTTTGTTATCTTGTCTCGTTCCATTCAAAAGGGACCCTTTTTTGCAACAGCTTGGTCAATGGTGCTGCGATGACAGAGAAACGTTTAACAAACCGCCTATAATACTCGTAAGTCCTAGGAAACTAAAGACTTCTAAAACATTTCGTGGAGGTCCCCACTCCACTACAGCTTGGATCTTCTGAGGGTCCACGCGGATCCCATCCGCAGTAACAATGTGACCAAGAAATGCCACTTCTGAAAGCCAAAATTCGTACTTGCTAAACTTAACGAAAAGACGTCTATCTCAGAGGGCCTGCAAAACTACACGTAGATGGTAGTCTTGTTCTTCTTCAGAACGCGAATACACCAAGATGTCATCAATAAAAACCACAACAAATTAATGTAGGTACGGTTGGAAAATTCGATTCATCAGGTCCATGAATGTTGTTAGTGCGTTGGTAAGCCCAAACGGCATTACCAAGAACTCATAGTGTCCATACCGCGTCCTGAAAGTGATTTTCTGGATATCTTCATCCACCACCTTCAACTGGTAGTACCCTGACCTTAGGTCTATCTTAAAAAACACACGAGCACCTCTCAACTGGTCGAACAGATCATTAATCCTCGAAAGGGGGTAACGATTCTTTATCGTTACCTTATTAAGCTGCCGATAATCAATAACATCCTTATAGACCCATCTTTCTTCTTGACAAACAGGACCGATGCTGCTCAAGGTGAGATACTCGGTCGGACAAAGCCTCTCTCTAGCAACTCTTGAATTTGCTTCTTTAACTCCTTCATTTCTGCGGGTGCCATTCGATACGGTGCGATGGACACTGGTGCAATACCCAGCATTACATCAATTCAAAACTCTAATTCATGGTCAGGTGGTAGCCCATGTAACTCATCCGAAAACACATCGATAAACGCATTAACTGTCCAAAGATTTTCAAGCATGGGACCCTCAACCCTTGCATCCACCACATGGGCCAAAAAGGATTCACAACCTTGTTGCAACATCCTCTGAGCTGACAAAGTCGATACCACACTAGATAGACACGAATTTCTCTCACCTTGCACAATCAGCTTGGAACCATCTACAACACAAAGCTTCAAACTCTTTGCTTTACACCGGAGACTAGCATCATGCTCAAAGAGCCAATCCATCCCCAAGATGGCATCGAACTCTTGAAATTGTAAAACCATTAAATCCGCTAGAAACAACAACCCTTGAACCTTGATCGGGCATCTTCGATACACCTTGTCCACCAACACATCATGTCCCAAGGGACTAGTCACACATACTCCTACCTCTAGATTCTCAGTAGGAATACCCCACTGCTGAGATATCCCACTACGAATGTATGAGTGGGTAGACCTCGAATCCACAAGAGCAATAATAGGAACCGAAAATAAGGTGAACGTACCTGAGATAACATCTGTAGCTGCGCAATCCTCTTGAGCCCTGACTGCATACTGCCTAGCTGGTGCTCTCGCGGTAGACTAGAAAATGCCTCCCAATACATGGCTTGCTCCTCCCCGAGCAAGACCTCAACCTCTCTGGGTCGGATATATAGTCCTCTGAACCTGATCTGAAGAGGTTACAACAGCCACTGGACAGTCCCTTATAAAGTGAACCGGTGACCCATACTGGTAACAGACTCTTGCTGCTCCCCAACACTCGCCTCTATGTTTGCGTCCACACTAATTGCAAACTGGTGCGGTAGCACTTATCTGTGAACCCTCTGGGCTCATCATGGATGAAGAAGATGGCCTTCTACGACCAGCTGACTCAGATCTTCAGTCTGACCTTGAACTTCGATTCGATGCTCTTCTGTTATAATTCTACCGATTTTTGCTCCTCCCTCAGAAAGCTTGTGAGTTGTTGTTGGAGGGGTTCTGGGTCCTCCCACCCGAACTCTCTTGCCCACCACCAGACGGTCCATATGCTAAGCCTTGCACTTGCTCAAGAGACTTGGCATTCGAAGTCAACTCCGAGAACACCCTCGGTGGTGCAGTAGTTAGGTAAGTCTGGATTTTCTTTCTCAAACCCTTCAAGAACCTCTTGCACCTCATCTTTTCGGTGGCAACCAATTCAAGGGCATACCTACTCAACTGAAGAAACTCCTGCTCATATTTGAATACTGACAGGTTTTCTTGCACAAGATGATTAAACTAATCTCTCAAGGTATCGATGTGGGCCTCATCCACATACTTCTTCTCGAACTTCTCGAGAAAATCATCCCAAGATAGTCGATTAGGGTGCCACCCAAGCTCTACCATTCTCTGGCATTGCCCTTCAACAGGGACAAAACACAGGACAGCTTGTCCTCTGATCTCAACCTCATCTGCCTCATGATCCAACGTGTATCTTGCAACCATTGTTCCACATGTACTGGGTTATCCCGCACTGATCCATGAAAATATATAGCGCCTTGCATTCTCACCCTTTCAACAGGTGCCTCACGAGGGGTATCAGATGCCCTCGGTATCGCCCTCACGATCAGATGCAACGCCCAATTCAGATGTGAGAAGTAGTTGACTCCCCGGTCAACTGTGTCCTCTGACATAACCTCTGTGCCAGGCAATTATTCCTCGTCGTAACTCCCTTCCCTGGAGCCTAAACTTTTCTCATTGATTCTTGCCGTCCTTGGCATGATTCTATTCTGCACAACAAAAAACAAGGTCACATCATCGAATTTCAGCTTTAAAACAAGTACAACTTCGACTCATGGGCATGTATTCGCTAGACACATATAAACTCCTCTACATTCCCCCGGGGACGTCCTAGAACCGACTAAACCTAAGCTCTAATACCACTAAATGTAACACCCTTGACCCGAATGCCACATTTGGGCCTTAAGCCCAAAATTCACATTGATAAAAAAATTCCTTTTTCAAGCCCGTCATAAATAAGTCCAATAAAAATGTAAGTCTATACATTAAATATAGTTAAATCCATATAGTTAAAATAGCATTTGTGGAGCTCCATTTACAAACATTAAAGCATTCGACTTTTGACCGATAATACAAATAAGAGTTACAAAATACATATAGGGTCCTACGAAATACATAGCTCATTACATCTATTATTTTTACTCAACCACTAGAGTCGATGTTGAAATCTAACCTTGATGGTGCTCATTTACGCTTCTCGAGAACCTACTAACCTGTGAACGGAAATAACGATTTCGAACGCTGAGCTAACAAGCTCAGTGGATACACGGTCACTCAACCATGCTTCATGCAAATCATAATTAAAGCAATGCAACAAGAATGATATCATGGCAATATAGCAATGGCGCTACTATAACCGCCTAAACACATGGCATTATGAATGTATGATCACGCACACAGCTCATACAGAAACCTTAAGCACTTACATAGCATCACACAGATAACCATCAACAACTAAGTGAGGTCCGCGTCCACAAAGTATCAAAATCCTACACTTGAGTGAGGCCCGCGTCCACATAGCATCGGGATCCTACACTACGAGTAAGGCCCGTGTCCACATAGCATCAGGATCTTATACTCAACGGATGAGGCCTGCGTCCATATAGCATCGAGATCCTACATCCATGCTCGGGATCTCTCATCAAGCATCTTCGAATGATGCATGCATCCACATAGCATCGAGATCCAACATTCGAGAATCTTCAAGGTGTTGCAACACACTTAGGGTATCCAAATCCCAATAACAAGGGATAACTCGATTACCTAGGCGTCCCTCAGCACACAGCAAGGACCCTAATTTACCATACAGTCTCGATTGATCCACCTAGGATCCCTATGGGTTTATACCTCACACGGTTTTTACCAATATTTACCAAGTTATTAGCTGATTATTTCACTTACGGGGTTAAAATCTCCATTTCTCAATTTTAGTATTCATTTTACACCTTAAAAGACCCCTAAGGCCCTTTGCCTGGAATTATAGAACCCTCGAATGTAAACTAGAATTTCTTAGGCATAATGCCCAGCGAGTACTGATACTCTTATGTGGGTATCGGTACTCCTTTCTAGATACCGATATTTGGTCATGGGTACCGATACTCATTTTTGGTTTGAAATTTTTGAACCATCAAGCCGTACCGATACGCCCCACTACGTACCGATACCCTCTTATCGGTACTAGGATCGCCCTATACCGATCTACATTCGTACTGGTACACCTACCCACGCGTACCGATACTCGAAGCCTCTCACAGGCAATGTAACAGTGCGTATCGATACACCTTTTGTGTACCGGTACGCGGTAGCGTTACTGGAATTTTTTACTTGCAAGGGGTACTGATACACGAGAAGGCGTACTGGTACTCCCCTCACAATCTTTCCCCTATTTTATGAAGGCGTGCCGATACGCTAAGCCCCGCACTGGTACGTGAGCCCCACTTTCGAGCTATGGGTCCAGGTTTCACCTAGAAACCATATTTAACCCCTATGGTTAAACCCCAAATCATTCCCACAAGTTATGGTGATAGTTTTGGGTGGATTACAAACGATTTCAAGCCATTACAACAACAATCCTAAGATTTGCCATTAACAACCACTCAAGCTACTCTTAGGCCAAAAACACCAAATCATGTTTCAACACTTAATTTTATGATTTCCAGGAAACTATGAGAGTAAGTAGTGTACTAACCTTAGCTTAGCTGATAACACAAGGACTTCCTCCAAACTGCAACATTTCCTCCCTTCTTGAGCCTTGGATGAGCTCCCAACCTCTTTCACTACATGTGGAGATTACAAAACACATTACCACGTTGCTAGAGAATAAAAAGGGGCCAAAAACATATTCTAAACTAAAAGATCAGAGCTCTCAAACTCCAATCTCGTCCAAACCACTCAATCCTTCAATAACTCCATTTTTTCTCCAAACCATACAAAGCTTACCTTGAAATGTAGATCCTTTCAAGCTGGTAAAACTTCCCTCAGCAAGCCAAACGAGATTCTTACTTCAAACTCTCAAAATCCTACCTTTAGATGGTGTATTGTGGGAGAGGGAGCAAATGGAAAGAAGAAGATGAAGACTTTAAGACATGATGATCTCATTTTCTGCACAAGTGCAGAAAATAACCTTACTCCCCCCTCTCACTTTTTCGTTTAGGTATTTACCATGATACTCTTCCATCTCTCTTCAACCCAATCCAACCACCACTTGAGCCCAACACCCAAGCTAGCCCAAAAGGCTCCTAAAAGCCCAAGAACACGTTTCAAACACGAGGCTCATGCCCCGATCAAACCCGACCCTCAAATTTCTGGAATTTGGATCGTTACATAAAGAGTTTAGTGTATCTCTAATGTGCAGGAAAATCATAGTCGTAAAACATAGTAATATTTTCTTAAGATTCTTTAAAACGTAAAACAATGGTACAATATCACAAGCGTAATGCAATGCACCCCAACTACGTCCGCCAAAGATGAGGAAGGTTCTCATAACCTCCTCACTACGTCCGTCAATCCGAAGTGGAATTCAGCCCGAAGGGTGAAACCACTGAACTTCCTCCGTACAAATCCCAACCCATGCTCATACATGTATGATGTTTAAAACTCAAATTTTATAAACAAAGTTCCATAAATCCGATATTCCATAAACATACGTCATAAATCCATAAATCATAATCCATAAATCCTGATTTTCGTAAATTCTGATGTTTCGTAAATCAAATATTTCATAAATCATAATTAAAAACACCTTCTAAAATCGTATGCATATGATGTCAACCATACAAGCCATGATGCAAATCATAATCAAGCAAGGTATAAAACCATATAAAAATTATTTATTTATAGCACCGTAAGAAAACACACCTTAGCCTAAGCAAACTCAACCTACTGATTAAGGTGTTTCTCTGGATCAGAAGCATTGGGTCCAGCTGTATTGGTACCTCTGAGAATAATCCTACGATAACACTATTGCTATTATCACTATGATTAAGGAATTATTCCTAAATACTTATTCAACGAAATTTAATGGTACATAAATACTTATCTGATTCGAATAGTTGATCTTCAAATAAAACGAAGACATAGTTGAATTGATCGGTGCCAGAGATTCAACGGGGTTTGATCGAATTAAATAAAAAAAAAGAAAAAGATGTGTTTCGAATATAAATCGAAAGAGGGTGAGGGAAAACAGGCTGCGAAAAAGAAACAAAATTGCAGGGCTAATCGTGGGGTTATATAACCAAAATTTTGGATACATCACATGGTAAGTCTTTGAACTTTTTTAGGGTTCACAAAGTAGGTACCTAATATTAATTCTTTATAAAAAGGTCACTAAATTTATTTAAAATTCAATTAATTCCCAAATTTTTTAATTAGAGTTTCATATTTAAATTCCCAATTTCTAGGGTTTTGAATTGAGGGATTTCAAATTTTGGTTTTTGAATTAGGGGTATTTTGGGTGTAACACATGTTCATATTTCACAGGAGAGAAACGATAATTTTTCATAAAACTACTCGAGTGCAAAGCCAAGGCATAAAAATGGTAGAAAATCAAGAGATGAAGTACATCAACAAACTTGCAATCATAAATAGATGGTGAAGTGAAATCAGATCAGGATCATGGTAGATAACTAGCCGGTGCTTTTTACGAAATAACAGTCTAGTAATCCTCTGGTTCTTCCTCCTCTTCAGCACCTTCTGCCCCAACTTCCTCATAGTCTTTCTCTAGAGCAGCAAGATCTTCACGGGCTTCCGAGAATTCACCTTCCTCCATTCCTTCACCTACGTACCAGTGAACGAATGCTCTCTTGGCATACATGAGATCGAACTTGTGGTCAATTCTAGAGAAAACCTCCGCCACAGCGGTGTTATTGCTGATCATACACACTGCACGTTTTACTTGAGCAAGATCACCTCCTGGTACCACCGTCGGAGGCTGATAGTTGATGCCGCACTTGAAACCAGTAGGACACCTGAGAGACAAGACACATCGTAATCATTCGAATAACAAAACTGAAGGCAAAATTGATGTTTCCTCCTTTGCAGATTCTACATAATAGTGATAATCAAATTGTTAATATGTAGTTTTTGGAACTGTAAAGTAAGAGATGGAAACTAACCAGTCTACAAACTGAACTGCCCGCTTAGTTTTGATGTTAGCAACAGCGCCATTGACATCCTTCGGTACAACATCCCCACGGTACATTAAACAGCATGCCATGTACTTCCCATGTCTCGGGTCACATTTGGCCATCATGCTTGAGGGTTCAAAGACAGCACCTGTAATCTCAGGAACTGACATCTGCTCATGATAAGCCTTTGCGGCTGAGATTACAGGGGCATACGATGAAAGCATGAAATGGATACGAGGATACGGCACAAGGTTAGTCTGAAACTCTGTAATGTCGACATTTATGGCACCATCGAACCTCAATGAAGTGGTCAAAGAAGAGATAATTTGGGATATCAAGCGGTTCAAGTTCGTATAAGTTGGCCTTTCAATGTCCAAGGATCTTCTGCAGATATCATATATAGCTTCATTGTCAAGAAGCACAGCAACATCTGTGTGTTCAAGGAGAGAATGAGTCGAAAGCACGCTATTGTAAGGTTCCACAACCGCCGTAGAAACCTGCACATACGGGATAAAAAATTGCCCTTGAACTGCCAACATAATAGTTTCAGTGTATGATAAGACTTGGAAGGCTTCAAGGATACCTGAGGAGAAGGGTAGATAGTGAAACCGAGTTTCGATTTCTTTCCGTATTCTACGGACAAACGCTCCAAAAGCAACGAGCCCAAACCTGAACCAGTTCCACCACCAACAGCATTAAACACCAAAAATCCTTGCAGTCCAGTGCAGTTATCAGCCAATTTTCTCACTCGGTCAAGGCAAAGGTCCACAATCTCCTTACCAACTGAAACAAATGACACCGCAAAAGAAGTTTAAGTCTGTGATCAGTTCTAACAAAATCATTGTATTTTGCAAGACGAAAAGATGCTCGTACCCGTATAATGTCCTCTAGCAAAGTTATTAGCAGCATCTTCCTTGCCGGAAATAAGTTGCTCCGGATGAAACAGCTGTCTATAAGTCCCGGTTCTAACTTCATCGATGACAGTAGGCTCGAGATCAACAAATATAGCTCTCGGGACATGCTTGCCGGACCCGGTCTCACTAAAGAAGGTATTAAAAGCATCATGGCAAGAACCTACGGTGGTGTCACTGCAAGCAAACACGAAAACAATTTTGCCATTCAAATGGAATTTTCTTACACTGATCCATTTAGAACACTCATTCTATATTCTTCTCTGTTTTCGATAATTCCCAACCGAAACTATAAGCATTTGCAGCAATTAAACCATACTAAACAATTTAGAATTAAGAGCATTCATTGTAGATAAATTAGCTTCAAGGAAATCATTTGCATTTCATTACATGAAATTCAACCAAACATCCCATTTCATTACATGCAAAAAACATACATAAAAAAAACACACCAACATATACATATACATATACACAAATACACACCTAGGCATCATCCCATCTGCTTGAATTCCATGTTCAAGACAATAAAGTTCCCAACAAGAATTTCCGACCTGAATTCCAGCTTGACCGATATGAATGCTGATAATCTCCCTCATTATTTTCTTTTTCAAAACCCAAATTTCAGACAACCCTCTTTTTCTTTCTCCAACCCTTTTTCTCTACAAGAACAAAACCAGGAAAAGTTGAAGACGGAAAAAAAGGAAAACGAACGAAGAAAATGAATGAGAACGTTAAAAGTGGAAAAAGATTAGTAAAATGGGTATTAAAGGATGTTTAATTAATTAAACAGTTTGGTGGATATCCCGACAACTGTATGGTGGGGTTTGACCAGCTCAGCTCCATTGTCGGTTCCTTTATACCCCAACTCTCTGGTCATATTTTTAAAGTACATTTATTATAGTCCCTAAACTATGACTTTATTAATCATTCAAACTTTAAAATTTATAATAAATACTAAATTTATCCAACCGTTATAAAGTACTACTAAAATTTCTTCCTTAACTTTCACCCGTAATTATAAAATATCTTCAAACTGTATTTTCTTTAAGAAAGAAATTTAACTGTTTAAAAAAATTATAAATATTGTTTTCGTGTAAACTTTATCCCATTGTTTTTGAATTTTGGTGGATAATCTAACTCCAAATTAATATTGGGAAAATAAAATATGTAAGGAAAAATTTAGAGATTTATGATAAAATTTATCGTAATTGAAGAGGACACCATCTGTGGGTGTTGTTTTTCCTTTATTTTTTATGCTTTTACGTGGGTCATACGAGCCATGCAACAACTAAGTTGCAATTAAATATATTTTAAAAAATTAAGACGTCACCTGCAAGTAGCGTCATCTACAATTTCTGTAATTTTTTGCCCTATATCTCTAAATTTCTTCTACATACCTTATTTTTTTAATATTAACTTGAGTTAGGATTATCTACCAAATTTTACCCAAAATTTTTCAAACTTTATTGTTGTTCCAAGGGAAGATAAAAGTAGCAATAGAGTTAGACTGATGAGATTATACACCAAGACTTTTCATTATTGTTCTAAGGAAATTTTGATTCTACTGAAAATATAATTGAGAAGTAGCAGTAGAGTTAGACTGATGAGATAGACACCAAGACTTTTCTCATGAAAATATTCATATTTTTTAATAATTTATAAATGTTTATAAATTTTAATCTTTTAATTATTTATAGTTTATCATTTTATATCTTATGATTTTTTATTTTAAAAAAATTAAATAGTATTTTTACTTTTAGTTATTTTTTAATGTGTAATTATTGAATATTTTAATAATTTTAATATTTTAAAATCTAAATAATTTCTTAATTTTTATTTTTTGTTAAAATTAAATAAATTTTAAAACTTTCTAAAAAAAAATCAATTATGTATCTCTGTCAAATTGTCATTCATAGTGGATTGTCCTGTAAGCAGGGATTCAAAAAATAGTCTGTAATCGCTATAACGATCGTTATTTAACGATAACTCTACCGGCCAAAACTATTAATAGCAGAAATAGCGGCGGGCTTCGAAATTACACCAATAACAGTCGATAACGGCAATTTTTTAACGGTTAACGGTCAATAACGGCTATAACGGTCCGTTATGCATGTTATTGTCTTGCTATTTTAAAAACTCACAAAAAAATAAGAAGCATCAGTTAAACTATATCATATATGTCAATTTTCATTTAAAACACTCTAAAAATCATTTTAATATTTTTTATATTTATATTTATATTTATATTTATATTTATATCTATTATGATTTATAATAAGTTATGAGAGTTTGAAAATTTTACGATCACGAACGCTTTTTAAATCCATGCCTATGAGTACTATAAGCAGCGACATCAATACTATAAACCGTCACGTCAATATTATATTAGTCAACCACTGTTTATGTCAAAAATCACACTGATTTTTTTTCTGAATTTAAGTATCACATTAAATGCGAAATAAATTTAAGAATTGCACTAATATTTTTCCGAAAGTCTAATAACCGACAAGTTAAAAGAAGTAAATATAACTCCATTAGATAATCAAATATCAGCACAAGTACCAATAAATATATATGGGGCAAAATTTTGATATACAACTATGTAAAATTAATTTAAATCTTAAATTCATAATCTTACTCTTGAAAAATTAAACCCCAAACCTTAAATTTTATACCCTAAATTCTAAACACTAACCTTAAATTTTAAACCCCTAAACTTTAAACCCTAAATTAAACCTTAACTCCTAAAACTAAAAGGCACGTGTAAGCTAAAGTTTACACGACATGTGTATCAAAGTTTTTTCATATATATATAATCCGTTTACACAGTGTATTTTCTTTCACATATGTCATTTGTTTTTTTGTTCTTGTTTTGGCCGGCGATCGGTGACATTAGTCTTAGTGTTGATCGCTGGTCGTTGGTGTTCAATCTTTTCTATGCTTTCTTATATTTCGCTTTAATTATTTTAGTTTTTAATAAAATTTTGTGTTTTGGTTATCTTCTTCTCGCAAATTTTATTGAGTTTGCTTTCCTCTCCCTTTGTGACACATCTTTTTTCTGTCTTTACAGCACGTCTCTGTCTTATAATATTTTTGGATACTTTTGCAGCCGTTTGATGCTCGTGTAGTTTTTCTCACGACGTTTGTTATTGATTTCAGTTTGTAGGTCGTGTTTTTATTGTTTTTTGAATGTTTAAAACTTTTAAAAGGTTATATTCTTAATTTTTTTTGTTTATTAATAAAATTGTCTGGTTTCAAATAAAAAAATCATTATGGGCACTTGGCAGCGGTCTTTAGAAATTTATAATTTGATAAAGAAAAAAAATTATTTAACGCTAAATCGTTTATAGTTTGACGCCCATTTTATATCGACCTTAACATAAAATCGTTTGATATTGAAAAAAAAACGTAAAATCTTTTGCTTTGTCGTTGATCACAAATGCTAAAACAACTCACGAAAGTTTCTGCAAGTAGATAGGCATTATGTTGCACCAAAGTTCTTTGTCATGTAGCCATTGAGATGAATTGTAGAGAGACGAGAGTAGGTGAGAGTAATGGCGGACACGGGATCTTAGGTCAGAGATACGAATAGTTAGAGAGTTATATTAGAAATTCAAGATGTGAGAAATTATAAATTTTTAAGATATGCGAATTTAAATTATCGTTAGAAAATATAAAAATATATATAAATTATATGAGAATTTAAAATTTGAAGGGGTCTGCTTGTCTCTCTAACGCACCTCGATCCATCCCTGAATGGGAGATGAGGGGCAGGTAGGGATGGCAACGGGCCGGATCTGGATTGGATCCAGCTGGACCCAGATTCAGACCCATTTTCAAATCCTAAATCCAGACCCGCCCCAGATCTGTGGGTCTAAAAAAATAGGATCCAGATCCAACGGATCTCACGGATTCGGGTCCAAAACGAGTCTGTTAAAAAGATGACCATTCAACCTATTTTTAACGTAATAAAACTGTCATTGACTAATTTCACATCACATCTCCAATGGAGGAAATATTAATTTCAATACAACTAGTAACAAAATAAAAAACGATAAACTAAAGTCTCAAAAAAAACTCCAACACAAGTACACAAATGTCTTTTGAATAACACAAACATTAAAAAATGTAGATCATTAAACTGTAATCACTCATTTTTGTCCGAATTTTAGTATTTTTTGGTATTGTTGTAATAATATTATTAATCCTAAAAAAATAATAATAAAAAAAGGGGAGAGGGGAGTGGAGCACAAGGCTCCACGTCACCCACCTCCCCCTATAAATATGCATGAGCAATTGAAATTGAGGGAGGCAGCAAGCAAAGGCAATCGGCTGGGTAGCCAAATAAGAGAGCAATGCTCTCGGCTACCCCAGGGCCAAGGGGTAGTCCCCTCGATCCTAACCGGTTCGATCGGAGTCCTATTTTGGGTCCGGTCTAGTTAAATTTTTTGGAGAGGTCGTGGTAGATCTCGGTGGGGTCCAGTCGAGGTTCGTCATTCGAACTCCTAGTTAGGTATATTTTCTTTCCTTTTTATTTATGTTGTAATTTTTATGATTTAATGAAGTAGTAATTAATTTAAAATTGTGTTTTTAATTTGTATGTTTATGTATGTTTTAGATTAGTATTTTATTTATGTTAGATTTGTTTTTATGTGATTATGTATGTATGTTTTATATTAGTATTTTATTTATGTTATGTTAGTCTTTTATTATGTTAGTATTTATTTATATTTTTATCGTAATATATTTGTTTATATTTGCCTTATTTTAAGATTGCATTTCGGATATAAATTGTCAATGCGGTGCCCTTTTATTCGAGCGTAAACGGGGCCAGTATCAGGCGTAGTGATAGTGGTTGGACATTTACTCTCGAATAACGGGGCCTTTAAAATCTACTCGCACTTATAATCAAATTTTAATTTAATCGTCACTTTAATCCGGAAAGTCTAATATTAATAAAGCGGTAATTATTAAAGTACCAATTTTGGGCGGTGTGGGGGTGCTAATCCTTCCCCATCCGTAACCGACTCCCGAACCCAAAGTTTTCAAAATCTCTGGTTTTCTACGGTGTCCGGTCCACCTTGAGTGGCCGGTGGCGACTCCATTTTTAAATAAAACACGGGTTTTATAAAATCTCACGCGGAAGAAAATATTTTCCAAACAAAAAAAAACACATCATTTTTAGCGAGAAAAAAACAATCGCTACAGATGGCGACTCCGCTGGGGAATTTTTGTTTCAAAAACAAATGAGAGTCGAGCTTTTTTCAAATAATCACCGCTTTATTAATATCGAAAATTTCGGATTAAAGTGACTATTAAAGGTACATTCGGTTATAATTGCGCGTTTATTTTAACGCATTTAAAATATGGCATATAAACCCATTTTTAAGTGGGGGGAAAATGCTAATGCTTTCGTGGAGATATTGTTCTCCCGTATGGGCCTAGCAAGTACCTTCAGGGCTCGAGTACCTTATACTTTCGTGAGGATATCGTTCCTTCGTATGGGTATAAGCGAATGGGTCCCCCTGAATTGAACCTGGTTGAAAGGAGCCTATAATGGGTGATGACCGGGGGCCTTGCTACTCTTAGTAGAGGACAGCAAGGACAATTCGGGTACCTCTTAGCACCAAAACTGCATATAGTGAGCCGTATGAGCCAACCCCTTTAGAGCCATATGAAACTCTGCCCGATTAGTGGTCACCCTATTTAGGCTCTGGTGCCTTATTTCTTGTTTATGTACAGTTTTTATCACTCTATTTTTGTTATATTTATCATTTGTTTTATTTAATCATTTTATTTGGTACTAACTCGTTTCATTTTATTCTTATCGCATTGATTTCACCTGCATCATTGCACAACATCATCACAATCTTAATTTTGCATTGCATCAATTTAGGACACATTTTGCATGCATTTATTTACAGAATAAAAAAACTGGTCCTTAGGTTGCCCCATTAGATACAACAAAGTTGGTCGATCTAGTACCTTACAGAACCTCTACAAGAGCCTGATCTTGGGGCATGTACAAAAGTATCCCCACATCTTTTACAAACATTATGCCTCTAACAAAGCCTCAGTCCGGGGGCATTCTTTGCCAAGGTCCAGCCTCCATTATCGAGTCAAACTCTTGCATCTTTGACCACAGTCTGTAAAATTGCACCCAATCCAAAAAAATAATAATAATGAACTTCATGAACCAACACAATTTATAAACCCAACCTAGGGGGCAACAGAATCCACACTCAAAGTGTCAAATTCAAGAGCAATTTAAGACGATGGCATAGGAATTAATAAAATGTTGGGGCATGCACCAAGATAACTGATCGAACCCAAGTTGAGGTTGGGGCACCGTCACATACAAAAAACCAAGATCCTGTCGGGACCAGTGAAGAATTAGGGGCATCCCTTTGAGGATCGAAAAAAAATCATGTCACATTCATGCATGTAGTTGCATTCATCTTGCATTAAACCATTTTTGCAAACGTCATACATCTATGTTCAGTGCATACACCGAAGTCACCATGCATTTAGGCATAAAATTCATGCATTTTTGCTTACAAAAAGGTTTAAAAAGAGACCGAACATCCTCAGCCGTGGGGGCAACAACATGACAGCCAACCTTAGTCTTAGAGGAGGCCAAACACAAAGAGGATGCTGAAACATCAATAAAAGGTAACAGTGGCAAAATTTTGTGAACATTTACTGATTAATGTTTTTTTCATCGTAGGTCATACCTCTCCGCCAGTAGAGCAACAAAAGTAGACTTTTTCAGATCTTGCCTTCGTCATTGTTGATATGCCAACAATTTTCAGATTCTGTTTTACCGCTGATGGTGCAACAATATAGACATCCTGAAGATCTCGTTTCTCCGTTGATGGTGCAACAGATCCGAACCTTTCCCCAAACAGATCAAATTTGTATTCAAGTCTTGTTTCTCTGCTGACGGTGCAACCAGACCTAATTTTCTTCAAGTCTTACTTCTTTGTATAGTTCAAGAAAAAAGAAAAATTACCAAAAAATAGAGTTGAAAAAAAAAATCAAAAAATTAGAAAAAAATCAAAAAATTAAAAGTCGAAAAAAATCAAAAAATGAAAAATCAAAAAATGAAGAAAAAATGAATGAAATGAAAATCAAAATGAATTTATCAACTTTCATCACCCGAACCAGTCTTCCGCTGATGGAGTGGCCAGGTACAAGCTATCGTCGTCCTCTGATCCTGCTCTCCGTTGATGGTGTAGCCGGTTTTAGGTCGTCATTATCAAATCCAACCCTCCGCTGATGGAGTGGTCGGGTCCAAGCTCCCGTCGTCCTCAGATCCTGCTCTCCGCTGATGGTGTAGCCGGTTCTAGGTCGTCATTGTCCAATCCAGTCCTCCGCTAATGGAGTGACCGGGTCCAAGCTCCCGTCGTCCTCTGATCCTGCTCTCCGCTGATGGTGTAGCGGTTCCGGTCGTCATTGTCCAATCGATCCTCCGCTGATGGAGTGACCGGGCCCAAGCTCCGTCGTCCCTCTCGATCCGCGCTCTCCGCTGATGGTGTAGCCGGTTCAGTCGTAATTGCCCAATCCGATCCTCTCGCTGATGGAGTGACGGGTCCAAGCTCCCGCCGTCCTCGATCTCGCTCTCCGCTGATGGTGTAGCCGGTTCCAGGTCATCATTATCCGATCCAGTCCTCCGCTGATGGACTGGCTAGGTCCCAGTTGCGGCTGTCCTACTTATCCGCTGATGGTGTAGTAGGGTTCCAATTAATATTTCTGTTTCTCCGTTGATAGATCCAACTTTACTGATTTTCAAGTTTTCTTTATTAATGTTGTAGCTAGAAAACAAATCAAAAAATAAGAAAAAGAAGAAAAAATCAAAGAAAAATAGAAAAAATAGAAAAATAGAAAAAAAAGAAGAAAAAAATGAAAAAATGAGCTTTCAACCAAATTCTGATCATGCCTCTTCGTCAGAGTCGTAGCTTGATCACAAAAAAGAACAACTATCCGATCTTGCCTCTTCGTCGGTGTTGTAACTGGATCAAATCTTCAGACCTTGCTTCTTCGTCGGTGTTGTAGCTTGGTCAAATCTAACTTTCGGTTCTGCCTCTTCGTCGGTGTTGTAGCTGAACTAATTCACTAACTTTCGGTCTTGCCTCTTCGTCGGTGCTGTAGCTAGACCAAATTCACTAACTCTTGATCATGCCTCTTCGTCGGTGCTGTAGCTGGATCAACATTACTAACTTTAGACCATGCCTCTTCGTCGGTGTTGTAGCTTGGTCAAAATTCACCAACTTTCAAGTTTTAAGAAAAAATCAAAAAAAAGAGAAAAAAGAGAAAAATGAAAAATGAAAAAGAAACAAAAGTAGAGAAAAAATAAACAAAAAAAGAGATAGAAAAAAGAGAAAAGTTGTCTGATCCTGCCTCTTCGTCAGAGTTGTAGCTGGATCAGACATCATAACTTTCATCCATCGATCTTGCCTCCTCATCAGTGTTGCAGCTGGATCGAATTTTGTAGACCCTGTCTCTTCATCGGTGTTGCAGCCGGGTCGAACTCTCTTTAGGTATTAGCTTATTACCAATAATGTAGCAAGTAGAACTCGGTTTGGCTTCCCCAACAAACAACCCCCATTTTGAAGTCTTTGATTCCCTAAAGTGACAAGGTAGATCAATCAAAACAAGAAAGAAGACTTGGGCCGAAGAGAAAGGAGATCTATCAAAGAAAGAAGACACGTGTCAAAGGGAGAGAAGTTTAGCCAGATAAGACAAAATGAGTGCTTTGATCATTGCTTTGTTCTCATTTCACAAGAACAAGCAAAGAGGGCCAACTGTAATCACTCATTTTTGTCCGGGTTTTAGTATTTTTTGGTATTGTTGTAATAATATTATTAATCCTAAAAAATAATAATAAAAAAGGGGGAGGGGAGTGGAGCACAAGGCTCCACGTCACCCACCTCCCCCCTATAAATATGCATGAACAATTGAAATTGAGGGAGGCAGCAAGCAAAGGCAATAGGCTGGGTAGCCAAATAACAGAGCAGTGCTCTCGGCTACCCCAGGGCCAAGGGGTAGTCCCCTCGGTCTTAACCGGTTCGATCGGAGTCCTATTTTGGGTCCGGTCTAGTTAATTTTTTTGGAGAGGTCGTAGTAGATCTCGGTGGGGTCCAGTCGGGGTTCGTCATTCGAACTCCTAGTTAGGTATATTTTCTTTCCTTTTTATTTATGTTGTAATTTTTATGATTTAATGAAGTAGTAATTAATTTAAAATTGTGTTTTTAATTTGTATGTTTATCTATGTTTTAAATTAGTATTTTATTTATGTTAGATTTGTTTTTATGTGATTATGTATGTATGTTTTATATTAGTATTTTATTTATGTTATGTTAGTCTTTTATTATGTTAGTATTTATTTATATTTTTATCGTAATATATTTGTTTATATTTGCCTTATTTTAAGATTGCTTTTCGGATATAAATTGTCAATGAGGTGCCCTTTTATTCGAGCGTAAACGGGGCCAGTATCAGGCGTAGTGATAGTGGTTGGACATTTACTCTCGAATAACGGGGCCTTTAAAATCTACTCGCACTTATAATCAAATTTTAATTTAATCGTCACTTTAATCCGGAAAGTCTAATATTAATAAAGCGGTAATTATTAAAGTACCAATTTTGGGCGGTGTAGGGGTGCTAATCCTTCCCCATCCGTAACCGACTCCCGAACCCAAAGTTTTCAAAATCTCTGGTTTTTTACGGTGTCCGGTCCACCTTGAGTGACCGGTGGCGACTCCATTTTTAAATAAAACACGGGTTTTATAAAATCCCACGCGGAAGAAAATATTTTCCAAACAAAAAAACACATCTTTTTTAGCGAGAAAAAACATCGCTACAGAAACATTCCATTGTCGCAAGTCGAGTACCTCACTTCTACCTCTTTAAAGTGCTAGTCTTCATCACTACTTAAATTATCAACATCCTAAAACAAACAAGAAACAACCAACAAAAAAAATTGTTTAATGAAAATAATATTTGTGATATTTAAATATTAATATTAAGGTTATGTAATATAATAACTTTCTTATATGCCATGTTAATGATATTCACCACTTCCGCATCATCATCACAATCTTCATTAATAGTGGAACAAGCATGTGTTCCTTCAAAAGTATCTTTGTCATAAATAAATAAAAATTACATTAGAGAATAACGTGAAATATAAAATTAAAGCAAAGGAAGGGAAATAATATTTTAAAACCAAAGGTGGGTTTTCTATAAACGGGTAAACGGATCCAGGTCCGGATCTTAGTGTCAGATCCGAACCCGGATCCGTACTTTAATCAGAGAATTCAGATCCGGCCTGGATCTACCGGGTCTAAAATTTTATGATCCAGACCCTATAAAATGAATCTGGATCTACATATTCAGGTCGGGTCCAGGATCCATAGCCCCCTAGGGGCAGGGGGTGAGTTAGAAAAGCTTTTATGGGATAAAAAAATAGATTAAGATCCATAGTTCAGTAGGGTTTGATTTAAGAGGTATGAGCTTCGTATACCTTTTTCCTTTCTTCTTTTTAGGTGATTAAATTGTTTTTCAACCTCCCCTTTCTTTCATTGCTTGTTCCGTTCCAATTGCTTTAGTTATAATACTAAGTTTTTATTTTGTTTTAATTATATCATTAGATTGTTAAAAATCAAATGATGTGATGATGTAGATAAAACGAAATCTTTTTAGTGTAGCTATTGATGCCCAAAACAACATTCTTTTGAGCACTATACTTTAGGGGTATATTAATTTTACCATTAAACTTCAAAAACAAATTTATTTTAACCAGTAAACATTTCAGCCGTCACTAATAATTAATCGCCTCCCATCATCTGTTACCATTCATAACAAAACCGATATCAAAACATTTGAATTTCACTCCTTTCTTTTTACTGAATTATTTTTTTACGAAACTCACTAAAAATCAATATTTATAAATATATATAGATAGATAAAATGGATATTACAATTAATATTTAAAAAAATACACAAAATTAATTTCAGACACATGTTAACCTAAATAAAAGTTGTCAATACATACATACTGCTCTTAGCTTGATTGTAAAATATTAAACATGACATTGAGTATCTTACATCATCATCATGTTCATTATCATCAAATTATTAACAACGCAGTGGTATAATTACATAAAAAAAAAATCAAAGTTTAATATTATAATATTGATATTTCATTGATGTAAACGATATACATATAAAATTCAATATTATCCAATTAAAAAAACACCAATTAAAGAAACTATATTATTTTAATCTCAAATAGATAATTTTTTTTGGTAATCAAATAGATTAGTAATCTACTAAAGGGTGTAACTCCAATCTTTTGCTTAAATCTTTGCGCCTCAATGATGGTGGCCAAATGACATTTAGAATTTGGAAGAAACGCAACAACAAAAAACGCTTCGACAAACATTTAGCAAAGATAGAACCAACTTCACACTAATAGCATATGCAATAATATTATGATACCTGCGGATGAAGGAATATAACATATCCATAAAATAACCATCGATTTCTTTCTACACGACATCGTCTTATAGTTCAACTTAAAGGATCCTCATAACGATGATATTTAACAACGGTTCTCATGTCAAAACACAGGATTAGTGAAGAACATCGAAAGAAGCATAAACGTTTAGACAGTCCAATTGTTTTCGTTTTCAAGTGCCCTACTAACCTCTCAACCACGTGTTTCGATATGACGAATTGTCAAGCAAAGAAGCATCATGGGGTTTGTACTCCATAACATAGCTGTGGGGAAGCTTTAAGTGTCGTTTGATTGAATCTCAAGGCCATCATGGCCTGACACAAACAAATCGTGATCTATAAATTCAGGAGAGGCAGAGAAACAAAATAAGAAAACTGATGCGATTACTAATAAGCTAACCTGATGATCTGACGCATTACGATTCCATACGCTCAATATATCCTCGTTGAAGCGAATGCTCAGCACTGCACCACAAACATTATCACCATAATCAAGTTGATCACCAACCAACGCAAGGACCTGCAAACTTAAAAAGTAATGAATAATGTGTATATTTATTGAAAGTGGTAATGAATAATATCAAATAACCATCATCTGGTGCCCAAGACAAGGCACCATTTCAAGCAACAATCACAAACTAATTAGAAATTTAGAACATTTCACACAGCCCCAAAGGGAAAGATATGTTTAAGAAAGCTCCAGAATTTCACCACTCAGTATTTCTTCCAAAAACACATTAGCAAATAAGAAGTCATGTGCTCTATTTATTTGTTTATTTTATAGTTTAAACTTGAGATAAATCTTTAAAAGAGCATTGAGGTTAACATTTAGGCCAAGGAAGACTAATGTTAATTAGTACGAAAAAAAAAAAAAAGATGGCTAAAATGTGCTTCTGGGGAAGTTTGAACCAGGTTAAGGGATCTTTTCAGAGGACAAGAAACCGTTAGTTTTCATATCAAAGGTTGGTGAGAAATATGACCAGTTTCTTCCCCCTCTATACAAACAAAAACGTACACAACAATCATATACATTTGGAATTGGTATTTTCAGGCATTAAATGGTACCAATGTAATCAATAGAGGAACCTACCTGGCTATGCACAGAAATGACAACCTCTATTTGTCTGAACACACATTAAACTGTAGATCACATTTGAAAACATTCTATCATTGGTAGATCATAAATGTCAACCACGAAGAAAAGCTCATATGGCGATGGAGGCATCAGAGAGAGAAAGAGAGAATAATCAACTGAACAATTTTCAGATTCCTCTCCTTCATAGCTTAATCACAAGACAGGGAGTTTTACTGTTAATGGAACTCTATACAAAGCGTTTGTGTGGGACAAGGACTAACAGTCTACACCTCCATCTTCAACAAAGGTATCACTATACTTCCTACGAAATAGTCTAATGAAGTTACATGCACTGTAAAAACTTTCATTTAGTTATAGAACAGGTCAAAATCAAGTATATGCTTCAATGAAGGTGATGTGCCCTTGATTCAGATTAGAATTTAAAAGCTCTGGTTAGATACCATTGCAGAAAGCTGATTTAAAAGAGACATTTAACTTATTCATACAACAAAACCTAATTAGAATATCAGAAGGGAGATTCTTGTATACATCTTTCTTACCAGACCTTCCCAAAAGCGACCTGAAACCACCTTTTTGAACCGAATTATCCACTTGCCACCATTGCAGTTTGCAGAGTCCTGAGATAATAACATATGAAATAACAAAGGAATCATAGTAAATGAAATGTCAGTTGTTATATACAAAAATAACAATGGCTACTGAGGGTAAGGTCTTCAACAATTACCTCCCAAAGTGGATGGGTTCCCTCCTTGAATAAATGCAAATCTGTGGGGCTTGGCAAAGTAGAAGGACGAGCCAAGTGGCAATAACAGACCCAAAAGCCTTCAACCTACAATGAATTTACCAAGGTCAGTATGTACAATCAAACACATTTAGCTTATGCTCTTTAGAAAAGAACTTACTGTACTGAAATCCACAATTTTCCTTATGTTGTCCTCATAGGATGTTTGAGTTCGAACTCCAGGCGTCCGACGAGTGTGTACCAGAACACAAGCTTGTGCTGTTAAAAAGAAACATGAGAACCAAAAAGGAGGTAATTGGCAACCAATTTGGTATTTAACAAACTATCCATGTCAAACCAAGAATACGAAGAGGCAAGAAATATTATATACCAACATTAAAGTTAGTCAAACACGGATTTATTTAGATCTTGGTTTTAAAAGGCGTGAGGCGCTCCGAGGCGCAAAAGGTTCTTGGAGCCGAGGCGAAGGCGCTCGCCTTTCCTAGGTGAGGCACCCTCTTTATCCTAAAATTTTATAAATCAACCCTATAGCATATTTTGTACTTAAAAATATGATAATTATATTATAAATACTAAAAGATTAAAATATTTTAATTATATGTAAATTTTAAAATTATTAAAAATAAATATATTAAAATATTAATAAATTATATTGTTTAAATATATAATTTTAACATTTATTTATTTAAATAAATAAATCTTATTTTATTATATTAATTTATATTAAAAATAATATTACTATTAACTTTTTGATCTAGAATAAGTATTGGGTAGTAATAATAATAATAGAAAAAAATCTTAATTTGTTTTGAAAAAATACTATTTCACCATTGTGAATCATGAATTCTTGTTGAAAGTGTTAGGATATTTTGGTCAAATGGAGAAATAGAGAAGAATTTATTTTTGGATGTGAAAAGACGATATTAAACTTGAGATATTTGATTTGAAGTACTTATGAGGAGGGGTATTCTTGTTCATTAACTGATTTTGATGGGTCCAAGGTCTGCCACATAAATGATAAAAAATTAAAATAAATCTTAAAAAGTAAATAGCAGTGCAAAAACCAAAACGCTACTTTTCTTCTTCTTCAAAACTAATCTACTGTTCTTATTCACCCGACTTTCCCTGTTCTTTTTGAAGAGTTTTTTTCCAACTACAAAAGGCGCAAAAGCGCTTGCCTCACGCCTTAGGCAAAAAGCCTCCGAGGCGCGCGCCTTCGGTACCTTGCCTCGGCCCTTGGTTAATTAGGGTTAATTGTAGAATGTGTAGAAATTGAGTTCTAGGCTTCTAGCTATACATTACTTCGCTAATGTAGAACCATAGTGCCCTCTCTACACTACACGTGAAAAATATAAATATTTTGAGGTTTGCTTTCATTTGTTTCATGGTGTCTTTTCAAATTTTGATCAAAATTCAGATTGTATAACCGATATTATATCCATAGGTTTTTGAGTAAATTATGGTGAACTAAGGCATCGCCATGACAGTATGTAGGAACTAGTTTGCCACTTCTAAGTGGAAGCATGCACTTTTCCGTCTAACATTACGGACTTGAAAGTTGGGCACTGCAAAATCTCCTAGATGCCTTAATATATATAAAAAAAGGTTCAAATAATCAACAAATCTGTTACAAAACAACCTCTTAATCACATAAGTCTTTCACAGCACCGTCAAGTGTCTAAATCGAGAAAATCATTCCAAATACTTCAAAAAGGAATCAACATTTCAATAAAAACATGTGAAAATTGAAATGACGAACAATTATTCAACAAAATGAAATAAAATTCCGGTAACAAAATTTCTTGCTTTAGAAGACTAATGAAAGATTATACTTTGAAATGTTAAAAAACAGTTATCTGAACCGAAATAAGAAGTTATAGTCAGTCATAAACCTAACAATTTCAAAATATTGAGCTTGAAATCGTAAACAGATAAATCCACGCGCAAAACAATACACATATATTCACATGATTTCAGTTTTTAAAAAAATATATGGAAAATAAAAATACCTTCAGAGGATGCAAACCGGCTTTGAGCTCACGAGCTTGGCGTTCTTCAGCTTCTTTACTATCGGAATCCTCCAATTCGTTATTAATATTATTGTTGTTCAAATCTTTGCTGCTGTTATTGCTCTCTCCTTCCTTTTTCTCCGTAATATCCATTTTCGATTCCATTTCCCCTCTTTTGTTGCAGATCAGAAACCCCAACGTTTTTTTATCTTTTTTGTGTTCTTTTTCCCTTTTTAAGGGGAAATGTAACGAGATGAAACGGTGCGTTGTGTGTTGATATTTTTTTTGTATTTCCACCCTGTTTGGCAAGTCGGTCAGCTAGGACGAATTGAGTTCTTTGGAATCCTTAATCCGGCTAGATTTATCCTACAAATGGATTGATTTAAGCCATTAAGATAAATTTAGGCCTTTAGGGTATTTTAAACGAAAAATAATTGTTTTATTTTATTTATGAAATAAAATTAATTTATCATAATTTAAAAGAAACAGTTTCATGTTCATTATGCATACTAAACTTTCGATTAGGTATGAAAAAATTTACAATATTATCTAAGTTATGTAGTTGTCTTATTTTACTATTTAGTAATTAATTTGTACTCTTTGATAGTTTTAAAAAAATATTCTTAATTTTTTTCTTTATTAGAATTTTAAAGTATTTCTTCTTTATTTATTCAATAAAATTAATTTTTATTAGTTTAAAAATAGAAAAGCCCAAGAGAAAATCAAGTAATAAAATCCGTAGCCTAATTCTACCTATTTTTTATTTGACATGTTCAATTCATATTGGATCTAATTTACGATAGATTTTTATTATTTAAATCAGTTTAGTTTTGAAATAAAATTGAATATAAGTTGAGTAAGTACATTTGGCCGGTTAGTCAAGTTGTTCATCTTTGTTCCCTCATATTCCCGTAGGTCATGAGTTCTAAACCTACTAGGAGCACTCCCATTCCTTCCTCTAGAGTCTCTCATTCCCCTTCCCCTAGGTAAGATTATGATTAAATTTAAGATTTGTTAGAAAAAAATAATATAAGTTAATAGCGAAATCAAGATTTTCCAATAAAAATAGAATGATTTAATTTTGAAAAAAAAAATAGATGGACTAAATTTTAAAACTTGAAATAGTACAAAAACTTTAATATATTTAAACCTTATATAAATATAATTTTAACAAATTTTAAATAATGAAATAAGATTTTAGATGGAATTGAGTCAAAAAAAACTTGAACAAATGAATTCTTTTCGAATTTGATCGGAGATATAAATTTGAAATCATTTTTAATTAGATTATTTTAAATTCATATTTTATTAAATTTTGCTCTTTTAACTTAGATGCCAATTAAAATTTATTTAATTTCAAACAAAAGTACAAGAAATATTGTCAACAGTTTTTACTTTTTAAAATATATTTAAACTTATTGAATGATCTTAATAGTAAAGGATGATGTTGTTCTTTTTAGGTAATTTAGGTTTGAATGATGTAATTTGTAGATTGGCATAAATTTATTCAAATTTGAAATTAGACTAAAAATATTATATTTTATTGAATTAAAAACTAAAAAAATTTAAAATATATTTTATATTTATATCCGATATTAGTTAATTTTGCTAAAAAAATACTATACTTTTATTATAAATCTTATGTTAAATATGGGTAGTTAGTAGTATTTTACCAACCAGCTGTCTTAGTTCAGCCGGTAGAGGCGTAGCTTTTAACCATGACGGCTAAATTTTATTCAGGACTCAACTCTCCAGGCCTTCTTTTCTTTTGCGACATTCATGATCCAACCATCCAGGTGCTATCAAAACAGTCTGTTTTTGAAAGAAGTAGGCGTATTTTACACTCATAAAGACAGATAGTGCAAATCTCCTGGGTTGACAAAGTTCAGTGGCAACTGGATTAGGCATCTCAACTCTGAAAAACTCTTTTTAAATGAAGGCTTGGACTCTACGGGTAGCGGAAAAAGGTTAACAAGCGATTTTCACTATTTTGGGAATTGAACCCGACATGAATCGAACACGCAACCTTCTGATCTGGAGTCAGACGCGCTATCATTGCGCTGAATAATTTATAGACATTGAGGCTGGACAATGAGTACTCATGATAGAAGAGGATGTTTTAACTGCTCAAGTGACGGTGGATTCTTAACAGACCATTAAATTAGGTAGGTTTTAGTCATTTGGGTTTGTTATTTCACTTTTTCATATCAAATCATCTCGAATTTAAGTTATATTCCTTTTTAATTTGTTGATTTTCTGTAATATTGATTTTATTGAATTTTGGTTAACTAGACCTGATAATTCGGATTAAAATTGATATAGGCCTTGGCGATTAGGTGATAGCGGATTATATCGGCTTATTTGACTAGCAGATTGTATTTAACTGATTGAATAAGAGCGTTTGATAAAAAAATTGAAAAACTTAAAATATGATTTTATTAACGCGAATCATACCAAACAAGATAAAGACACGAGCCTCGTTAAAAAACTTTCCTTAACTTATATGGAAGAAAAAGATTGCACCATGTCTATGTCTCTTACAACAAACATCACATTATTACAGGGAAAAAACAAACTGACACAACCAAGACTAGGCAACATGGACAAGTTGCACTCCAGCTTTCCCCTTTTCCGCATCACCAGATATCCCTGCCGAACTAGAGAAAAATCCAAGGCAAACAACATATGGCCCTGGCAAAAGCCACAATCCCCTCACATAGGCTGAAGATCGAAAGATCCATATGGCTCTGCTGGTTGCATTGTCTAAACAGCTAGCCATAGAATAAACTCCACCAAATACAGTCACATAATTAGAGGCACAATCCATCTTCATACTTGACTTCTACCGAGCTAGCTATACATACGCAATAACAAGCTACCATATATCGAAAACTTTAAACCATCAAGAATTCAATCAAATCATTAACTCTAGAGATATCTTTTTTAGCGAAATTATCAGCCAGGGTATTTTATTCTCTAGACACTAGCGAGATTTGTCATTCAAGGATTTCAACAATGACCAAAATACTATGAAGTATGCCTTTATATGCCGTTGGGGAAAGATTAGCATTCCTAATTCAGTGAACAACAGTGTTGCTATCGCATTCAAATATGATGCGATGAGACTGAGACCAATTAGAAGATTTGAAAAAGATACCAGCTTCTTTGATTGCTAATAGTTTCGCCGTTGGAGCATCAATTATTCCTATATTTTTGAAAAGTAGCATAGAATCTTACCTGCTTGGTTCCTCAACACACACGCAATGCCTGCGGGACAAAAACTTCCGAATACAGCGCCGTCTGTGTTGAATTTAAGGGCATCTAGTGCAGGGGGCGACCATTTGCTAGAGAGGGCTGAATCGAAGAAAGAGACACTAACAACAACGCTTCATAGCTGCTCATGATGCTTGTCATCGAGGGAAACAATGAAGGTCATTTGGCGTTACCCCATCTGCACACCCTCAACAAGGATAGATGGAACATCTGACCGATCTCAAAGCGCGTTTTGCGAAACACAATTTTATTTCTGCATAGCCACACAGTCCACACCACACTAAAGAAGATCATCATCTAAATTGAGTGTTCCTTAAACCTGATGAAAATTTGGTCCCATAAAAGCATAACACTTTTTGGATTATTCAAGATAATAAAGTTTAGTCCCCACAGATTACACCATTTCATCCAAACACTCCAAGTGACATAGCATTCGCAGAAGATATGGTTAACAGATTCAATATGTTGGCAGCAAAACGAGCAGGAATCATTTGCCAGGGACGTTACTCCCCCTTTGAAAAGCTCTACTTTGTGGGGATACGACCATGCATCAGCTTTCAAACAAAAGCCTCTACCCTTAGAAGAGACAAATTAGACCACACGAGCTTCCAAACCATTTCTATAGGCACATTGTAACACCCCGAAAACCGGTCAAGTTAGAATTAGGTTCTGGTGATCGAAAAGTTTGCATCGGAATGGTCCAATCAATGTATTGACTCCTTTATTGTACTCAATTGTAATGAAATGAACATCAGTTGAGTTTAATTGTCGACTTTGGACCTTTTTGAAAGAATTGAAAGTCATATAGTGATTAAATTGTGAAAGTTAAAAGTTTGGGAATAAAAGTATAAACCTTAGAAAGTAGAGGGACCACCCTCGTAATTTTACTATTTCGAGGTGTGAGTCACCTACTTGCTTAGCTTTATTCACGAGGAGATAACTGGAAATATGTCATAAGAGATGACATGTTAAATTGGAAAAAAATTGGAAAAATGCCTTGTGAATATTTTTATTATTTTAAAGGTTTCCTCCAAGGAAATCACCTAATTGGTTGCTTGGGAGGCAACCATTAATTGGGATGGCAATACACGGCACATTAAGGAATAAGGAAAAGAAAAGATGGAACAATTTGCTTAAAACTAAACCGAAACAAAGCTTCATCTTTTTCCACCAAGATAAGCAAGCACCTCCATTATCAGCTTTAAGCTCTAGCTCAAGCAAGCACCTCACCTCAATCGTTGAAGTTTCTTTGATTTTTAAACATCAAATTAAAGCTCCTGGATTGGTGAGTTAGAACCCTCCAACAATTTGATGATTACATGGATATTTGAAGCTTAATTTCAAGATTAGGTCTTGAAAGTCAAAGTTTGAACCCATGTGTTATAGGCTTAATTCCATGGAACTAACGTTGTCTACAAGCTTTATTAAGCTTGGGTATTGATTTTGAATCATTGATTATAATTGTAACAATTTTCCTAACTTTTGCATAGCTCTAGCTTTGAAAGATCAACCATCATCTCCTACTAGAGCTAAAGGCAAGGGAATTGTAATCTGGGAAGCTTAAGAGCTACGGAAATCAAGGTGAGTGTAGTCAGAATCTCAAGATTAGGCTAGGCGTCTTTCTCGGTTTCATTTTCGTTGAATATATTATTGCTAACATTGATAATAAGGTCATTGCATTGAACCCCTTTGGATGGTGTATTGGTAAACTTTAGTAAGCCTCCTTATTGAACTATTGAAATATTGAATATTGCCATTGAATCATGGAGCATCGAACATTGTCATTGAACCATAGAGTATTGATTATTGTCACTGAATCATTGGGCATTGATAATTGATCATTGAACTATTACCATTGTCATTGAATTACTGAACATATTGTTATTGGCCAACTATTGTTATCAAACTCACCAGATTATTGAAATGGACCTAAGGGTCAACATATTGTTATTGAATCATTGAACCTATTGATATTGATATTTATTGAATATTGGCCTAAATTACCGGACCTTGGATTCGAGTGGACATTGGATACAATTGGCATGCCATAAGATTTATGAGCTCATTGGTACGGGTGGACTACGATCCTTGGGCTACGACCTTTATATTGGCGAGGTGGAGGGATATTGTGTTGGTCAATTGGCGAGACGGAGAGACTAGACCTTTATTGATTTGGCAAGGTGTAAGAATCTGCGTATCCACTATTTTAATCGATCCAATGATTATTATTGATCTATATGGATTATTGATATTGAATAAAAGAACCAATGATACTGGACTTGTTACATTGATGTTGAACATTGATGAAATGTCATGAAAATATTGCCTAAGCATGCATTTATGCATATTGTATTTTTGGTATTGTTGTGACTACCTCACTAGGCAAAGTATGCCTAATGCATTCGCCTTCATGCATTTTCAGGTTAAGCATAGTGGTTGGGAGATCGGACAACCTTTTTGAAGATTTTGGCAAGTCTTACAAGGGTGAATGTAATGTATACTTCCTTGCATACTCCTAGAATGGTGGCATAGTTGTTATAATAGTCACTTGTATGCTTTTTGATATGTGTATGTTATGCATGTTATTAGAATGCTTAAATGGGCCTAAAATGACTTTTGGTAAAGGCTTAATTTGGTAAAATTTGGCATAAGTGACTAAAAAGGTGAAATCTTGGTAAATGGACTCATATGACCATAAAATTTGACATACTAGTAGATTATGTTGATATTAAATTAATGGTAAAATCTCATTGCATTTGGACATTGTTTGATAGGCCAAATTGGATTTAAACAAGAACAAATATATCATTTTAGTGCATGGAGTATCAATATGGGTGATGGCGTATTGATACGGGTATGCATATTTGAATATAGTCAACATCGGTCAATATGGCGTACCGATACGTCAAAGGGCGTATCGATTCGGAAAGTCAACACTGGAATTTGGAAAATTAAATGCATCGATATGGTCCTTAGGGCATATCGAACATGGTCAACCCGTACTGGTACGGTTCCAGCCGTACCGATACAAGTATTGTTTAACCGAATCTGATAATCATAAGACATGTATTGCGTATCGATGCAAGTATATACCGTATCGATACGAACTCTTTGATCTTTAACCATTTTAACGACCACGACACAGGCGTATCAGTACGGCCTCTCGAGTACTGAGACCGATACAGGTAAATCTGTTAAAAGTTAATTGGAATAAGTTTAAAATATTGCATATTGGTCATTGAATATTGTATAGTTAAATTCAAGAGGTAATTGGACTCCGATTATCATGAAAATTGGTATGATCATTACATATAGGTTGAATTTCAGTATTGTAAGGTTATTTTCAAAAAAAGACCTTTAAATATCAAAATTACATATTAGCCCCTAAAACATACAAAAGTTTGAAATTGGTCCTAATGGAAATCACAGTTTCATATTGGGTTATTAAACTTATTAGACTTATTGTATCATTATTGCATTTTTGTACAGCATGACAACATTAAATTATCGAAAATTGATTGCACCGATCACCGTTATTGTTCTAGTAAAGCATTCCGACCTAGTTCTCGATCATGCTAGAAATGGGTGTTACATTTATGGTATCAGAGCTAGAGTTTAGTCGATTCTAGGACTAAACTATTGTCTATTGAATTGTTATTATATTCTATTATGCCACCTAGGAGTTACTATTGTATAGTGTGACTTGCCGAATAATCTGATCTCTTTCTTATAGATGTCTGACTCTATTAAAGCTCACATAGATGAGCATGTTACCGACTCTTTTACCCACAGTGAGGAGGTTAGAGGTGAAGACCCTCCACCATAGCAGAACCCTCCAGCACAAGACCCCGAGCCGGAGGCAATGACTGTTCAGGCTGAGTGTTATCGGAACATGGCTGACATGTTCAAACAGTTTATGACTTCGATGAGAGTCGAGCAGGTTGTGCAACCTACTGCACTGGTTATCCAATATGTTTGAGCCCCTATTGACAAGCTATCTCAGCATCGAGCTTATACCTTTACAGGTCAGGATGATGATAATCCTGAGATCGCTGAATACTGGTTGGATAATACGTTACGAATTCTGAACAAGCAGCTACAGTGTTCAGATGAACACAAACTAGAGTGTGCCCTCGCGTTGCTGGCCGATGAGGTACTCCAACGGTGGGAGACTACTATTCTTACGACCCTTGAAGAAGCTATAACTTGGGAGTTCTTCTTTCGAGAATTCTGTAATAAATACATCAGTGAGTACTACCTCGCGGAGAGGTGTAATATCTTCCTCCATCTCAAACAAGGTGGATGACCCGTGGAGTAGTATATCTATGACTTTTGCAAGTACTATCGATACGGAACTGAATATATCAAGAAGAGGAAGAGAAGTGAAGAATGTTTATTGTTGGGCTCAGTGATGAGCTGCGCCCTATGTTCACAGCACTGGGCATCTCTAACTTTCAGGACCTGGTGAATCGGGTCAATGCCACTGAAGCTGCTTAGAAAGCACAGAAGTTTGGAAGACTTAATAGGTCCGACAAGAGGCAATATGATGATTCTCGTCCTCCAAAGCCTAACAAGAAAGGAAACTATCAAGGTCCAAAGCAGAATGTTTATCCGCAGCCTTCTCGATCTGGGAATATTGCTAGGCCGCAAACGATGACCCAGTAGTTCGCCAAGGCTACTTCAGTTGAGGGTACTAGAGGTTCAGGACGAGCCGTACAATATCCAGTATGTAACTATTGTCAGAACAAACATCCAGTGAGAATATCACAAGCAGTCTGGAGCTTGTTATTTCTATGGTGAATAGGGTCATTTTATTCGAGACTGTCCTTTAAATACCAACAAGCCTGTTGCCACACCAACCACTACAGCATCACCCGCTCAATCTTATCGAGGTAAAAGATTGATGCATGTCTCTTCGGGAGCTGAGAGGAGACCAGTGGCTTAGCTAAGGTGTCAAACAAACATGATTCGAAGGCCCATGCTCAAATGTATCATGTGAGGAGCCGAGATGAGGAGGAGGAGGATCCTGACATCATTGCAGGTACCGCTGAATTGTATTCCCATACTATTTATGCACTGATTGATCCTAGCTCTACACATTCTTTCATTAGTATAATGCTAGTTAAGAAATATAAAATGTCATTTGAACCCGCAGCATCTAAGATCTCTGTAACCAATCCATTGGGCGATTATGTTACCATAAGCCTGATATGTAAGAATTGTCCCTTAGTGATCCAAGGGATTTCTTTTTTCGCCGACTTATTGGCATTACCAATTCATGAATTTGATCTTATACTAGGACTGGACTGGCTTAGTAAACATCAAGCTTGGGTAGATTACTCTAAAAAGAAGTTGTACCTTCGAGGTCTTGGTAAGGAGAGCATCACCCTGATGAGTTCGAAAAACTCATCCTTGTATGCATTGACCTTGGAAACCAATGATGAACCTCAGCTGCTCGATATCGACAATGTGTGTGAATTTCTCGATATCTTTCCTGATAAACTTCTGGGTTTACCTCCAACCCGTGAGGTGGAATTCGACATCGAAGTGCAACTTGGAACGGCCTCAATTCCCATTGCACCTTACCGTATGGCTGCAATCGAGCTTAAAGAGCATCTCCATCAAGAAAAAAATGAATCCATGAGGTTGTGTATTGACTACCAGCAATTAAATAAAGTGACCATCAAGAACAAGTACCCCTACCGAGAATTGATGACATGTTCGATCAACTTAAGGATGTCGTTGTGTTTTCTGAGATTGATCTAAGGTTAGGGTACTATCAAATGAGAGTTAAGGAATGCGATGTACCCAAAACTGCCTTTCGTACTAGGTACGAGCACTATGAATTATTAGTGAACCTGATGAACAGGGTTTTTATACCATATCTTGATAAATTCGTTGTGGTATTTATCGATGACATATTGAGCATCGAGATCACCTTCGCATTGTGTTACGAACCCTTCAGGAAAAACAACTATTTGCTAAAATATCCAAGTGTGAGTTTTGGCTCATCGAGGTTGCCTTTCTTGGGCACATTGTATCGGCTTTAGGCATCCAAGTAGATCCAAAGAAAATCCAATCTATCTTAGATTGGAAACCACCGAAGAACATTCGAGAGGTAAGAAGCTTTCTTGGTTTAGTTGGCTATTACCGGATATTCGTGAAAGGAATTTCCATGATAACAGCTCCTTTGACAAAGTTATTGAGAAAAGACGCCCCTTTTGTTTGGACCGAGGAACAACAAAGAAGGCTACATTAGGTTTGCCGTAGCAAACCGAAGAGATTCAACAAAACCTGGTCCATTTTTTTCCTTTCTATCTTGTCTAGATACCAATTATTAACCCTACATGTTCATGCGGACATTAGGTGAAACCCTACCTCAATCGGGCATTAAATTGACATCCAATTAAACATATTTATAATTTAGGGGCCAAATTGCAAATATAGAAAATTCTAGGATTAAAGCTCACTTATAAGTTACCAACCTTTAATTAGACAGGTTCCAATCTTTCATTTCAAATATCGACTCAATCCGATCATTCTATCATATACAATTGCATTGGCAAGATACAGGGACTAAAATACAAAGAAGGCAAAACTGCCCCAAAATGACAAAAACAGAATTAACGGTTATCTGTACCGATACGGTTTGAAACGCCCCATTTCGGTACACTACCATACCGTATCGATACGCCTAACCGAATTACCTAACTTTTGAAATGTTACAGACCGTACCAATATAGCTCCTCTGATGTTTCGGTACGCAGGTTCAAATTGAAAAAGAGAATTCCAGAGGCTAAAACTCGTACCGAACCACCCACACATGTATCAGTACACCTGGCCAAATTTGACTGGGCGTATCGAAACGCACAAGGCCTGTACCGATCCCACAAGCCTAAAATTGCCTAGCCTTACCGATATGGTCCCTCGCGTATCTGTACGTCTAGGCCTGTAATGTCACATTTTGCTGGTTTTTCATCCCAAAAACATACTCTAATCAATCCAACATGCTTAAAACATAATACCAACATGCCAAACATATAACAAGACAACTAGCAACACAACAAGGCTTCATGCTTCAAAAGGAAATCTATAGGCATGCTTCCGAATTTTGCATCAAAGCAACATACCAAAAGACAAACCAGCACCAAAATCAATCCTTAAAGGCCATTTACAATCCAAGAACAACTAAAGAAACATGCCCAAACAGGGAGTTCCACAAAACATCTCCCAAAACACAACAAGTACCCCATTGCCCTTATTCATTATAGTCTAGTCTCTAACATACTTTGGAAACAAGTTTTGCCAAGATCCCCTTGCTTCTTGCTGCCTTCCGGGACTTTAATTCTCTGTATTGATGGAAAAAGAGAGCGTAAGCACACAAGGCTTAGTGAGAAATGCTCAGAACAAAACACCATCAATGCATTCAAACCATTTTATTTACATCATCCTTTAAAACATCATGCCATTTTTAAAACATGCACTTTACATCATTAAAACCAGCATATTAAACCATATGCTACATGTATCATTGATCATCAGCAAGTCACGTTGCTAACCTTCAACTTAAGCCTTCCCATGCATTACTACCAAATGCAAAGCTCAAGGAGAAACATGTATAAACCACATTATACAACACAAACATTTCAATGATACATTAAAAATTATATTGGCTTACAAGTGATCATTAGACAAGTCCAACAACAAAAGAGTTCATCAGATACACGAATTCAACAAGTGTTAACCCAACACTTCAAGCCATCTCAACCGGAATAGCGATACAATCACAATCGTGGTACGTTAATAACCGGGTACACTTTCAACCCACGGGGACACCCACCCCTTTCATTGGTTAGATGCTTAACCCACTAACGGGAGTTTTCAGTACCATATAACCCCTCAATTGTTAAGGTACTTGGATGGAGTATTCGGTACGCCGTATAAACCCCTGAACATCTAAGGCGACTTATTTTACAATACCCTCAATCCTATGGCCGGCCAACTATATCTGATAACAATTTTAAAACCACATCACTTGCCAATATAATTAACCAAATAACATTTACCTCACTGTTTTTCAACAAACATTAAACCATACCATTTCCAAAGCAACAACCATGCTTTAAAACACAAGTATAAACCATACTTACAAGGATCACTTACCATGTGCATCCTTCAGCAAAATATGCTTAAAAACAGTATATCGAATACTTAAAAACATGCTTAAACTGTAGGTACACGAACATTAAAACCAAGTGCATAAAACCATTCGAACAAGCATGACTGAGAGAGTAAGACCACTTTATACTTACTTCTGAGTCTAGGTAAGCGTTTCAAGCTCTACCTTAACTCCTAAAACACTGTTCCCAAAACATCAAAACACTTTAAACTACGTTTTTACTCACCGATACGCGAAACCTCGACTCGTCAATGCAAAAACAAGCATCTGAAGCCTCCAAAGCTTCACCGATCACTTTTAGATCCATCTCCCTTGTTTTAACCACATTACAACAGAGGATGAATGCATCATAATGCATTCAAAACACAATAACCACAATCCTTCTCGGATTTCCATAAAACCTTCACAATTAACCCTCTACAACAACCGAAAACAAAACCAAAACACTTCGATTCACTACCCAGCCAACATCTATCAATCTAACATCACTTTCAACATCAAAACACATCTAAAAATATATCCAAACCAGCCCACCACAACCATAGAAACACCACAAAACCTCAAAACTAACAACCTAAACAAATATAGACTCTTAAGTTTCAGGATTCCATTGATTATAATCACTTATCAACATTATTAAACATCCAAAATATAAATCAAAGCATCCTTAATTACTTCAAATTAGATCCAATCCGTGAATTAACTCATTTTCCCCAAATAACTCAATTAAACATTGGAAAACCATCAAAATCAGATTAGAAACACAAAACAATGATCAAATGCTTGGTAATTCCAATAAAGAACCATACAATAGAGGAGATCTTGGACCTTATATTGTGAAGTTTCTCCCTCAATTGATTTGTGAAAAGCTAGAAAACACAATATTATTGTAAGACTTTGTGTAAACAATCTTTATAAAACAATTTGAAATAATAAAATCAAGTTAGAAACCACCTCACCTCTGGAAATTTGATGAAAAACTGAGTGTTTAGCTGAGAAGAGAATGGAGATAAAAAGTTGAGAGAAAATGACGTGATTTTTGTTTTGTAAAATGATAACTAACTTTTAACAAAATCCTCTTTAATTACTAATTAAAATACATGTTAAAATAAGTCAAATTAAGGGAGAAACCATCAGAAACCAATTGGTAAAATAGCTCATTAAAGATCCTTAGTATTTGACCCTTTTCATTTTAGTCACTAGGAATTCACAGTTTTCAAAACTTTCATTTGGTCACTAACCAAAATGTCCATCTTCCAAAACTCGATTTACAAAATTGATATCACCATTATTAAATAAATAATTAATAATGATTTTAGAGCATTTTTCCAACACCAAAAATATACGATCCCGAAACCGACTCGAATCTCTATCTCGGTCTACCAGACCGTCTAATATGCCTCAAAACCGCTAGGCCCAAAACTGAGGTGTTATAACTCTCCCCCACTTAAGAAATTTCATCCCCGAAATTTACCCGAAGAAACAAGACAAAAATCGTTCTAACATCTCCGACTTACCTTCACACACATGGCTTCCTCAACACTGCGGTGTTTCCACAACACCTTAACAAGATCAACCGTTTTTTTTCACGCAGAACCCTACTGCTTGCACTAAAGATCCCCACCATACCTTATGACAAGAATAAACTGATCCCAACACAATGTATTATATCGGCACAGCACGTGAGGAATCCAACCATTACCTGCGCAACCTCGTCACATGAAACACATCATGGACTCCTCCAACACATGAGGTAACCTCAAAACAACAGGACCCACACGCTCAACACTCTCGTATGGTCTACAAAACCTTGGGCTAAGTTTTCCTTCCTACCCAAAACACTTTATCTTCTTCCAAGGCGACAACTACATGATCACTCGATCATCAACAATACACATTGTATCACTACACTTTAACCCTGCGTAGAATTTCGGACCATACAAAGGGCGTAACGATACAGAAAGTCAACACTGGAATCTGGAAAATTAAATGCATCGATACGCTCCTTAGGCCGATCAAAATAGGTCAACCTAGTCAACCCATTCCGGTATGGTTCTAACTGTACTGATACGAGTATTGCTCATTCGAATCTGATAATCATAAGACATGCATTGTGTATCGATACAGGTAGATACCGTATCGATACAGACTCTTTGATCTTTAACTATTTTAACAGCCACGACACGGGCGTATTGGTACGGCCTCTCGAGTACCGATACCGATACAGGTAAATCTGTTAAAAGTTAATTGGAATAAGTTTAAAACATTGCATATTGGTGTCACTGAATATTGTATAGTTAAATTGAAGAGGTAATTGGACTCCGACTATCATGAAAATTGGTATGATCATTGCATATTGGTTGAATTTCAGTATGGTAAGGTTAATTTCAAAAAAGGACCTCTAAAATATCAAAATTACAAATTAGCCCCTAAAACTTGCAAAAGTTTGAAATTGGTCCTAAATAGAAATCACAGTTTCATATTGGGTTATTAAACTTGTCAGACTTATTGTATTGTTATCACATTGTTGTAAAGCATGGCAATATTAAATTATCGAATATTAATTGCACCGATCACCGTTATTGTTTTGGTAACGCCTTCCAACCCGGTTCTCGGCCAGGCCAGGAAGGGGGTGTTACACACATAAGTGGAAATATGCAACTTGCATAAAATAGATGGATTATAAATTTCATTTCAATTTGCCACCCATCTAATTGAGTCATCTTCAAAGGATTCAGGCCTGAAGTTCTCGAGCAAAGCATTGAAATTTCTCCACACATCAAGTTCCCAGTCAAATAGACGCCTCCTCAATAAGATCGACCATTCCCGGGCCACATTCTCCATCCTACCGAATTCTAACTAATAGTTGATAGCTGTTTGATTATTTAAACAAGTAAAATGACATATAAGGACATAATTATATTCAATACTTGTTTGAATAGTTTATTAGTTATCAATAATTTGTATTTATTAATATTAATTAGATTATGAAAAATAGTTTTTTAATATAATATTGCTAAGCATATTTGAAGAATCTATATATTAATTTATTATTTATATTATTATTTTTAATATAATTTAATTATTATTAAATTTAAACACAAATATAAGTGTGTGAGAATTAAAAGAAAAAAATAAAAAGTATTAATTTACAAATGTAACAGTGTAAATACGTGAAGGTAAAAAATTAAAATAGAAAATGTTAAATTTAGGTTATTTGGATATTTTTATAGTTGTTAAGGGTAAAATAGTCTTTATAACTCTTATGTTAAAACCTTTAATTTCAAAAAGCTCCTATTAGCCGCTTTTTCAAAATTAGAGGCTTCACTCCAATCCGATATCCCAGTCTGCTATTCACCAAACATTCAAATTAGCAAATTTGACCGGTCAAACCTCTAATTTTAACTAAAACCTCTAATTTTGGCTCAAACCGCTGTTTATTAAACATGGCCATATTCAATTCTATAATTTTCTCCTATTTAACTTAAGGATTTTTATGTAATTTAATAATATAAAATATTTAAAATATGTATTAATGAAAATCTCAATTAGGCTTGCAAGACTTTTGAGTCAAGGAATTGTGATGTTGAAATTCGACTCAACTGATAGTTTGAGTTTGACTCAATTATTTTCGAATCGTATTCAAATTATTTTCGAGTTAATCTTAATAGTTTGTGAATGCTAGTATCTCATTTACACCATGGTAGAGAGTTCCTTGTCGACCTGGCTGAACAATGGAACTCAAGTCTCTAGGTAACTTATAGATTTGAAGCACCACTGCTGTCTGCTAATATATGATTGGAACTCTGTATATCAGAAAAACAATTAAACATATTTGAATTTACTTATTTTACATGATTTATGTTAATCAACCCTTAAAGAATTGAGTTAAATAAATTTGATCACGATTTTCTCTTTTCATCTTCATATTAGGATGTCATCGAATCGAATCGAGATTGAATAATAATAAATTTGAGCTTAATTAAGCTTGTTACATATTTTTGTACTCGATTTTGAGCTTATATAGAAATCGATTTTTCTTTTTATAAAATATTTGTAAGTACAATAAATTATATGAACAACCAAATCGGATGCAAAGGCAATGTAACTCATAAATCAAAATGCAGAGAAATATTTTTCTTAAACTAGAAAAAACTTGTGGAATTCATAAATGGCTTCAAGTAATAAATACGACAAATTTAGATATATAATTAGTATGCTTTGTTTAATACACACTATATTCTTAATTAGGACTCTGATATGTTTATATTGACAAAAAAATACACGGAAAAAATAACCAGATATAGCATGCTTGAGCAAATTATGACATTTAAAAAATACTTAAAAAAACAATCGTATAGAACAAATAATTTATTATGTCACAAAGCAACAAATCACTTCAATTACACTTTAAAACTACAACAACAAGAAAAGTATGCTTACATACATTGAATAATAGTCACAGGTGGAACAAAAAAGTTTAAAAAATCATAAAATATATATAATAATGTAGCTCATCAAATAATTTGAGCCATGTGCTTCGAGGTTGCCGCGTAGCACAAGGGTTATGGGTTCAATTAATCAAGCCGGAAATGATTCTGGATTTTTTAAGGACGCCGTTCAAAGTTAATGTGTACGGGGCTGTTGGTGGTTGTGGGAATATGGCAGCAGTAGGAGGTGTTGTGCGAGACAAGGCTGGTATGTGGTTATTTGGTTTTGCACCAAGCATTGGTAATGGTATTACAAGCGGAGCTCTGGGCTGTCCATGATGCTCTCGTACATTCATGGCATCGAGGTTATCATAGGATTGAGCTTGAGACTGATAATACGGCTGTCGCGGACATATTAATTGGTTGTTCTATGGCATTAGCTGGTTCTGCCCTGGTGGCTCGTGTCAAGGACCTTATCTTCCGAGATTGGGAGGTGCCAACTCGGCGAATCTGTCGGACTGCTAACGTTATTGCTGATAAGCTCGCAGCTATTTCTCGAGGAAGGCCTGTGAGGGAACTCGTCTTTGATACGCCATCGAATGAGATGATAGATATACTGGTTAGGGAGCAAATTCCCTAGACATTAAGCCTTTCTGTATGATCGAAAAAAAAAATACCGCCGTTTTAAAAAAGAAGTCCAAATGCAAGAGCAACAAGGGAAGCAAACACCGCCGGCACAAAGGTTGTGGCATCCGAGGTTGGACTTGGGGCCGAAGCATCAGCTGCCGCGACATTTTAGACCGTAAAAAGGGCCACCAAAACAATCGCCACGGCCCAAAATAAACTCATCCTCGATCCCTCCATTGTTGATAGAAGATGTGAAGACAGAAAAAATGTGAACAAATGGAGAATAAGCAAGTTGGAATTGCATAAAATGAGATTCGATATAGATGATTGGGGGCAAGAACAAATTTTAGAGGGTTACGGGCAGGCTGCCCAATATGAGTTGGTTCAATATTTTTCATAAGCATATGTAGACCTACAAATGATTTTACAAAATACAATTAGAAAATAACATGAAATGTAAATCTAATAACATAAACATAAAAATTATCAAAATTTATATAACACAAAATATGAACTTATAAAAAATTATAAAGAATAAATGTTTTAAATATAATTATTTACATAGAAAAATATACAAAAACAATTAGAATAAACCTGATTTTTTAGGCTGCCCGTTTGTTGGGACATAGTGGCTGGCCTTAACCTTTAGGTGTCATTAGTCATTACAGCTGTCACCAATGGTTTTTTGTGGCCTTTCGTTTGAGGGTCCCCGCCCTAACGATATTTTTCTATGGGATGGCGAGCGGGCAACTCGATTTTATAAAAAAAAGGAAAAACTTCATAAATAGTACCCACCTATTTTTATATTACTGTTTTAATACCTTAACTATTTTTTTGACAAAGTAATATCTAACCTTTCGTTTTCATTTTGGTACCCCACCTTTAAAAAATTAACGGCATATTGGTTAGGAGAGAGAAAATCACATGTGGCAAGATGCCACGTTATTTTCTCTATCCTAGTCAGCATGCCACGTCGACTAAAATTATAAAAAAAAGCACGTGGCATGCTGACTAGGAGAGAGAAAATGATGTGACAGCCTACCACATGTAATTTTCCCTCTCCTAGTCAGCAAGCTATTAATTTTTTAACGGTAGGTACCAAAATAAAAATAAAATGTAACATTAGGTATTATTTTGCCAAAAATATATAGTTTGGGTACTAAAACAATAATGCGAGAATAAGTGGGTACTATTTATTTACTTTTCAAAAAAATAATTATATTTTACAAAATTTTAGAGTAATATTTAAAGACTATTTTATTCACAAAAATGAAAAAAAATAAAAAGACTATTTTAAGCCTATATGAATTGATGTTATATATAGTCTGAGTTTAACTTTTCTTAAGACAATTTTGGCAGTTGAGATGAATAATTAATAATAAATTTTATTTTATTATCTTTGTACTTGTTAAAATTAATAACATGTAGAACTCATCCAGTGGTCTTAATGAAAAAATAGATAGTGTTTATTTTAATAGACTCAGTTCAATTATTTTGTCCGCAAGGTGTGTACACTATTAAATGATTAAGAATATAATCACATGTAGACTATTAAAAAATAATAATATGCATAACTTTTATGTTAATTGTGAAAAAATTAAATAAGACTAATCTAAAGGGACACATGTAGAACTTTCAACGCTAAGATTAATAGCATCATTTTTATCAATCAAATAAGATTGAATGAAACTTTACTTTTTATTATAAAATACATTTATTTAAATTTTTTATATTAACTTAATATAATTTTACTAATAACTAAATATTTATAATAATTTGAAATAAAATAAGTAATTATAGTTATTTTTGTTTGTTCAGATAAATTACTTTTGTGTTTGTTTATATTATAAATCAATCATTGATTTTTTTTTTTCATAGGAAATGTAGGGTGATGTGAGCTGTTGGGACCCTTTAATACTCAATGGCATTCGTCAATTATAAATTTTCAAATGGGTTTTGAAATGATGACGTTGGTGATTAGTTGTAACATCTTTTTTTTCAATGGCTTAAATGAAAAAAATAAGTGCTTAAAATTTTTTTTTTTAATTTTAGGTGCTTAAAGTATATTTTTATAAAATTTGTGCTTAAAGTTTTAAAAGTTATAATTTTAGGTGCCTAAAATATTTTTTGTAAAAATAGGTGCCCAAAGTTTCAAAAGTTACAATTTTATGTACTCCAAATATGTCACGTGTCAAGCATTGATTGGTTAAAAAAATTTAACACCCATTAACGGTCAGACACCTAAAATTATAACTTTTGAAACTTTGGGCACCTATTTTTACAAATAATACTTTATGTACCTAAAGTTCAAAAAAGACATACTTTGAGCACCTATCTTTCATTTAAGCCTTTTTCAATAATTATTTATTAACCATCTTTTAATTTCTTTTTTTTATTATTATCAAAAACCATTTTTTAAAGTCAATAACCTAATTTTGCTTATATATATTGTTATAGTTTTGTGAGAGAAAATTCACAGAGAAATTAATTTACTTGATTCATATAAACATATTTAGGAAGTTGTATTTTTTTATATAAAGTATTAGTGTCCCTCGCGTATTCATTAAACGTTCTAAATAAAAATTAATTTTGTTAAGTTGAATGAGATCACAAAGACGATAAAATTCTTTCATCAATCAAAATTCTTTAAATTAGAACCTCGAAGTTGCCATCTACATTTTCAGCCTCACATCCACAATTTCCATCTATAGATTTTTTCAAGAATTAGGGAGAATTGACTAAAATATTGTCTTCTAATTTTGTTTTCCCTAAATATGGTAAAACTCAAATTATTCTTAAAATATTGCACTTTCTACCTGAAAGTGAAGTCGGATCCTTTTGCCACCGTCTATAAACAATATTTTCATTATTCGGATTAAAAAATCAAAGATGGTGCCAAGAGGCACCGTCTATAAACAGTGCAACATAGAAGACAGTACCACCAGATTCCATCTTCAAACAGTGGCTACAGTGCCACGTGACAGCCAATCAGCCACGCGAGCACTGTTCAAAGACGTTAGCAAATGGCACCGACATTAAACAATGCTCACATCACATGGTGTTTTAGCCGGTGCAGCTTTGCGCAGTGGCAGGCGTGACATGCATGGGGTTGGTAGGCAAGGGTTGACAGGCAACAGAGAAAATAATAAGTTGGGTGGGGAGGTGGTTGTAAAATAAATAATTCGGTTAGAGTATTAATGGGATGTGTGGTTTGAATTTTTAAGTTAAATAGGGGATAAAGTGCGGAGTGAAAATGTGTAGGAAAAATACCCTTAAAATTTTGGTTGAGAAGAAGAAGGAGAAAAAATACGATAAGTATGAGTTTGATTTTTAAATTTAGTAATATGATTTTGTTTTTAAATTGTATTTCATATCTATTATTGTTATAATTGTGTAGGAAAGTTGAAGAAGAGGAAGAAAGATTTGAAGTAAGTTTAATTTGAAGAAGAAAAAAAAAGATTTGAAGTAATTTTGTGAAATTTGTTTGAGAAATTTTTAATGTGGTAATTTTATTGTTAATTTTGTAGGAAAATAGAAGTAGAGGAAGGAAGATTTGAAGTAAGTTTGGTGAAATTTATTTAACTTATTTGCAAATTAGTAACTAATTTATATATGGTCATCATAATTTTTTTTAATTTATGGATGTGCATGTAAAAAACACTATATTTTTAACACTAAAAATTCAATTTCAAACGTTGAAATCAAAAATATCAAATGTAAAAAATTAATTATTAGATTTAAATTTTTGTAGTAAGTAAATTGTTTTAACCTATTTTTAATGTAGTAAGTAAATTGTTTTAACAGTTTTTTCAAACAATCAAAAATCAAAATTAACTAAATATTCGGTTAATTTACTTACTCCTAATTCAAAATGTTATATATAATTATCTAGGTAATGCTTTAATTTCAAACATATATGAAATTTGTAAAAGAAATTAATACTTTTCATTAAGGTTAATTCATTTAAGTTTAATTGTAAATTAATGCATTTAGAATTTAATTTTTTAAGTAATTTATTGTATTTAGTTAGTATAATTTAATGTACTTTTGATATGATTTAGAGGGAAAAAAGAAGATAATATTTAAACTTGAGTAGTATAATTTAATTTAATGTATTGTAATTTTTTTTAGAATTTTAATTTTATGGAGATAATAGTTTAAAGTAAGCTATAAATTAATGATAATTATTTGATGGAAAATTTTGAGTAATTTAATTTAGTAGTGAGTAAACAAAGTTTAATTATTTATTTTAACATTTTTTAGAATTTAGTTATGCAATTTTTAATTAAACTAAAAAAATTAAATTATATTTATTGTTATTATTATTATTATTATTATTATTTTAATGTAGTAGATTTAGTCCAGGTTACTAATATTTTTTTACTTGTCATGATTGATGTTTTGAATATTTTTGTTTTGTGTTAAATAGGTGGTTGAAGGTGAAAAATTTGTAGAAGAATTTTTGTGTGAAAATTGAGTAAAGAATTGTCCCGGGCTATTTTTTATTTGACTATGATTATTATTTTTTAACGTAGTAGATTTAGTCACGGTTCATTCGACTTTTGAATTATATTCGAATTATTGAATTTTTACGTTTTGGTCACTATCTCATAACTTTTTCAATTGAACTCCGATTCAGTCGCCATTTTTTTGAAGTTCAAGTTTTGTGATGAACATAAAATTAAAAATATTTCCTACTAATAAAATGCAAAAATTCGTTGGTCCTTGAAACTTTTATAAATTTACAGATTAGTCCTTCAACTTTGAATACTTAGCAATTTGGTTCATAATTATTAAATCAGAATTAAGCAATATGATAGTAGTAAAAACATAAAATATTTTTGAATGTCCTTGAACTAATTAATACTGATGCAAAGTAGAATATTTTCGAATACAAACAGAAATCACTAAGGCATAGGCACGTATCTTGGTTCATTTGGAAAGTTTGATCTCAATGCCCTCCATCCCTAGATATGGTACATCTCTTTCGTTGTCCCTTCTCCCTATGATGAAGATCCATACTGGTATAGATGCGAGTCGATCTAGGTCGGCCAGTTGGAGTTCTACGAGTCTAGGACCCGGTAACCATTTTTCATGCTCCACTGATGGCCAATACTTTGAATTCACGAACGGTAGGAACTCACTTCTGTAAATATTGATCATCCTGTGGAGATTGAAGTATTCATCAACATAGGTGTACGGTCAACCCCTACAACCATACATGTTGTAACTGCATGAGCACATAGATATCTCCATGCCTGGAACGCGCCACAGTCACACCACATACATCCAAAATCGACTCAAAATACATTTGAGTGTGTTAGTTCATTGTTGAGTCTAGAACCAACAATATCAAAACTCTAATTAATTTGGTTGAACCTATGAACATTCATTGATGTTGTATTCTTCACATTATCTTGCATTTTCCTCACAAGCTCTGAACCCCAACTTTACCCATATTTATTAAAGACTCGATTTGCTTCCCTTTAACGGTCCAAACTTTAGCCAACCTATAGTACGTCTCTTTCACCAAGCTTGCTATTTGGAGATGTCGTGATCCTTTTAGTACTCTATTTATACACTCCACAAGGTTGGTTGTCATTTGTCCATATCATCTACCACCTTCATCATATGATTGGACCCATCTTTCCCTCTCGATATTGTTTGCCCAACTCCAAACGCGCTTGACATACTTCATTATATTGTCCACCTTCTTCTCAAAATCTGGCCGCAGTAGTAGATATCCTGTGTCATAATATATGTTGTTAGTATCGAGAAAAATAAAACATATAAATGGATAATTACCAATGTTTATAATCTTATTGCAAAGGTATTGGTTATTGAATTGTTCGTAACTGTACTTACCAATGTGACGAACACAATACGTGGGATATACGTACGGAGGTGTCCAACGACTTCCGTCTTGATTAATTGCTAATTTGATACCCGACCCTCAATCGAATATAATGCAAACCTCATCTTCTCAGATGACATGCTCACGTAAATTGCTTAAAAAGAAATTATAAGCTTTCCGTCGTCTTATGCTCAACAATTGCGAATACAATCGGTAATACATTGTTCTCACCATCTTTCGCAACAGCAATCAGCAGTACACGAGAGTATCTCCCGTACAGCCACATGCCATCGACTTGGACCATACGTTTGCAATATGGAAAGCCTTTAATGCATGGCTTGAACTGTAGGGAAACGCTGGTACAACCAATGGCTCAGCGAAAAATTATCCGACGAATTTCGCCAGTGATCCATGTACAAGGAACGAATATGGGGTGAAAAAATGGATGAAACGTTATCTCAAATAAATCTGATAACTAGAGGGACGTAGGAGAATCCGATTCTTCCAGTCAAGATGTCGAGTCCAAGTCGTTACAGCAGCGTTACAACCTCTACGCAGCCCACCCGAATAAAACGAACAATATTTTACTTCTCTAACTGTTAGAGAGGTTTTTAGCAATAGGTATGAGTGTTCAAAATTTCGGTTAACCAAATTAACCGACCGAACCGATTTTTTTCCGGTTAGTCGGTGAATTTTAGGTTCGGTCGGTTAACGGTTAATGATTTTTTCAAACTTCAGTTATCGGTTAATTCGGTTCGAAATCGGTTAATTAACTGAATTACCCAAAATTTTTATATTTTATATATTATATATTTATTTTTGGTCACTAAACTTTTAAAAATTATAAAATGGTCATTAAACTTTATCAAATTAGCACAAAATGATCATTAAATTTATTAAATTATTAAAAAATAATCATTAAAATTTTCAATATTTATCAATAATTTATAATGTGCAATAAATCAATGATTATTTTGTAATAATTCGATAAGTTTAATGGTTGTTTTATAACTTTTGAAAGTTCAGTGGCTAAAAAGATTATTTTAACATAGCTTAGTGACCATTTGTGTAATTTACCAAAAAATTTATAACAAATTTCGGTTAATCGAATTAACCCAACTTTTGCCAGTTCGGTTAAAAATTTTTGAAAATTTTTTGGTTTGGTTAACGGTTAATAGGAAAAAAAATTGTTTAATAAAATTTTAGAAGTTCAGTCGGTTAACCGAATCAACCGTTTGAACACCCCTATCAATAGGCATATCTTTAGCTGCTAGACCTTATGCCTTTATATAGCATTCTACTTTAATTAGATTTCTTTAGGGATGTTTCTATTTTAATAGTATTTGATAATTACAATAATTATCTAGTATTAAAATATATATGACCGAAATTATCTATAATTACAATAATTATAATAATTTCAATTTTAACTAATTTCGTGTACAACAAGTTTGCACACATGCTATCTAGTCGATATTTGTTCGTTTCAATCATAGGGTGTGACCCTTGTAGGTTCATGTAACGTTAGCAGTAATATCTAGAACAATTCTAATATTATAAGCAATGAGTGGCATCTAGCAATACATCATTGTTACCTAAGTTACAGGAAGTCGTGGTTCGACATAACCTCTTCGTGATTAACTATATTTCATGTATTACATCCTTTTGTCCTTTATATCTAGATCAGACACAAGTCATGGAATAGTCACACTTGTATAGTCCATCTAATATTTGTTGATATCTTGAGTAGACTACAATAAACGAATAACTATGATATCTCATATCAATTTATCCGAGCATGGCCTTGCACTTCTAGTCTCACTCAGTCAAGTGGTCTGTGATATTACTTCTATTATGTAGAAGGGACAAATCCTATCTTGATCAACCATATCTCGCTACATAGATTGTGACATATCCAAAATCAGTTTTTATAGTGTAGTCAGTTACGACACGCGTTTGACTGTATCAAAATATGTCACTCACAATGTTGAAATAATGATGATCTCAAGTCTAAGGATCATACATGTAGTTATCACTATGAGCAATGTTGTGACTGTCATATAATAATCGAAGAAACATGCTCATAGCGGGTCAGTCCAGTATGTCTTTCTCTAACACATACTTATGTATTGATTTTGAAATCTCCATGCCAATGACAACACTTTGTCATCAATCAACTACATATTAGTCTTAATGCATTATTGTTGTCCATGCCCACAATAATACTCGACTAAGGACATTTAAGAATAACCACATTATTCTAAGTACTTTATTATAATTCAATTTATTTATTTATGCGCAGAATAATAACTAAAATAACCATAATGGCTTTATATTAATAAACAAGATAAAATAAATGTCTTTTACAATCATCTTATGATTGGTCTTTGGGCATACTCCAACATGAACGCCCAGAAAAGTCGATGGAAAAATTTATGCCCTTCAACAAGTTAGCCTTCTCGGTCGTATGCATCTGTGGTTTGATACCCCACTATGGTACCTGGGATGAAACGTGTCATTGCTAGTAATAAAGTCGATAACTCATTGTACGACTTATCGTAATCACCATACACTGACTGCATTGCTTTATCCCTTGCACACCATCCCTTCTTGTATTTTATCTGATATCCAAACTGTTGCGCAATGGTTGCCTGAATCACTAAAATGAGAACCCTTGGATTTGATTCAACCAACTTCATCACGCGATGGCTTATTATATTCGAGTCTAATTTGCGGTGGTCTAGGTCGATGGAAGTTTGTAAACATGTGTGATCGCCATTGTACTTTGTGACCTCCCAAGTATTTTTCCTCTGAAGCTTTGACACTCAGATCTTTCACTTGCACTTTTGTCCATATTTCACACACTTGAAAAAGAAAATCCTCTAGCTGGATTCTACAACAACGTAGTCCACATATTTATTGATGTTATAGTCTTTAACTGCCAATGTAGCTTCATTCTTTTTATTAAATTGAAGCCCAATCGATAATTCACCATGTTGACACGAAGTTAATTAGGGCTTATCCGGGAATTGAGGCGCCCTCATCGTATCAAATCTACTAAGCTCATGTGAGAAGAAGGTTCATACCATGTAATGTCGTCCCTGGTCAAAAAGAATTCTCTAACACCAAAATCAGGGGTATCACCAACGTCATCAGAGAACAAATTGGGATCCCCAATATCTTCATCTTTGCTGGAATCTTCAAGTGTTTCTCCCCATCAACCTCGTAGGTTTTCTACATCAACATCAACAGTCGGATCAACAATCGGCCCGTATGATGATGCATATGTCGAAGGCCCAGCTGTATGAAATGCACTCAATGTCCCACTTGCCAACATTGCGACAAAACTGCCTCCGGACATATCAATCTCATTACCGAAACCCATTTGAGCAGATTCTTCAACTATGTTTCTGGATGGGTCGAGAACATCATGCACCTCAGCAAACAACTTGATATTCGAATCTCCATAAATTCATGCTCTGCAATCATTATTCCAACACCAGTATTATCTTAGAGAGTGATTGCAGAATATCTAACTGGATTGTAACACGTCAGCCACCGGTACCGTAAATCATGAATCTCAGCTCTAATTTTCTCGAATATCTTTTCCTTCAATTCTCGAAGCGTGATTTCCTTTTCAAATCTCATCTTCGTAATGCTTTCAGATTCAAATACAATCCAACATCAGTTTTCATCATTTGTCCATTGTAATGGACAATCGTCATAAATCTAATTATTGCTCATTTTCTCTGCATGTTCACAACACATAAATAGATTTCCAATCAGAACATACTGAATCAAAATGAACATACTAAATTTTAAATTATTGTTACTAGCATCGGGGACGAGTTCTTTTCGAATATATATTTTTATAAATATCAAAATTAATTTTTTAAAATATATTTTGAATATATTTTTTAATATACTGAATTATTTTTGCCTTCATTTTAACCATATTTTGATTTTTTTAATATACTAAATTATTTTTCCTTTATTTTAACCATATTTCGAATATATTTTTTCAATTCTAATTTTTAAAAATAAACATATTTCAAATGAATATACAATTTAAAATTTAAAATTTTCGTACTAATTACGTTATAACATACAATTTAAAAAATTAAATTACAATTAATAAAATAAGAATATTACTAAATTAAAAAAACACTTACAATATTTTCTCCAAATCTTCTTCCTCCTCCTTCTACTCTATTAACTCAAAAAAATCAAATACACATTATACCATTTCTCACCTTCAACCTCTATTTAACACCATAACATTTAATCTCAACCACTCATCCAACAACCCATCCCTGATCAAAAATAAAATCAATTCTCGGTGCCCCATATTCAAACTTGCCCCCTGCCATGCATGCCACGCTGACCAAAGCTGCCATGTAGGTCGTTCACATGCGACATTGTTTGAAGTCGATGCTATTTGCTACCGTCTTTAAATAGTGCATGGGTGGCTGGCTTGCACGTGGCACTATGGCCACTGTTTGAAGACAGAATCTGCTGGTACTGTCTTCTATGTTGCACTGTTTATAGACAGTGCCTCTTGGTACCGTCTTTAATTTTTTTAATCCAAATAATAAAAATAATGTTCATAGACGGTGACAAAAGGATCCGATTTCACTTTCACTGTAGAAAGTGCAATTTTTTGGGAAATAATTTGGATTCTACCATATTTTAGGAAAAAATAGAAGAAAATGTTTTAGTCAATTCTCCAAGAATAAGACAAATTGATTCACGAGCACTTAGTTTATAGCCATGCATCACACCAAATTCCATTGTATATGGTCACCAAATGCTTTGCTCATTGCTCTTTTCTCCTTCCCGTATAAAACCATGTTTTAATGTGATGGAAATATTTCAAATAGAAATTCAAATGATCCATTATTCAAATCCACAAAATTCATACAAGGCAAATAAAATGTGGAGTTATTATATATAAATATAGATATAATACTTCGACTAGAAATCTCTGTCTCTTTCCGGTGTTCTTATTTATGTCCCATATTAAAAAATTAGGTTTAGAGTTTAAAGTTAGGGTTTACGAAATTAGTGGTAGGGTGTATTTTTTAAGATTTAGGGTTTATGGTTTGAGATTTAAAATTTATGATTAGGCTTAGAATTTAATTTTTTGGTTTGGGCATAGAAGGGAGCACCGAAAAGGGGAAGAAGATTTTGTCCTAATACTTCAATTACTTATTGTCCGCAATTTTTTTTCGAATGGTCTAAAGTTAATTACAATGTAGTATCTGTTTATACATATTCTTAACCATTTGACAATGCGCACACACCTTGCAGACGAAGCGATTGAACCCAAGCTTCCTAGGATGAACATTATGTAATACCCCAATATTAGCTTAGTGACTAAAATGCAAGGAATTAAAAGTTAGTGGTTTTAGTTTAGTGACTAAAACGTACAATTTTAAAGTTTGGTGGCCAAAGTGAAAAGTTGGGAAAAGTTTAGGGACCAACATAGTAATTTTTCCAATAAAACTTTTTATGGAGAAAATGAATAGTTTATCCCTGTATAAGAATTTTGGTGGGAATCGAATTTTTTGTACGGGATTTGTGTGAAAAGCTATAAAGGGAATAAGTTTCGGAAATTTATTCGAATGATTATTCGAACTCAGAAAATTATGAAAATTTTATGGAAGCCTTAGAAAGACTTGAGGAATATGATAGTATGGTTTTTGAATCGTTTTTATTCGATTTAAATTCGATTCTATGCAGTATTTTGGTAAAATAGGTGAAAATGGCATTTTTGAAGATAAGTTGGTTCATTAAGGGCAAAAAGGTCATTTCACCCTTACTTTATGATTATCATTGATTATTTTGGATAAGAATAAACAAGTGTTGAGATATGATTGGTTATAATTCAAGGGTATAATGGTCTTTTGACTATTAAAGAATTATTATTATTTAATTTGGTATATATTATGCCATTTGGCATTAAAATAAAAAAGAAAAGTTGGAATTTTCTCCCATCTTTCTCTCTTGCCATGAAGCTCCAAGAAAAGGGGTAAGCAAATTTAAATTCCATTTTTAAGCTTTTTGGATTGGTTTTGGGGTTAAGATAAGAAATAAGGAATTGTTCTTCATCAAATTCTCTATCATTTGGTATAAGTTTTGCATAGTTTCCATGTCTCTAAGTAGAGTTTGGTGATTTGGGTGGATGAAGAACATGATTGAAACTTATGTTTTAATGGTTGTTCATGTTAGAAATAAGCTTATGATGTTGTTTCTATGGTTCAAATGATGGAAATTTCAAGGAAAATGGTTAAGTGACCATTCGGTTAGATTAGGAAATTAGGGGAAATTATGGCAAAATTATTTTGATGATGGAAATGATGAGAATGATGTTATGCAAGCTTGATTTTGTTGTTTTGATGAAGAAATAATCATGTTCTTGAAAGATGGAAAAGTTAGGGTTTATGTCAAGTATGGAATTTAGGGACATGATTGAAGAAAGAATAGTTTATTATGATCATATAAGTTGTTTGGAAGGAAAATCCCTAATTATTTTGCATTAGGGACCAAATTGTAAATTTTGGAAAGTTTAGGAACTTGGTTGTTAAGCTTGTTTTTGAAGTGTGTTGGGTTGAAAAATCAAGTTAAGTGACTTGGATGTTGATTTTGAAGTTTATTCTAATTTTGGGACCATTTTGTGAATTTCGGAAAACTCAAGGACCATTATGTCAATTCTTAAAGTTTAGGTCCTAAAGTGTAAATGGTGAGAATTGTAAGGATTTGGCTTGAAAAATGGTGTTTGGAGGCTTAAAAATGTCCTTAGGGACTAAAATGTAAATTTTGGGAAAAGTTGGAAATTTAAAGAATAGTTTAAAAAATATTGGTTCGAATATGAAAATTTTATCGGATCAATTTTTGTAAATAATGGATAGTTATTCATTTACTTTCTATTATTTTATATATATTGAGTATGTTCTAACATATGTTTTGAAATGGTATATGTTATTTTCATCTAGATACCGATAAAGATCAAGGTCGTACTAATAGACCGGGAAAAGAAAAAGTTCGAGACTAATCGAATAATAAAAAAGGGGCATTACAAGGCAAAGGTGAATGCATATATGTTTTTAGCATGGTACTTTATTTTAATGAGTTACAGATTATGGTAGTATACCATGAATATTATAAAGCATATTGGGGTATGAACTACTCCAATATAAAATGTTTTACGTGATGCATGTATGGATATTGTGTTATTTGCCCTTGGTAATGTAACAATATATTATTTGATTATGGATTAGGTGATTTAAAGGCATCACCAATCATATAAGTTGGTTAGTTGGTTTAAATGCACCATCAACCGTATAAGTTGGTTAGTTGGTTTAAAGGCACCATCAACCGTATAAGTTGATTAGTTGGTTTAAAGGCACCAACAACCATATAAGGCATTCTACGAGTTAATGACACTGGAGGAGTATTATAAAGTTATTGACACTTCAATGTGTATCATAAAGTTAACGGCACTTTAAAGTTTCATATATGTTATAGGCACTTTATTGTGTCTGCAAGTAATAAAGAATAGTACTTTTAAAGTACTTAATATTTACCTTGGATTATATTCTGGTATTGCGAAGTATGTATTTTTTTTATAAACATCAGGTTTTTAGAAAGTATCATGCATTATAAAGATTTTATATATGTTACTTATTTATGTCTCACTAAGTTATACTTAACGTGTATTTCTGTAATACGCGTAGGTAAACCGGAGTTGGATTGGACGGAGCTGTTGCATCAAATCTTTTGTGAAGACATAACGTTGACAGGTTATTTTCAGTGCTTATGACATCCTGGTTTTATATGTGAATAGTGACATGTATGAAATAACCTGTTTAATTTGTTAAAAGATAAAACCGGCATGCTTTGTAATGATTTCATTTATGTATAATGAATAGTATGCGATATGTATAACTTCTGCGTTTTTATGTTAGAACTTAGTTTTAATGTTATTGTTATCCATAAGATAATTGAAATTTTGAAATAGCCCTGATTCTTAAGGTAAAATAATTTTTAATTTACTGTGACATTTCCGACTCGTGTTCGGTGTACGAATACGAGAAGAGAGTGTTACATTTATTGGTATCAGAGCTATTAGGTTTAGTCCGTTCTGGAGTAATTTAAACTCAAAGAAAGTATTTTAAAGAGTACATGCCACTAGGATGTCCTATTTACTTGAAAATGAAACTTGTTTGATTGTTGCAATTGCTTATTATTTTAAGTATATGTTGAGTACATATGTCGGAAGGAGAGGGATCTCGACATGCTACTCGACATGTGGGGCCTGAAAATGCCCCAGAGGTCGAAGAGGAGGTACAACAATCGGTACAGCAGGAAATGCCAGTACAGGACCGGAATACATTTATGCAGGCTTTATAGGCGATTATAAATAGACCTCCTCGGATTTCGGTGCCTAAAGAGTTAAAGAAGCTGCAAGCTCCTGATTTTAAAGGTGACATAGATGCAAATCCGGCGTTTGCAGATTTCTGGCTGAATGATATACAGACTGAGGAAAGTTAGAAGGTGTAGTTTCCTTGCTGAGGGAACAAGCTTTGGTCTAGTGGAACAATGTTACTGCTCGTGTTCATGAGGAAATGAATTGACAGTTTTTCCTCCGCGAGTTTAGGAGGAAATATATTGGAGATGTTTTTGTTCGAGAGATGAGACAACAGTTCATAGATCTTAAACAAGAAAGGTGTTCGGTTTATGAATATGAATGTGAGTTCAATAGATTGAGCATATTTGTTTTTGAACTGCTACCGAACGAGAAAGCTATCATGGACAGCTTTATAAGTGGCTTGGATACACGATATCAAGAAGTATTAGTGGCTTTTTCTCCCCGAGATTTCTAGGATGCTGTTAACCGAGCAAAAGCAATGGAAAATGTTAAAGAAAAGCTGAGAAAGAATCTCAAGGCCAGAAAAGAAGTGACGGGACATTTTTTACTTCGCGATCATCAAAGCGAGGTAAGGGATATTTACAACAGGAAAGATTTGAATTTTCAGCACCCCAAGAACAAACAATACAAGCTGAAAAATTTAAAAATATTTCGACAACAACAAAGAATTCTGGAAATCAACAAGGTCATCCCCGATGTGAGAATTGTAACCGGAAACATTTTGGGGAGTGTCGAAAGATCATAGGAGTATGTTTCCGCTGTGGCGAGATTGGACATTTTACACGTGACTGCCCAAGTCAAGGTGATAGATCGGTTCAAATAGAAAGATCTGTTCGATTGCAAAGAGGCGGAAGTCGAGGATATGTAGGATCGTCCAGGATGGGTTTTCGAAAAGAGACTGAAGATGTTGCAGAATGAAATGATTGAGCTTCAGCTAGAGTTTATCATATTCGGACATATGATAATAGAGATGACAGAGAAGAACCCGATATTGTTACAGGTACGTTCTAAAAATTCGAGGACAATTTTTTTTAAGGGGGAATTGTAATACCCCAATATTATCTTAGTGACTAAAATGCAAGGAATTAAAAGTTAGTGGTTTTAGTTAGTGACTAAAACGTAAAATTTTAAAGTTTAGTGGCCAAAGTAAAAAGTTGGGAAAAGTTTAGGGACCAATATAGTAATTTTCCCAATAAAAATGTTTATGGAAAAATGAATAGTTTATCCCGTATAAGAATTTTGGTGGGAATCGGATTTTTGGTGCGAGATTTGTGTGAAAAGCTATAAAGGGAATAAGTTTCGAAAATTTATTCGAATGATTATTCGAACTCAGAAAATTATGAAAATTTTATGGAAGCCTTATAAAGACTTGAGGAATATGATAGTATAGTTTTTGAATCGTTTTTATTCGATTTAAATTCGATCCTATGCAGTATTTTGGTAAAATAGGTGAAAATGGCATTTTTGAAGATAAGTTGGTTCATTAAGGGCAAAAAGGTCATTTCACCCTTACTTTATGATTATCATTGATTATTTTGGATAAGAATAAACAAGTGTTGAGATATGATTGGTTATAATTCAAGGGTATAATGGTCTTTTGACTATTAAAGAATTATTATTATTTAATTTGGTATATATTATGCCATTTGGCATTAAAATAAAAAAGAAAAGTTGGAATTTTCTCCCATCTTTCTCTCTTGCCGTGAAGCTCCAAGAAAAGGGGTAAGCAAATTTAAATTCCATTTTTAAGTTTTTTGGATTGGTTTTGGGGTTAAGATAAGAAATAAGAAATTGTTCTTCATCAAATTCTCTATCATTTGGTATAAGTTTTGCATAGTTTCCATGTCTCTAAGTAGAGTTTGGTGATTTGGGTGGATGAAGAACATGATTGAAACTTATGTTTTAATGGTTGTTCATGTTAGAAATAAGCTTATGATGTTGTTTCTATGGTTCAAATGATGGAAATTTCAAGGAAAATAGTTAAGTGACCATTCGGTTAGATTAGGAAATTAGGGAAATTATGGCAAAATTATTTTGATGATGGAAATGATGAGAATGATGTTATGCAAGCTTGATTTTGTTGTTTTAATAAAGAAATAATCATGTTCTTGAAAGATGGAAAAGTTGGGGTTTATGCCAAGTATGGAATTTAGGGACATGATTGAAGAAAGAATAGTTTATTCATATAAGTTGTTTGGAATGAAAATCCCTAATTATTTTGCATTAGGGACCAAATTGTAAATTTTGGAAAGTTTAGGGACTTGGTTGTTAAGCTTGTTTTTGGAGTGTGTTGAGTTGAAAAAACAAGTTAAGTGACTTGGATGTTGATTTTGAAGTTTATTCTAATTTTGGGACCATTTTGTGAATTTCGGAAAATTCAAGGACCATTATGTTAATTCTTAAAGTTTAGGTCCTAAAGTGTGAATGGTGAGAATTGTAAGGATTTGGCTTAAAAATGATGTTTGGAGGCTTAAAAGTGTCCTTAGGGACAAAAATATAAATTTTGGGAAAAGTTGGAAATTTAAAGAATAGTTTAAGAAATATTGGTTCGAATATGGAAATTTTATCGGATCAATTTTTGTAAATAATGGATAGTTATTCATTTACTTTCCATTATTTTATATAGATTGAGCATGTTCTAACATATGTTTTGAAATGGTATATGTTAGTTTCATCTAGATACCGATAAAGATCAAGGTCGTACTAATAGACCAGAAAAAGAAAAAGTTCGAGACTAATCGAATAGTAAAAAAGGGCATTACAAGGCAAAGGTGAGTGCATATATGTTTTTAGCATGGTACTTGATTTTAATGATTTACAGATTATGGTAGTATACCATGAATATTATAAAGCATATTGGGGTATGAACTACTCCAATATAAAATGTTTTACGTGATGTATGTATGGATATTGTGTTATTTGCCCTTGGTAATGTAACAATATATTATTCGATTATGGATTAGGTGATTTAAATGCATCACCAATCATATAAGTTGGTTAGTTGGTTTAAAGGCGCCATCAACCGTATAAGTTGGTTAGTTGGTTTAAAGGCACCATCAACCGTATAAGTTGGTTTAAAGGCACCATCAACCATATAAGACATTCTACGAGTTAATGACATTTGAAGAGTATTATAAAGTTATTGACACTTCAATGTGTATCATAAAGTTAACGACACTTTAAAGTGTCATATATGTTAGAGGCACTTTATTGTGTCTGCAAGCAATAAAGAATAGTACTTTTAAAGTACTTAATATTTACCTTGGACTATATTCTGTTATTGCGAAGTATGTAATTTTTTTTTTATAAACATCAGGTTTTTAGAAAGTATCATGCATTGTAAAGATTTTATATATGTTACTTATTTATGCCTCACTAAGTTATACTTAGCGTGTATTTCTGTAATACTTATGACATCCTAGTTTTATATGTGAATAGTGGCATGTACGAAATAACCTGTTTAATTTGCTAAAAGAAAAAACCGGCCTGCCTTGTAATGATTTCGTTTATGTATAATGAATAGTATGTGATATGTATAACTTTTGCGTTTTTATGTTAGAACTTAGTTTTAATGTTATTGTTATCCATTAGATAATTGAAATTTTGAAATAGCCCTAATTTTTAAGGTAAAATAATTTTTAATTTACCGTGACATTTCCGACTCGTGTTCGGTGTATGAATACGAGAAGGGAATTTTTATTGGGAAAATTACTATGTTGGTCCCTAAACTTTTCCCAACTTTTCACTTTGGCCACCAAACTTTAAAATTTTACGTTTTAGTCACTGAACTAAAATCACTAACTTTTAATTCCTTGCATTTTAGTCACTAAGCTAATATTGGGGTATTACACATTATCTGCTTTTTTACAATGATCACTTGTTGGCTGGGACGGATGCATAACTTTATATTAGGGGGCAAACCTATAGAATTCTAGGGGGCGAGCTTATAAAATTTTAGGGGGAAAATAGATTTTCAATGTGAAATGCATAGAAAATTTTTAAAAGATTTTTAAATTATATAAAAAAAATTTAAAATTTTAGGGGGCGAACATCCCCTCCAGCCCCCTCTAAGTCCATCTGCTTGTTGGATTCTACCGTACTCAAATTCTTAAATAGTAAACAAATACATTTAAACACAATCAAATGCACTATTTCTACTGATTAATAACGTGAAATTCTTTTCGTGTGTACGTTCAATTTCCTTTTCGTTTTATTTTCAATTAATGAAGTCTTATTATTTTTTCTTTTTTTTTTGAACAAAGTCTTATTATTTTTCTAAATTTTATTTGATGATAGCTTAAGTGTCACTTCAAAATTAAAAAAAAAATACATTAGATCATATCACTAAATGGAGATAAAGCATGCAATTGTGGGGTTCTGAGCTTTTATCTCATTTTCAGATATAAGTTATTCTGATAAAAAATTTAAAAGAGAAATAACAATAGCTTTATATCAAGTAGTATATTTTACCGGATAAAAGTAAAGGTATATTGCTAAAAAAATACCCTATAACATTTTATTGGATAATTATTCTTCTATTTATCTTTTGAGCATTTTAATCACCAATGTTTCATTTTAAGTTAAATGACTCATTTGTGGATAAAAATTGTTTTTTAACTAACGATAAATGACTTAAAATGAAATGACAAATCAACATGGTAGTAGACGGTGACATACAGGGGCGAATCCAGAAATTTAAACTTGGTAGTTCACCGACCAATAATAAATATAATTGCATGTAAATCAAGAATATTTTGAATAAGTCATCAAAATCTACATTCAAAATGAGATCCACTAATTAGTCGAATGGTGAAGGATGCTCATGTTGTCCCATCTTTTATAGGGTTCATATCCAACATTGTCTTGGAATGTAATTTCTCTATTTAAAAAAATCTACATTAAAAAATTCTCTGTTTTAATAAAAAAATCTGCACTAAAAAACCATAAGAAATTCAAATCAGAAATGACTAGCACATAAAAATGGGTACAATTATTCGCAACGAGTTCTTATATTTTGGTATCAACATACACTAACATCTATAAACAAATATTTCCTATAAAAGTAACCCAACAATCAAGCAATATTTGATCTCCTATGCTATCAGGCAATTTTTTGTGATAGTCATTGCTTAAAGCCACGAGAAGAAGAAACGCTATTTTAAAAGTAGACTCTTGAATGAGTTTCATACTTCTTAGCCTCAACAAGTTGATAGAAAAACTCATTTAAGTTCTTCACATCCTAAAATCTATCATTATTTCGAGTATCAATAATAAAATTTTTCAATGAGTATTCGAAAAACATAGATTCCGTTTCTTAATTTTTTAGGATAAAATTAATTATTAATGATGCAATTCTTTTCGTGAAATCATCACATCTCTTAGATCTTGGATTATCGATATTTAAAAAATAATATATAATATATTAGTATTATATAAAAATAATTCTTTTTACTCTATAAAAAACTAATTAATTCAAAATTATATTTTATTTATTAAAACTAATTTTAAAATAAAATAGTAAATAAATTTTTTTATTCCTATCAATTTTATTAATTTACAATTATATTTTATTTCTTATGAATGCAATCATATCATTTCACCAAAAAATAAATTAAAAATCATTTGGATTTTTTTTATAAAAACAAGACTATAACAAAATTGATGGATTTATAAACTAAACATAAAAATTAGGCCCACCTCTTTTAAGCCCAACTATAATAGTTTAGTTATTTTTAGGTTTTTAGCTTAGAGAAAACTTCAATACACAGTGCAAAATTTAGTTTACACAGACTTTTTAGTTTTTGGGGTTAGAGGCTTAGTTTAAGGTTTAGAGTTTAGAGTTTGAGTTGTAGGGTTTAGAATTTAAGGTTAGTGTTTAAAATTTAGGGTTTATGATTTATGATTTGATGTTTAGTATTTTAGGGTTTAAGTTTAATTTTAATTTATAGTAGAAATAGGCAGACTTATGTAAAATTTATTTTACAATATCAAATTTAAACCATTTAGCTTATCTTTTCTGCTTCGTTGCTGCTGCGTTATTCTTCTTTATCTCTTCTTGCAACTGAAACTTGCAAACTTTTGGTTCAAGAGTAAAAAATATTTTCTCTTTAATCGTAAGTCACTTGACCTAGGAGAAACAATAGTAGATCTGCCCTAGTGACATAACATTGTCATATAGACAAATGTGCCGACTTAATAGAAAGAGACATCAGTTAAAAATAATTTTATATACTGACGTGTCATTCTGTCAAGACATTTCAAGTTATTTGTCGTTCATTGATTAACCGTTTTCATCCATGAAAAACATTTTGACCAAATAATAAAATATTAATAGTTAAAGTGCTTTAAAAAAGAACATAGACAAAAATAACTAATCAGTCAAACATCAGGAATATTTTTTTAACATTATACTAAAAATAATTATAAAATTAACTAATACATTTAAAAGATTATATCTTTAACCTCAGTTAAATAAAAAACCAACTTAAATAAAGCTCTCTCTAATAGACTTGCAAGAGTGATGGACGTCTGTATAGATAAAGCACAAGGAGGCTTTATACCGGGACGACAGATTTCTGACAACATTATAGTTTTTGAGGTGTTGAATTCCTTACAGAAAAATCGCACAGGCAAGCAAGGATTTTTTTGCGTTGAACTGATAATGCGGTGTGTCACAACAGTTTTATATTTTGTGGGATTAAGGCTTTATTTTTTTTTGTTGATGTGGAAAAATTAAGATTTGGGACAAATTAAAATTTTGTAAAAGTTAAAAAAATAAACTTTTGACAAACTAAAGTTTGAGAAACTAAATCCATTTCGATCATTTCGAGGCCGAGGCAAGGGACCCTCTAAGTCCTTTCTTGTTTTTAATATGCGCAAAAGGTCTTTTTAGTATTACAAAATGCAGCAAACTGTCAAGGTCAAGTAAAAGGTGCTAAGATAGGGCGTCGCAGACTAGAGGTTAGTCATTTATTATTCGCCGATGATAGCATTTGTTTTGTGATACCTCAATAGGAGGTGCTTCAAATCTGAATTCAGTTCTGACCGTTTATGGAAGTGCTTTGGGGCAGCGGGTAAATTTCGATAAGTCGTTTTTTTCAGTCATAATGTGTCAGATCCAACAAAATTTGCGATGGCTAACATGCTGGGAGTTCGGACATCGACCAATCCAGAGAAATATCTAGGGCTGCCGACATTAGTTGGAAGAAATAAAAAGGAAACTTTTAGCTATTTTTTTTATCGTTTCAATAAGAAAGTAGAGAATTGGGGAGTTCGATTTCTTTCTATGGGAGAAAAAGAAATCCTTATAAAAGCAGTCTTACAAGCAATCTCGGTATACGCGATGCAATGTTTTCTATTGCCTGCCACCTTGTGTCGATCTCTTGAGCAAATTATGGCAAAATTTTGGTGGAGGAATAATGGATCTCGTCGAGGCATTCATTGGTGCACATGGAGTCAGCTTACTAAGCACAAATCGGAAGAGGGCCTTGGTTTCCGAGACCTATGTCAATTTAACGTGGCTCTTTTGGCTAAGCAATGTTGGCGATTAATCACCCAACCACATTGCTTCTTAGCTCAAGTCATGCAGGCTAAATATTATTCAAATGGTGATTTATTGTCTGCTGAATTGGGTTCTTGGCCATCCTATGTTTGGAGAAGCATTTGGAGTGCTCGATCGTTAATTGAAAAAGGCTATGGCTGGCGAATTGGGTCTAGAAGGCGAGTAAACATATGAAATGATCCATGGATTCTTGGTCCTGGTGATGGTAGGATCAAGAGACAGAATATCAACATCCAATTTATAACGGTTTCTGATCTTATAGATGCAGATTCATGTACATGGAAGCATGATACCCTTGATAGACTGTTTGATACAGGGAATAAGGATCGTATTTGTTGTATTCCTTTGCCGCATTCATAATTACAAGATGATATAATATGGAGATACGATCATACTGGAGTTTATTCAGCTAAGAGTGGATATAAGCTGTTGAGGGATGATAATCCAGGTGATCAATCCAATCTTGTAGGTCGGTTCTACAAGCAAATGTGGGCTGTGAATCTGTCATCGAAGGTCAAAATTACAATGTGGAGGATCGATAACAAATATATCCCGACTTTTGCAAACTTGCAGGACAAGAGACTCAATGTCAATAATGTTTTCTCTCTCTGTCAATCCGCGAGTGAAACAATGGAGCACTTGATGCGAGATTGCTCTTTTGCATCCCATTTGCATAATGCCTTAAATGTGCCTATCGCTCAAAATGTTGCTATGGTCGGCTCATTCAAATGGCTTGTTGTATTTTTTTGTAGTCTCAACGAGAGCCACAAGATGTGTCTTATGGTTTTTTGCTGGACTGTCTGGTTTACCCGAAACAAGGTAGTTCATGAAAATATTGTGCCCTCGGTGACAGATAGTGTAGCTTTCGTCCGGACGTTTCTTGTGGAGTGTGGTTCAATTTTAAATAATGAGAGGGCCAATTCCAATCTCCAACCAGTTCCTTGGCAGGCTCCTCCAGATATTGTCTTCAAGTTTAACTTCGATGCAGCTCATAGTTCACTGTGCAAGTGTGCAACGTCAGGGGTAATAGGGAGAGAGTTCTGGAAATATAATGGCGTCCTGCGCTATTCCACATAGTAAAGTGGTGGATGCTCTTGTGGCTGAGTCTTTAGCATGCTTACAGGCAGTTCGATATGCAAAAGAGTTGGCTTTCAGGAGGGTGATTATCGAAGGTGATTCCCTAAATGTGATCAAGAAGATAAATGAAGGGGCGTTAGATAGATTAGTTATCGCTCCTATTATTCATGATATTCGCACAGCGGCTAGGGACTTTGATAGCATTTTTTTCACTTTTGCCCGACGGGACGCCAATAATGCTGCGCATGTTCTTGCTAGGGATTATCGCACCCAACAGGTTCCATATTACTGGATTGAAGAAGCTCAAGCTCCCACAAGTGCTACTTTGGCTGCGAATCTGGACAGGTCGAAGCTGGCTTCTGCATGATGTTTGTTTGTGCCAGGTTATTTATTCTCAGTTATCTTATTTATCTGCATGTCTAGATGCACTCCGAGCACCCTCAGTTTGAGATGGCTGGTTTTAGTGTTTTTTCTGCTTTCTTGTTTGGAAACTACCAGGGTTGTTTTTTTTTTTTTGCTTTGAACTTATTTGTACATCTTTTATTATCAATAAAATCAGCCGTTTTCAAAAAAAAAAATATAAATATTCGTTTCTGTATTTTCCTTTTTTCAAAAAAATATTTTTCATTTAAAAGAACTACTACGAATAGTGCCAATGAATCTTTCGTAGACTAAGTTGAGGTCATAGATATTTAAAGGCATAAAGTAAAAAATGTACTCAACTCAACGTTTGACTGAATAATCACTTTAACCTGTATTTTTTAAAACAATTCAACCTTTAACGTTTTATTGTAAGTTAAAATGGCATCTCTGCGGATGAAAACTGTTAGTCAACTGATAGTAAATAGCTTGAAATGACGTGACAAATCTATATGACAATGCACACTGACATATCAATATCATATAGATAAATTTGTTGACTTAAAAAAACGTTACATCAGTCAAAAATAATTTTATAAAATTATATAAAATACAAAATAAATTTTTTAGGCCGCTCTACTAACAGAGGCAGACCAGCAACGGAAGATTTACAGAAATAATGTAGGGGAAATTTTTTTCCGCAAAATAATGCATGTGTCAGTTTATTTCCTAAAATAGAGAAATTTTTACAGTACCACTAAAGACGGTACCCGCTGGTACCGTCTTCACCAGGGTTTTAAATAGCGGGCTGCAACCGCGATAGCGGCCGCTATTTCGCAGTATCGTCGCCAGCCGATACTGATATTGGCAAAATTTACGGTAGGAATCAGGTTCACACGAAAAACGGTGGATCGCGGCCGCTATTTAACGAGTAACGGTGAATCGCGACAATAACAGACCGCTTCTAGCGCTTTGAGCCGCCGTCGTCGTCAAGGACCATCGTCCACCGAAGCAACAAGCATCTCCTCATTTGATGAAAAAGAACAGTGAAGAGAGGAAAAGCACTAACAAAGCTAAAAATAAAGAAAAATAGTAAAAGTAGAGCGGAAAAGATGAAGGAAAAGAAAAAAAGAAAATGGAAATGAATGGTTATTCATTCTGGTGATGAGAAAAATGAACAGGTTACATATTGATGAAGATAGGAAATGAACGGTTTCAGGCTTTTAATTTACTTTTTTATTATGTTTTTATTATTTTATTTTTTCAATGCGCAAAGGATATTCTTTATTGGTGGGTTTAAACGGTGCACATTTTTTATAGTATTAATTATTATTTCTTTATTTTACAATAAAGACAGCTGGCTAAAGCCCTTAAAAAATACTAAAATAGATTGAAACTGGAGCTTAGCCTCAAAATCTTTTAGGATATTTAATTTGACCAAAAAATTTTCTAGATCACAAAAAGACTAAACTTTTCATAAATAACAAATTACCCCTAAAATATATTATATATTTTTAAGTTTTCAAATAAAAATTTAGTATAATTAAAATTGTTTTAGTAAATCTTTATTTCAGCCATGACACCTTTAGTTTTATTATTTTAGTCATTAATTTTCTCTTAATTTAGAGAATAAAGTTTACTTCCATTCAATGTAATCTTTTAATTTCAATTATCTACTAATCTAAATGCTAAAAAGCACTCTAAAAGTTGTTAGAAGTGAATTTAAACAATTATAATAATAATTATTGCTTTATACAATAAGTTGTGTGAATTTGAAAAAAATCACGACCGCGACACTCGCAATGACCGCAATAGCATCCGCTATTTCCGCAACCGCGATAAACGCAGCACGACCAAAAACGCGGCCGCGAACGCTATTTAAATCTCTGGTCTTCACCCTTATTTTTTTTTGTTGTGTGCAGGATGACGTGGCTGGGTGGAGCTCAAAGATGGGGGTGGACTGGACTTTGAACAGGAAGACGGCTCATTGCCCCGACTTCATCTACCCTCATGGCGAGCTTTTTGGCAGCGGGACGTGTCACGCATGCATGGGTGTCGGGTGTGGTGGTGGGTGGGTGGCGAGCTTAGGTGCGGACCTTAGGCCTGGTATTTGATTGAAATTGGGAGGTGAAATTTGAATGAGTTGTGTTTAAATTTTTTTAAATATATAGGGGTAGAGGTTAAAAATTTGTAAGTGTAATTAAAGGAAATATAGGGGTATGCGGGGGGAAACTTGTGTTAAATAGTTAAGGTTTGAATGAAAATTTTGAGAGAGGAAAAAGGAGCGAAAGAAGAAGAAGAAGAAGAATATTGGTGAAGAAAAAATTGCGTAAGTTTATTCTAAACATTCTAATTATTTATAATTTTTTTATAGTGGGTTTGTTTTATTTTGTACGTTTGATATAGTTTGTTCGATATCTGATTAATGTAGATTCGAATGTTAGTGTATTTAAAAAAATAAAAATTGAGTTTGTTCGAATTATATTAATGTAGATTGGATTGGAATATATTTAAAAAATCAAATTTTTTGTTTGATATAGATTCGAATTTTAAAATTTATTTTATAAGTGAGTATGTTATTTAAATGAATTATTTTAAATTTTATTTAGTATATATATTGGAAAAAAAATGAAATATATTAAAAAATAAATTTTAAGTTTGATATAGATTCGAATTTGAGTTTGTTTGAATTTAATTAATGTAGATTCGAATATTAGTGTAATTCTAAAAAAAATAATTTGCGTTTGTTCAATTTTTATTGTTGTAGGTGGGAAAATAAGCAACAACATATTTGTGACGATTATCCATTACAAGGGACAAATGGTGAAAACCAATGCGGGCATTGTATTTGAATCTGAATCCACTACGAAGATGAGATTTGAAAACAATATAACACTTCGAGAAATGAAGGGGAAAATAGCACATAAAATTGGAACAGAGATTTATGGGTTGTGTTACCGGTGGATGACATGTGATAATCCAGTCAAATATTGTGCAATCAATCTCGAAGACGATGATGATGTTCAAATGATGATTGCAGAGCATGAATCTATGGAGGTTCGATATATCGAGTTATTTGTCGATGTGCGTGATGTCCCCAACACATCCAGGAACATTGTTGGACAACAAGGTCAAATGGAATTCTGTAATGAGATTGATATGCCCGAGAGGCAATTTTGTGGCAACGTTGGCAAGTGGGACATCGGGTGCATTTCATCCAACAAGGCCTTCGACATATGGTTCATCATACATGTCGGATGTTGATATGATCGATGATGTTGATGTGGGAAACCTACGTGGTCAATGGGGTGAAACACTTGAAGATTCTAGCGAAGATGAAGATGTTGAGGATCCCGATCTGTTCCCTAACGACGTAGGTGATGCCCCTAGTTTTGGTATTGGAGAAATCATTTCGAATGGGGACAACATTACATTCTACAAACTTCCCACTTATATGAGCTTAGTGGATTTCGATGTGATGAGGGTGCCTCAATTTCCTGATATGCCCCGATTAGCTTCGAGTGCGCATGGTGAGTTATCCATTGGACTTCAATTTGATGAAAAAAATGAAGCTACATTGGCAGTGAAAGAGTACAACATCAAGAATCATGTAGACTACGTTGTTGTAGAATCCAATCAGAGGACTTTCTTTGCCAAGTGTGTAAAATATGGTGAAATGGTGTAATTGGAAGATTCGAGTTTCGAAGCTTCAAAAGAAAAATTGTTGGGAGGTGACAAAATACCCGATAGAGCACATATGTTTACGGACTTCCATTGACCATGACCACCGTAAGTTAGACTCGACTGTGATAAGCCATCACGTGATGAAGCTTGTAGAAGCCAATCCAAGGGTTCTTGTTTCCACGATTCAGGCAACCATTGCACAACAGTTTGGATACCAGATCAAATACAAGAAGGGGTGGCGTGTAAGTGATAAGGCAATGGAGTCAGTGTATGGGGATTATGATAAGTCGTACAATGAGTTACCGGATTTATTACTTGCAATGACACATTTCATCTCAGGCACCATAGTGAGGTATCAAACCACATATGCGTACGACGGAGAAGGCCGACTTATTGATGGGTATAAATTTTTTCATCGACTCTTCTGGTCATTCAAGCCTTGCATTGAAGGTTTTCCATACTGTAAATGTATGATTCAAGTTGATGGGATGTGGCTGTACGGCAGATACTCTCATGTGTTGTTGATTGTTGTTGCGCAAGATGGGGAGACTAATGTCTTCCCAATTGCATTCGTAATTGTTGAGCATGAATCGAGAGAAGCGTGGAATTTTTTCTTGACTAATTTACGTGACCATGTCGTCAAAGAAGATGAGGTATGTATTATATCCGATCGAGGTTCGGGTATAAAAACAATAACTAATCGGGATGGAATTTGTAGGACACCTCCACATGCATACCCCGCATATTGTGTGTGTCACATCGGCAAAAACAACTACGAGAAGTTTAAGAATCAATACATTCGCAGTGAGATTTTGAGCATGGGTAAGCATTTTCTTACAAAATCCATTATATTATCATATACATTTATTTATGTTTGTGTTTTGATTTCTCTCTGTCATGACACATGATATATACTAACGCGGCCAGAATTTGAGAGGAAGATGGAGAATTTACAGAAGTACGGTGAACGCATTTGGAGTTGGGCAAATAGTATTGAGAGGGAAAGATGGGCCCAATCCTATGATGAAGGTGGTTGACGATATGGACAGATGACAACCAACCTTGTAGAGTGCATAAATGGAGTGCTCAAAGGTTCATGTCATCTCCAATAGCCAGCTTGGTGAAAGAGACGTACTACAGGTTGGCGAAAGTTTGGGCAGTTAAAGGGAAGGAGATCGAGGCCTTGATAAATAGGGGACAATCTTGGGCTCCCGAGCTAGTGCGAAAAATGGAAGAAAATATCAGTAATGCAACGTCGTTGCAGGTACATAGGTTCGACCGATTCAATCAGACGTTTGATATTGTTGGACCAAGACGTAGGTGGTGTAATTGTGAAGCATTCCAGGCTTGAAGATATCCATGTACTCATGCAGTTGCAGCATGTATGTCTATAGGGGTTGGCCTATACACATATATTGATGAATGCTTCGATCTCTGGAGGATGGTTAATATTTACATAACTGAGTTCCCACTGATCGCGAATTCAAATTATTGGTCGTCGGTAGAGCATGAAAAATGGTTACCGGATCCTCGACTATGTAGAAGCCTAAATGGCCGACCTAGATCGACTCGCATCTATACCAACATAGATCTTCATCAAAGAGAAAAGGGACAACGGAAGAGATGCACCATATGCAGGGTTGAAGGGCATTCGAGATCAAATTGCCCAAATGAACCTAGATTCGTGCCAATGTCTCACTGGTTTATTATGTTTCTATTCGAAAATATTATGTTTATATGAGTAAAAAACTGAGATTTAAAGTTTATTTTTTGTTTTATCCTTATTTCGTTAATTTTAGGTACATTTTTGTTAATTTTTAAAAAGTAGTATTTTTTGTTAAATTTTTTTATCCTTAGTTAGCCCTATTTTAATAGTAAAAATATTTAAATTTCATGCTTGAATACTTGCGTATTTGATAGATTTAGCTAAAGTTAGTGAATAATTAATTAATAACAGTGGAAACATAAATACAAAAAATTCAAAATACATACACTTATTTCTTATGTAATTTCTGGTCATGACGGGGAGTTGTGGAAAGATAACTCTGCGGTGACCGTCGAGCACGATGGGGCATCTGTGCTACGTTGGGATCCTCTTCAGCTTCCTCTCCGGTGTAGCTCGGCTCCTCAGTCACCGAGGGCATAGGAGGCGGTGTTGTGAAGAAATCCATGTGACTGCCCTGCCATCCCATAATATCTGGTGAATTCATAAAATTTTGCATTTCCTGAAAATCCATGTGCTCGCCAAAATTTGAGTAAATTGGTGGCTCTGGCGGATAGAACTCGGGTCTTTAAAAACTAGTATCATCACACCCGACATTATCAGCGGAGCTCGAACCCATTCCAGGTTGTACAAATGTCTGAACTGGTTCATTTTCCCATATATCTGCCATCGGTACTGTACCCAACTCCAAGTTCCAGTCGGTTGGCCAACCTTCTGGATTTCTACTGCCAACGTTTGTACTACCCGACGTGCCCGCTGCAAACTTCGAAGATTTACCTTTGCCACCATATTTTTTCGTGTATCTGTGGAATTCTTCCCGTCCTTCGAGAGTAGTTAAGTACGGTTTTCCATTAGTACGATACTAGATCATGTACTCTGAACTCTCATTATTAAAATCATCAGCGTCTGCTAGATTGCGATTGGGCAATGATGAACCTCTGTCGTTCCATAGAGCAATGTACTCAGCATGACGGACTTCCCAATCCGTATTTGCCCTGCCACGTCCATCAAGGCCGTGAAGAAAGTAATGATCACGCGGAGCATGCGGAATGAACTGGTGGAATCCAAATTGCCTCATCACTCTATCAGCAAAGTGGAACCCGACAGTAGCAAAGTGGATCAACGGTGTAACACTATACCATAAAACTGCATCCACTGCCAAATAATTTGTAGACATATGCTATCATCCTTGTAAGCATTCCAAATAAACTGCAAAAAAATATTCTCTTTAATAAAACATTTAACTACATGTACATATTAAATTTAAGGAAATAAACTTGTGTTCCACATACATTTTCCTCACAATACGAATCAATATAGGATCTACAAACTCTGACGTTATTGTGCACTAATCCAATCTCATGCTTTTCGTCGCACCATCTGCAAATAAATCACAACAATATTTAAAAAATGTAGATTATTTAAATTTAAACATTCAACTCAAAATCAGGATAGTTACCTTGCAACAAGAGAAAATTGTATATGTGTTTGAGTGATCGGTGTAAGAAAGGGAAGTCGCTGCCAAGCCCACGCTTGCAATAATAGCAGACATCCACCAATACCCGATAACTTCTTACTCTTTTCCAATATAACGTCCTTGCACAACTCCCGAAACAAACACGCTAATATGGCCTATCCCCAGATATATTGGGAACTTTCCCAATGAGTCTCAAAAAACTGTAGATACCTGACATTGACCAAATTGCCAGATTTATCCGGCATCAGTACCCCACCAATCATCTGCATAATATATGCTCGACTGGCTTGATAATCTCTTCAACCGGGCTATACGGATTAAGTCTAAATTCACTTTCCAACCAGCTCAATTTAACACGAGACCATTTCATATTGCTTCCATATGGCACATTCCCAAGGTATATTTCGCAAATTTCAGTTGTTGAACCACTAGTACGCCCGACCAATGGCTTTCCGTTTACAGGGACCCCGATAAGATATACCACGTTTTCTAACATGATTGTGCATTCTCCACAAGGCATATGGAATATATGTGTCTCGGGTCTCCAACGCTCAATTAGAGCGGTGATCAATCCGGGAACCAACTTGTACCCACGAAAGAATGTCGCATGATAAAATCCTACCACGTACAAGAAGTTCATGATTCTGTTATCTAGCGGAGTTTCTACCACACATTGATGATGTCTAAATGTATTATCTGCCTCTTGCAATTAACACATTATATAAACAAAATTAATATATAAAAATATGAAAAATACATAAGCTATTTTATTTCAAATAAACCTTACCATCTCATCAATCACAAGACTAGTTATGTGTCGATCCTCTAAATGCAACAATGGAGTTTGCTCAGCCATCCTACAAGACAAGTAAAACAAACATTAGTCACCCGAACCCGACACTATAACATACAATTATAAATAAAAACATAATTTTTTTAAAAAAAATTAAAAACTATTTCAACTTAAAACTAAACTAAACTAAACTATCTCAAACATAAATAAAAATAATAATATGAACATATTATTTTTTAAATTAAACTACGACATAAAATTAAATTACAATATAAATTATATCAAACTACGACACTATAACATACTAACTAAAATAACACTACATGCATGCATCAAATATAAATTATATCAAAGATACATAAAATCTAAATAACATACAAATTTGTTTAATTAATCTACGACATACAATTACAAATTTTAATTACTTGTCTTACTAATTAAAATTAAATTTTTAAAATAAAAAATTTAAAATAAACATTAAATATTCAAATATTAATACTAATTAAAAAATTAAATACACATGCTTACTTATATTTCTCCAACTCTTCTTCTCAAAAAATTCCTTCAACACATTTCACATTTAAATTATCAATTGTTATTATTACTAATTAAAAAATTAAATACACATATTACTTATTCACAATATTTCTCCAAATCTTCTTATCCTCAAATCAACAATATTTCACACACTTTCAACCCTCTATAAGCAAAAAAACATAAAATTATAATGATACACACACAACTCATCAGCAACAACAAATAATTTTTTTTACAAACAAAACGTTTACTTACTCACAATATTTCTCCAAATCTTCTTATCCTCAAATCAACAATATTTCACATACTTTCAACATTCAATAGCAAAAAAAAATTATAATGATACACAAACAACTCATCATCAACAACAAATAATTCTTTTTTACAAACAAAACGTAATAAATTTACATACAAAAATACTTATAAATTTTCAAATATTCTTCTCCAAATAATTTTTTCGCCTTCAACTATCAACTTACACCTCTCAACCCCCACACCCCTATTTAACTCACCAAAATCCCTCTACCACCTAACCAGACCATCCACCCCGGCACCCCTGCATGCGTAACACATCCACGCTACAGGCGCTGCAAAACCTGCCATGAGGGCAGATAAAATCGAGGCTAGTTGAACCTATTTTCTCTGTACAAAATTGGGTCCAGCTCCACCAAACCACGTCATCCTGCACACAACAAAAAAAAAAATTAAAGATGAAGACGATATTAATTAATACCGTTTTTAGTGATACTGTAAAAACTTCCCATTTTAGGAAATTAACTGACACGTGCATTATTTTAAGAAAAAAATTCCCTACATTATTTCTGTAAATCTTCCGACCAGCAACAGGACAGAAGCTTTACTCAATTTCAATTTTATTTGACCAATTGTTTTTTCTAAAGCAATAATTTTGGGGGGAATCCAATTTTTTTCTCTGAGATGATTGTATTTTCACTGTAAGATTTCTTGCTCCTCCTTTTTATGTATATTCTCAAGTTTTTTCTTCCTTTACCTGGTAATTGATATCTATTTCTTCTTGCTTTTCAGGACTTCTATGAGGAAAATTCATAGTTTATTTGTCTAGATCTTTAAGGTCAGGGAACAAATTCCTCTCAAAGTTCCAATTTTGAGTATATATATGATTCCTCTCGATTTTACTTGAACAAAAACAGCAAAAACCCCCAGTGTTGATTTTCACATCATAAACCACTTTAATGGTGTTTTGATAGCAGAGATGGAGAAAGAAGAGAGGGACCAAAGAAGAAGCAAAACAATAGATTCAGAGCTGTTTCTACAGTGGGGAAACCGAAAGAGGCTAAGATGCGTCAGAGTTAAAGACCCTCAAAAAATATCTCATAAATCCAATGCCATACTCCGTAGAACAATCACTTCTCGGCTTTTAGATAAAGATTCATCTCCTTTTTCTCAATCCAATCATCGTCTCACTAGTTAAGAGAAGATCAGTAGTTTTTTTTTTCTTTTTAGGGTTTAAATAACTTGTGAATTTTCTCGGTACCTCTTGTTGGTTTAGGGTCATGAGATTTTCTTCCTTTTTTTTAAAAAAACTTTGTTTTGTTTTTTTTTTGTTACCCTTTTGTTTGATTTCTTAGAAACTGTTAGGTTGGGAAAAGATTGAATTTTGTTTTAATTTCTTTCATCCAAACTAGCTGCCAATGGCTATGGAAAGCTCAGCCACCTAGTGTGAGTGAGGAATTCTCCCGAGAAACTGAGGTTGGGAACCTTGCTTTTCCTTTCCCCACTGTTTGGTTGCTGGGAAAAAGAGAGAAGGCAAGTTTGAATTTGTTTTGTTTCATTCCATTTTAGTTAGATGGCTACTATATTTTAGTCCCTTGACAAATCAAACATGGTGTTAACTGTTAAAGGATTCCCAAGTAAAATGTGTACTGATTAGCAAACTAGTAAAAGTTTGTAAAATTCTCTTTTTGAATGTTTGATTGTAGGAATTCTGAGGCAGCTATACTTTGGTCGACTACGACCGAGCACCGGAAAACCTCATCACCAGAGAAGGAAGATCGCTACTGCACATCAAGGGGATGGACAGTGAGTCTAATGGATGAGAATGGGAAGGTGGCAGCGGCTTGCAGTAATGGAGACGACAACAAAGCGCTAGTGTGGCCAAAGTTGTATATCACTTTGTCAAGCAAAGAAAAAGAGGAGGATTTTATGGCGATGAAAAGGTGTAAACCTCCCCAAAGACCTAAAAGGAGAGCCAAGATCATCCAAAGAAGCTTACTTGCAAGTAACATTGATGGATTTACGCGAAACTTTCAATGATTGAACTATCGAGTTCTAGTCGTATGCAGTTTTTGCTTTTTCATGTGAAAATGAATTGCGATACTCAAACAATCGAATGTTTTGTTGTTCCGAGTCTTCATTTTACTTGAAGTTCCCATCTTTGATACACTTATTTAACATATATCTGGATATGAGTATAGTGATAAGACCCTCCAACTATATGAAAAAACTTTTTAAAGTTTTAACACTCCTGTTTCGACAGTCATAACCAATTCCGAGTAACATAGATTAAATTGGTTGAGTGGTTTCTTTGGAGTGAAAATAGTTCTTTTATCTGGATTAACGTAGAACTTAGATTTAATCATGCATCTTTGTGGATTTGTTTGCAATTTGGGTTACTTTTTAGGTCTAACTTTGAAATAATCTGATGATTGACAGTTAGTGAGCCCCGGTACATGGTTGACCGATATGTGCCAAGAGAGGTATGAAGTTAGGGAAAAGAAGAGTTCTAAGAAGGTAACTCGAGTCTTTTTTTTCAATTTTCAATATATTCTACCGAGTGTAGTCATTTGCTTTGAAATATCTGTATCCGACATATATTCGGACGAATGGGGTATGATCCTTAAAATATATGAACAAATTTAGGGAAAAAATGAGCATACACGGTGCTGGACACATACCAATATTTGATACATTACCTAATTATGAGCTACATCGGTTATTTAATTTTTAATTCTTTCCCCATTATGCAGAGACCAAGAGGATTAAAGGCAATGGGGAGTATGGAAAGTGATTCGGATTGAAAGATAATGCATTTATCCATGGCACAGCAGAGGTATTTTCTCTTCTGAAGTTTTGGGAATACTTTTGCAGTTAATGTTAATGGGATTGTTGAGAGTTTTTGAAGGAAGAGAAAAATGTTGAAAATTTCGAAGAATCTCTGCCAAATTTGTTGTATATAAGTTGAAACTTTCATTTTTTATAAATGAAAAAAACCCAATTTATTGCAGAAATGCATGCATGATCAAATTGTGTGATTTTGGTAACTATGATGGACACCATTTAGATCATCTGAGAGAGAGTAATTCAGGGAGAATGATTAGGGAGTAACATAGATTGAAACTAAAGAATGTAGTGGTAAAGAATTGTCAAATTGAAGGCTTTATGCCATAAAAGAAAAAATTTAGAGGGTAGCATTTGTCAGTGTCTTAACTGGCTTGGATTCTGATAACAAAATCACAAAAAACATCCTTTGTCCTTTAAAGAAACAGAAATGAATAAGTAAATTTTGCCTAAGAATTTGTCCTCACGGGGAGCATTTCTTAAACATGTTTTTTTTTTTTTACAAAGATCCAAGTAAAAATAAAGGAATTAATGCACAAGAAATAAAGAATCAAATATCCATGAAACAGAGGTAACTTCATTTAGCTTTCTTACACTGTTTACCTCTATACTTGAGAAAAGTTGTTGTCATACTAAAACCAAATGCCTAAATTAACAAAGGCTAACTTTGAATGATTGTGGGGGCAATCAAGCATGGAGTGGCTTAATGTTTCTACATCGCATGTAACTCAAAAACTGTGCCGGCAGCTCTTCCAGTAGAGCTTGAACACAAGAAATCTGCCCTCCTGTAAAAACACCATTGCTTGATTAGTTAATTCAAAGTAAAACCAAGAAAGCGTAAGCGGAACATCGGTTTCGAGCTCAGTATTCACCATATCCGATTTTCTTAGGCATGGAAAAATACAGATGAGAAAGAGTCAATCATTGGTTCAGCCCATAATATCTACAAGTTTCGTCAGCCAAGCCAAGTCTACCACTATTTTAGGTTTCCAAATAATTATATTACACTTTGTGTGTTGCTCTAGCTCTTTATTATTCTTGAAAACCCTATGTTCAATGCATGTCGGCTTACGAGGACGAGGATATGGCCCTCAAACTACTCTCTAATACATTGAGTTTGGAAGAAAGGGTTTGATAAAACGGAAAAGCTTGGTGGCATAGAACATGACTTACTATGCACTTCTCGCATGGGAACAAATTGTACAATGTCTCGTGTAGCAATGCGACCTGTTGAGCTCTCCAATCGATGTCCATCATCAGCATCCAGAATCTACAAAATAGTAAGACCCATAACCATTTTCTTATCATCCTTTTGGTAGAAAAATTACAACTATAGCACGCTAGTAATGCAAAAAAGTGTCTATTCAAAATATTGTTCTAGAATAAAATGGCATACCTCCATTTGTTTAAAGTCTGCATTCCCCACCCCAACTATAAGAATGGATAAAGGAAGATCAGATGCCCTAACCAAAGCATCCATTGTTTCTTGAATATCTGTCACCACTCCATCCTGCATAAGACCGCGTATCTTTTTCAGTTCATTCAATGAATAACAATTCTTTACATAGAGGTAATTCGTTTTTACCGTTATAATAAGCAGCACAAAATATTTGGTAATGTCATTTGAGGCAGCCTGGGAAGCCATTTGTGCAGCCGTGTTGATTACATTGCCGAACAAAGTAGGTCCAGCCAGAGTGACATTGTGCACCGCGCTAGCATAAGCAGCCATGATGCCTTGAACTCCTTCAACCTTTTAATGGAAGTAAATAACTAGTCTTAGAAGAACTCACAAGTTTTGAGGTGAAGGATCATGGTGAAAACAACAAACTTGGCTTCTCTTACCTCATAGGCATTTGTACCGTTCAAGTTAAAACAATGGGATAAAGTGCCATTATTTGTCCTTCCTCCAAATCCCCAAGCTGGAAACCTCCTATCAGAATCATAAAATTGTATAACCTCCCCAACCTCCATTATAGCCTGTAAATGATGTCATGAGTAAGTCAGCAACCATTCCATAAAATTCAAACAAGGAAAAATCTTGTGCTATGTCATGGAGAACATATCTAAACTAAATAGCAACAATGCCATATAAAGTGCTATCCCAGACTTACTCGTTGGTAAGAATTCAATCGGCCTGAAGGATCAATGTAGTGAAGGGAATCGTGATGTCGAGGATTCCCATTTGAAGCTGGACAAGTCAAATATGTAAATTTGAACCAGAACATAAAGAACAGAACTGGGGAGAACAAAAAGGTCTGAGACAAGCATATCAAAGATTACAATGATTATTTACCTGTAAAGTCAATGGCAACCATAAAATTTAGCTCAAACCCACTAGAAATGTAGTGAATGAAACTGAATTGCTCCTTCTCAATAAATTGATCTACAAAGAGCTGGCCCTTTAGAACCTGTAAGGAAAAGTAATGCTTGAGAACACATGTTTTTGGTAAAAATATTGATGCCAAGCACGGTGAACACCTTTTCCTGACCACGATGAGATGGGAAAACCAAATTCGCACCACTTCTGTCTTTGTGAAGTTTTTCCAGCTCCGAAACTGATTTATGAAGTTGGCTGATTAAAGTAGATAAAGAAGTCAAAGTCAGCCTTTTTCTTACCAGGCAACAAACACTTTTAACTTGTAAAAGCTAAAAGCGCACAAAACCAACAAATGCAGAAGCCAAAATTTTAAAAAGTTACCCAATAAGTACGTGATTGCCATTGCTGTTGAAATCTAAACACTCGATAAGTAATGGGTTTTCCTGTATTCAACATGGAGAATAGAAACATAACTATGGAGTCAAATATTATAAACTTTTAAGATATTGTCACAGGAGAAATTGCAAGCTTGCCTTGCTTGCAAACTGTTGCATGCTCAGAGATAGCGGTCTCCAAACTGGATTTAAATCGTTGTTTATAACTTCTGTCTTGCATATTGGGACATAATTTCCACTTTCAGTTTGTCTTGATATTCTCAAGAAAGGATCCTATAAGCAAAAGTAAGAGTATACAAGTTAAAAAACATGAACACAAGTGCACAACTAAAATAGTTGAATCATGAGTACGTACACTTTTAGAAAACATGTCCTTGTTGTCTAACTGGGAACAACGCAATTTCATCTCAACAGCCATCCTGGATAAAAAAGTTTCTTCAGCATAGACAGTCAGTGTCCCGAAGTTCGGAACCCTCCTGGACCATTTTTGCCATGGAGATTGAGAGTCAAAGACCGATTTCTTTTTGTCAATATCTGCCAACCAAAAGTGAACGCATATGTTAGCAGTAGGCACAATCTAACAATTCATGCTAAATGGTATTATGGTTCTAAGCCACTTCTTTTCGAAAACCAGCAGTGGCAAGTAAATTTTATTTAGTAGCCATGATGAAAATAAAGTGCAGTATTTTCAACAGTAGATGCGGATGAAATAATTCTAAGAAGTACCAATACTTCCGTAGTTGATACTAAATAAATACATAATAAGATCAAAGAAACAATAATGGATGTGAGGAAACTTGCCTCAGACAGAACACAAGTGGTTTCTCCCAAAAAATCCTGCCCATTCAACTCTAGTGCCTACAAAGCAAAACAGCAGAAAGTTAAATAACAAGGAAAGCAGTTGTACTTGACATATGGTAAATTCCTTATGCTGAAAGATATTACACCAACTTTACAAAACAAAAGCATTTTTTTATGAAACAATTGTTCTTTCACTATTTGGAAACTTTTTGTTCCAATGGTAAAGTTGGTAAAAAAAAAAGAAAAGGAAAAACACTTTTACAGCTAAGATATGCAGCTCAGCTCTTCATTTTTCTTGAAATTCCTGAGTCCGAAACCGTGTATGGGAGATGTGATCCCCAAGAACCCTCCAAATACATAGGAGATTAAGCATACCCATGACAGACATACCAATATCTGATACACCCGAGTCCGAGTAACATACCTAACTCAATGGCAATTATTATTTTATGATTGGTTTCTCATCTGTTAGGTGTTATATGAATCAAATTGTTCATTTCATTCAGAAAGGAGTTTGATTTAAGAAATATAGGAAGGAGGTTATCTAGCACAATAAAAACTTGAAACATTATGATTGATAAAGAAGCCATAGTAATCTGATATTGTCTACTTGAAACAACAAAGTCTTGGGAAAAAAAGGAATTTTGACATACCTTCACAGGTATGTTGTGATATTTGGTATCCACATCATATACATGAAAACTGGAGCAGAAGAAAAAGAAAGAACATCAGTCTCACAATCCATATACAGATGCATGCAAAACTACAGTTTTTTTTTTTTTTTTTTGGGGGTGTTAATCTGAAGGATATACACGAGAAAACATGTGAAGCTTACACCAAATTTTGAACAATCTCAAACTGATAAGCAACATTAATCTTCTGAATCCAAACAGGATTCAAATTGTTGAGTATGACTTCAGTACGACCAAGCTCCTCTAGCATACCATTCATTTTCTTTACATAAAGAACTGCCATAGGATCACTCTACAAGAAAACAAGAGCAGTTGCAACTTTGGAGTCAACTTTTACTACGCGAACAAATACACGCAATAGAAGACCTGAATTTTCAGGCATTTGCTACAATGCACAACATATTCTATACCTCTTATTTTCAGATGTTAAGCACCAATGAGTTATGTAGTTCATGTCATAAATTTCTAATATTTGCCACTAGGAAATGATAAAGCCACATGGACCCAAAATGAAGGAAGATTTATCAAGAATCTTACCTTTGATGTGATGTCACGATCGCGCAAATTTGATGCTGAAATATATAACTGCAATGCAAATTTAAAATCACATCAAAACACCACAATAAGCAGCATTCTCACATTATAACATTAATATGAACTATCCACTGAATCTAAATTTGTAATTGGATATTATAATTTATCCTACTATCCCGACTGCATCCATGAAATTGTTTCCAAGCAACATTAAGGTGTTTGGAAACAAAACGGCTGGCTCATAGTTGCTAAAATGAATGCAACATTCCCATAATAGAAAGCAGGGAGTAGCTATATGCATTCTTATAGGAACATGACAGTTCTAGTATTCCATCATGCTGAGCATGAAGACAATCTCCCCAATTAATTTATATATTCCCTTTTAAGTACGTCATACCATGATAGCAATAGACAATCACCGAGCTAATACTTGATTTCAAGCATAAGACATGAATAGTTGACAGCTCAATGCATTCATTATAATAATCAGTAGATATTACTCCAATAAAGAATAGTCGAAGGTTCTATTGCCAAGAAGGGTCCAAATGGTTGTCCCCTGGTAGGTCCAAGCTAATAAAGCATTCACATCAGCGAAAAATTAATCAAAGTATAAAAAGCATCTTGCAGTCTTATGTGTCCAGTTTAGTTTAATACATATATTTATATATAAGGGTATAAAAGGGTAATAAAAATATGTTATCATGTCAAGCTCTTGTATATGATTAACAAAAGGGTTAGACACTTTAACTTGTGTTTCTACCTCTCAGCCGACTATATGAATCAGAATCTAGAAAAGAGAATCTTGCTTTGTTTCAGCCAAGGAAGCAGTGATGGGGACATAAGTTTTGAAGTGGGGCTAGTTCAGTAAGCAGATGATTTGACCAAAAAGAAATAAAATTAAAGCAGATGGCCTAAACCTGTTGAGCAAATGACCCAAACCAAAAATAACACATCGATTAATCCATAACATGATAAGTCAAAACCATCAATTTTGCTCGATGTTTTGGTGCAGGGATGTAGGGTTAACATGATACAAGCAACTATGAACCATACCATAGAACCGCTGCTATCCATATATTAGCACAAAGTTGTACTAGAAAATTAGAAACATGAATATTGAAAAGAATACAATCAACATTGTACTAAAGATCTATTAATTGGCCTAGTGACTAATGAGGTTCATCTTTATCTCATTTGTATGAGTTCAAATCTCGATATAAAAATATAATGTCTCTCTTTATTCAAAAAAAAAACTAGGTAGTATGAACATCAATTCAAAAAATATACTCAGACTTATTATCTTTGATGTAAGTGTCTAAAGTATATAAAAAACTAAAAAAAAAAAGTCGTCGAGTATATCTTAAAATTTGAGGCCAAATCACATAACACAGAAAAAACTAAAAATCAATAAACCTCAATAATACTCATTACTCAATCCACTCTACACAGACAAAGACAGGCACACTAGTATAGTACTGTGGTAAAACCAATATCAAATCTCAGAATTTTTTTTGAACAAATACCAAATCTCGGAATTCCTTCTTAGTTATATGTGAACAAAGATTATTTATATTTTGATGCAGAAAACCCTATAAAAAAAATTAAACCCAACAATATTAAATTAGAATAAAAATAAGAACTATAGTACCTCAACTTGTGTAAAGAGAGGACATTGACCTCGAATTCTGAAATAGTGATCAATGGCGTCGTTATGTCCAGCATTATTATTCACAGTAGGCCTACCATCAACCCCACCTATCGCTTGTTTGCCGCCTTTCAAATCACCAGAAAAACACCCTCCCATATCTTTTTCAAATTCTATTCAAAAATTAAAAAGGCCCTAATTATTTAAACTGTTACTACTTGAAGCTTAAAATTTGATTTTTGCTTTCTTTCTATGAAGTGATTTCCAGGAAACAGAACACTCTACTAATAATCCAACAACAGGGATTTTTGGGTTTAGGTTAAATTTTCGTTTTAACTGTTTTTGAAGAAAATGCAGCGAAAGTTTCTCGACTAGACCCCAATAAAAAAACGGAAATTTTCTTCCACGATTTAAGTGCGTTTAATGCACAGATATGGTAACGCGGGTTCAATAGTTTTGTGTACAAAGTGCGTGCGGATTGTCAATGGTTAAAAATACTATGAACAATATTACTTTGTCATCACTTTTACACTATTTAAAAAAATTGTTACATAATAAAATATTTAAAAAATAATTATTTAATTTTAATAGAAATCTATCTAAAACGTAAATTATAAAAGATATTAATTTAATCAGCTCAATTTAATCCATCAATATACCTCTAAACATTATATATTGTCATCTAGTATTCAAGTTAATATTCTAGCGATAATGGGATATAAGAAAAGGAAAAAAAATTAACAAACATTAATATTTTCGTTTTGGATAAATGAATTTTAATTAAAATCATGAAAATTTAGATTGAACGATAGATAGAAAATGTGTTTAATTATGTGAAAGAACATGAATTTAAATATTTCTTTAGAAACAGTTTACGATCCATTATAAATATTAACTTTAAACAACTTTTAATATAAATGCATTATATATTAATGAGAGAGAACTAAAGTTTTCATGTGTTTTACTATTGAATTAACCGAAGTTCAAATATAAAAAATATGTAGAATTTAAGGCTATAATAAAAAAATAATTAAAGTTAGCAGAAATATTCAAAGCAACCCAACTCGGTTTGAGTAAAGTTTAGGCATAATATAAAAAAATATGAATTCGTTAAATCATAATCGATGTATTTTAAATGTCACAATAAGAATAATGTCAATTAAATTAAAACTTAATTGATAATGTTAACAATTTTTAGAGCAGATGATTAAAGTTTTTAGTTGACATCTTTTTCTTTTCTTAAGTTATAAGTTCAAAACCCAGTAAGAACGAATTCATAATTTTATACACTCTAGTCTTTGAATTCTTCTTATAATCTACGTTAGTCTCGAAACTTCACAATTTTTATCAACTTAACACTTGAACTGATATTTTTTTTAAAGTTATATTTTATTGATGTATATAATATAATAACTATTCGCAATTGCCTCGTTAAAAAATCTCTTTAAACCTACATTGAAAAAAAGAGTACCACTTACGAATGAGTGTACAAAACAACGCACCAAATATCCAGATACAAAAACCAGAAAAATACAGTACAACATCAAAAATATTGAACTGATATTTTTAATTATTTTAATTATGAGATTGTATCACATCATCATTAAAAAATAAAAATAAAATCTAATGACAAGTTGGCAAGTAAATATGAGATAAAGCACTCTTACACATAAAACCATCTAGTTTTATAGTAATAATTTAAGATCACTGGATATCTATATTTCTAACTTTTAATCTCAATAATTAATTTACATTCATTTGATAATTTTAAATTAGTGTAAAACTTTATAAATTTTACATAATATAAGATGATCATATTTTATATTGTTACGTGCGTGTATATATAACAAAAAGAAGAAGAAAATTAATAAGAACTTACATGATTATAATTAAAAGCCAAAAACTCCAAGGAGGACTAATAATGAGTAGTTAGAAAGAACAACACTTAAAATCCCTCAAACGATAGTCTCCAGCTTCTTGGATCCTTACAAATCTCTTCTTTTTTTTTCTTTTATTATGATGAAGATTGTGTAGTATTTATAGAAGAAATTGAAACATAAAGGATCAAGATCGACCCAAACAAACATTACTCGGTTTCACGTCACTTGCCATATGTCATCACCCGACCACGTAATCATAAAATATTTCATCCATCTGGGAATTATTTTATTTAAATATTAGATAAAAAAAAGAGAGTCATTTTGAGCCCACCAGTTCGGCCAAAGTTGAATAAAAAATGAATTTTTGTGTCGATCCGATCTTGATGAGGAAGAAATTTCAGAAACCAGACCAGCTTCATTTGCATGGCAATTTACGTTCTCTATATAAGGATCAAACTCTGTTTTCTAAGTCTGCGGCCTGCGGGTCAACGTTTAATATTGTATTTAGGGGAAGAGGACAATGCATTGTCTAAGTGTGTTGAATTATCCACATGTTTGGATTTTTCTAAATTTTATTGTAATTTTCACTGAAATTTAAAACCTTTAGCTTCACGTTTTCAGCGTAAAGACTATTCTTTTAAATTCTATAAATGAACTAAGAACTTATATTGTTTATTTGTAAAATAATAAAAAAAAAACTGGATAATTTATTTCTTCCTTTTCTTTAAAGACGTGTAGAGATAGTTTCTCTCAATTTACGAATAGCAAAAAAAAAAAAATCATGTTCTTTTTTAATGTCCTCACGTATGTACAATATTAAAAATGATATTTAAGGTTTAAGGTAAGAGTTTAGATTTTAGAGCTTATGATTTAGGGTTTAAGATTTAGGGTTATAGTTTAAGTTTAATGATTTAGGGTTTAAGATTTAGGGTTATAGTTTAAGTTTACTTTTTTAGTGTAGGACATAAATAGGGTATCAAAAAGGACATAAGATTTTTGTTCTTTATTTACTCGTACAATATTCAGAACAAAAATCATCTGCTCTTTACTATATCCATATTTATATCCAACACTAAAAAACTAAACCCTACCCTCTAAAACAAATTTCCAAATCTTAAATCATAAACTTTAACCTCTAACTTTAAACCCCAATTATAAACCTTAAACTTTTTTTAACATCAAAGGATAAATAGGGGACCAGAAGCATGGGCGAAGCCAGGTCCACCCTTACAGTCCTCCATTCTTTTTTAACTTTGGCCCATATAGAATTTTAAATTATAATTTATTTTACTTGTTTTGATATTATAGGGTGGGTGTTGTCTTAGTGATAAAGTGTGTACAAGAAATTAAGTTTGTTTTACTTGAAGTTAGTGAATTGAATCATATTGATGACGTTTTTCAGTCATTTTTTTGGCTTAGGTGTAAGAAGCCCTTAAATTTTTGAAAAAAAAATTAATTAAACCCCTGAACTTTTTTTGCACTCAATTAAGCTCTTGAACCAAGAAATTGAATTAATTAAGCCCTTTGACCAATTTTGACCATTAAATCTTGTCATTTTTTCTTTAGATAGTACTAGCACATGATAAACTACAGTCATGTTGCATTTACAAATTTCTTCAAAAAAATATTTTTTATGTATTATATATTTTTTAGATTTTTTAGAACTTTTAAACAATTTTTTAAATAAAATAAATTTTTTGAAAATATCAAGTCGAAACACTGTAACACAATGCACTGCACCAACGGGTCCAAAAAAAACTATCAAGATTTAATGGTCAAAATTGATTTAAGGGCTTAATTGTTTTAATTTCTTGATTTAAGGGCTTAATTGGGTGTAAAAAAAATTTAAAATTTAATTGATTTTTTCTGAAAAATTTAAGAGCTTTTATACCCTTAAACTCTTTTTTTTAATTTTCAATCCCTTAACTTTTAATTCTTGGCTTTGCCTGACAAAAAGTTAAAGGATTTCTATTCTAATCTTCATGAAATCCCTATTATACCGGAGATTTATGAAAATCGATTTTTTTTTTTAAAGTTTAAATGGTAAAGCTTTCACGTAGTTTTATTTTTTGGTGGCCTGGTACTGCTGTGTTTAACTTTAGGGTTTGCATTTTGCAGTACCTTGTGGATGCTTATGCTTATTGCGAATCCCAATTACAACAACATCTCTCAAGAATGATCTGAATTCGATTTGAAAGAATAATCTGCTTGTGAGCCGTAAATACAATCCGTGAGGGGTTACGGCGACGGAGGGTGATTGCGGTGGTTATGGGGAAGAGCAGAAAACAAAAGAATAAGAAGAAGATGAAAATGACATATGCCAAGTCAGAATGCGAAAGCACGTGGAAATGTTAGGTCAAGTTTTTTTAAAATTCATACCGGTGTTCATGCGTGGAAGAGATTTAAGCATTTAGCTAACAAAAGCTTGGCTTACTGATTAATTTTTGACAATTACATTATCCATATGCAAATTAAAGTAATGGTTTAATGACCCTTTCTTGTGGTTTACAAACAAGCAAAGGGTTGCGTGCTAGCAACCGATCCAAATTTGGTGATGACAAATACTTGGTTTAGATAAATATTAGATAAGTCAAGGTCACAATCGAATAAGAAATTATATCATGGGTCATTCCCGTCACGTTATTCATGGGACCAACCAATTAAATACCAAGTGAATCTTCACTTGTAAAAACTGTTTTTAAATTTGATTTGCAATAAATATGAGTGAAGATTCACTTGGTAAAAAAGATGACGGATGGAAAAAATTAATGAAATTGATGCATTTTATTGGTTGGTCCCATAGATGGCGTGGTGGGAAGGACCTATGATATAATTTCTCAATCGGGTGGAGAATAATCGAAAACCGTGGGAATAATCGATGGGATGAGAATAATCGAAATCTTCATCTACGGAGACAGAGAAGTGTCATCCCCAAAGCTAAAATAGGGATGAGGACGAAGATTATTATAATTGTGGGAATCTCCGAACCATAACCATATAAATTTTCGTAGGGATCCAAAAAATATCTATAGAATTTATGATATTTTACAAACTTTTTTAAAAAATATACTTACCATTTATGTTTATTGTTGGCAAAATTTTAAAAATATGTGTATGTTATTATTATAGTTTTGAAATAGTCTGTTTATTGCTGACAAAACTAAATTTATCATTTATGTTTGTATTTTGGATTAATGTTAAATATTTGTTTTAATGTATTAAGATTTAATATATTTAAGTGTAATGAATATATGACTTGTAAACTAAAATTGGACATATATTTTGGCTAGTAAATTAGTAAGTTTTGCTTTTTTATGAGATTCCCCTAAACCTGCGGAGATTCGCCTAGGGATGGTATGAGAACGAAAAAAATCCCTGAAGCATTTAATGAGAATTCTCCAAAACCGTCACCGCAAGGTTAGACGAAGTGGAGAATACAAAATCGTTCCCACATGGGCGGATCTTGGTAAGACAAGTTGAATGAGCCTATTTAAAATTATTTAAAGTTTTGGAAGAATAAACTAAAATTTTAAAAAAGTTTAATTCAAAATTTTAGAAGTCTAATTAAAATTTTCAAAAATTTTGAGACTTAATTAGAAAATTTAAAAAATTTAAAGACGCTTAATTAATAAACTTAAAGAAATAAAAACTAATAAAGATTTCAAAACTTTTGGAAGAACCAAATTAAATTTTTTATAAAATAAAAGAGCCAAAAGTCAACTGTCCAAAAATTTGAGGAGACAGGCCCTTTCTGGCCCATACCATGGTTCACCTCTATGTCTCTGCACCATTATCAGGGACGGATATATGAGGTCCGGGAGGAGCCATTCCCTTCACTTATTTTTTTTATCTTTATAATGTAATTATTTAAAAAATGATTAATTGTACTTTATTCCTCTCATTTTTTAAATGTTTAAATTTAATTTAATTTCAAATCTTGACTCTGTCTTTCTATTGCCACCCTAATCATTAGAGGTGTTCATGGATGGTTAACTATACTAGTACGGCTTAACGGTATAGTTACCGAAAATCACGATTTGATAGTTTGATGAATCATTACCGTCCGATTTAAACCGGTTATTACTTAAGCGGTTAATTGATTTATTCGGTATGGTTACTCGTTTAACCATTAACTGTTTTACATCTAATTTTATAAAAGTCTCGGTTTTACCCTATAATTAAATTTCTATTTAAAAGGGAATTTCAACCATTAGTTCAGTGCATACCAACATTGCAGACATGATAATCAAATTTTAAGATACAATTGTGGAATGAAAGCCGACTTATTAAACTCTCTAAAATTAGATACATGGTTTAAAATTGTAACGAGACTTCTGAAAATATTCGAGCAGCCAAAATGATAAATCGAAGTTCCTTGATAATTGTAGATGAATTTTACTTGTGCTTCTCTATCACCTGGCTTGATCATGTAAACAATGTGAAATTGTATTGTACTCAGTAATATAAATTATCATCTTCAACCTTAAGGTTTAATTTTCTAGTATCAATGAAACATGACAAATTAACGCTAAAAAAACTTTAAAAAAGAAAAAAACATGTATCGAATTTTGTTCTTCCTTTAGTTGTTGAATCTTTGGAGCTTAAAGAGAGAGGGGGAAAAATTATCGTCTTATCGAGAAATTGAGCGAATGAGTGAATTACTAAATTAGATAAACCCTAAAATTACTAATGAATTTTTATTTATTTTTTCTTTGGGCTAATTGAAGGGGACAAAATTTTAGTATAAAGAACAAAATCTTTTAGGGCTAATTGAATGGACTAGAACTATAAAATTTTATAAATTTATTTTTTTAATTTTGATGGTTATTTCGATTAATCGTTTCCTAAAAAAATATAACTATTATCGTATCATTTAACCGTTAATTTTATTGATATGATTATCACACCATTTAGACTGAAATTTTTTCAATTCGATTACCTATTATTTAACTCAATTTTTAGGTTTTTTGATACAATATATCATTTCAGATTTCTGTGAACACCCCTACTAATCATTGACCCTATAGAAATGTGTATGTTTTTTTTAGAGGTTGAAGTTAGGGGTGTGCAAAAAAGTCGGATCCGATTATCCGTTGATCCGATCCGATTTTTATTTTTCGGATAATTCGGATCGAATATCCGAAAATTTTGGATCGGATACGGATAATGATTTTGCATTCGGATCGGATATCCGAAAATTCAAATTTTTTATAGATATAAATCTTGTTATATTCAATATTTTTACTTATTATATATGAAAAATTGAAATTTTTATGGATGAAAATTTATTATATTCAATAATTTGTTGATTGTTATATTCGAAAACCTAAAATTTTTATGGATAGGACCACCAAATTTAAAAAAAAAAATCAAGTGATAAATCGGATTGGATACTCAAATATCCGATCTAAAATTTTAGATATCCAAAAATCGGGCATCCGATTTTTTTATAATCGGATACAGATCGTTAAATTACCTATTTAAAAATTTTTATATCCAAAATTTTATATAGAATCAAATCGGATATCCGAAATGCTCACCCTAGTTGGAGTTGCACCTAACACTGAAAAGGTATACTATTTTATTTCAACAATCGTGCAAGTTTTTTTTTTTTTTTGGTATAACGCGTTATAACATTAAAATCGTGCAAAATTTTTTTTGGTATTACGCGTTCTAACATTAAAAACAAAGTACCTAAAACATTGCTTTTATTAACGGAGGGGTCTTCCTTGAAATTCGAGAAGTTGATTATGTTTGAGAACAAACATATTTAATCTGTTGGTAAATTTTTTTATTTTTTTTTATTTTCTTAAGTTATGAAATATTTTTTTCTTTCTTTTAGAGTTTTATTTTTCTTCTTTCTAAATAGGATTAGAATTAAAATTAAAATTTATCAAAAAAATTCAATTTGTTTCAATTTTGTCACTAAATTTTAAGATGCGTCAATTAAAACATTGAATTTTCATTTTTATTTCAGTTAAAATATTGACAGTTAAATCATTAATAGACAGATGAAGCTACAATTTTGTTTTGACACGTGTTGTGGTATCCACTTGTGTATCCATTTGGTGATTAAGCTTTTCTCTGATATTTTTGCGGTCAATTTAGACACAGATAAACTCGTTTTATTGATCACTTTAACAGTTTAAATATTTTTTAAGCCTCTTTAAAACTTACGAAATTAAAAAAAAAAATCATTTTTTAAGGTTTGGGGCCTTTCGGATTTGTCAGGTTTGAGAAGTTTGTTCAAAATTTTCAACGGTAAAAAACATCTTTTTAACATATTGGTTTCTCCAGATTTCCAATATAATGCTTGTTCGGCACTGGTTTTGCAATGTGAAATATGGTTTTGAGTTTATCATCTTATTCTTCCCTCCCAAAAAATGACTCATAGTTCCTGGTGGATACGAAGCCCTCTTCTTCTGTCATGAAACTCTTGTGGACAACTCGTTATTGTTGAGGCTTGTTCTCCAGTGTATTTTCTTAATAAAAGAGAAACAACTCAAAACTACATGAAAATTGTCGAATCGAATTTGATTTTTTATAATGAAAATATCTTTTGAAAGGTTTGAATAAAGATCAAAAACTGAATTCAAATCATTCAATCAAGATAAACTTTAATATCAATTCCATTATCAATGAGGGATTGAACCACAGCTCTGATTTTGCCTTCAAATTTGTCCCTCTCCCTGGGAGTATAAGAAGCTGTATACACATCGGCTTCTCTAGCTCTCTCAGATAATATCCGTCCGATTGCCAAGCAGGCCGGAATGTCTGATCTGGATCTCAGTACTGCTTTAATGTCTTTCGAGTTTGTGCCTGAAACCGCAACTTGCTTACATGTTACCCTATGCGTAAGTGAAGCGGAAACAAAGCGCTTCGAGATGAAAACATCGAGTGTAAACGGTTCCATATTGGCTTCGGTCCGTTGTTTAAATGAGATATGCTTGTTGGGATTCTTTGACTTTTTCCCCTTCTGATAAGTGTATGGCCTGCTATTATCATCATCAAGAAAATCCTCTACCCCAAAAAAACTTCTTGGTGAACAATGAACCTGTTCAAGAGAAAATGTTCTATAAAGTTAGCAACTCTGAACTTTACAAAGCTAATGAAGCAACACTTAAGCATCAACGAGCGTTGCACCTTTGCATCAAACGACAAAAATGCCTCGAAAACCTTTCAGGGGAGAGGTGCATTTGATTACATGGGGACGCACTTTTTCTAGAGTGATAGGTGCATTTGATTAAACATGAGAATTTAAATTAGAAATCACAAATTATATAAAAACTTCTCAATATTTGAGCCAACAAAAATAAAATAAAATTTTCCAGGTTTGCAGATAAATCAGACTATTCTTTAGATTTTTTTATCATAATTATATATCTATATATATTCACGTTCAAAAACACACACAATACATATTGCACCCTACTTCACGAAGTGAATGTTTTTTTTTTTGCACATTGCATCTTAGGCAATATAAAATTTTCAGTGCCCTTGACAACACCATTTAGCATAATTGAATAACATGATGATGGGGTTGAGATTCACTGCAGATTCAGCAAAAAGAAATAGAATGGAAGGAGTAAAGTAGATATATTTCTGGAAAAATAACATCTTCAAACTAGATTTACATGACTTTCTTTCTTTTAAACATATCAAATAAATGAAGAAAAGAACAGCTTACTGCTTACATACATTCCCTCACTCATATTTTCAGTTTCCTCTCGATCATTTTCAGACCCCTAATGGAGGCCAAACTTTTACTTTATGTTTTCCAAATCATCATTGTTACAATAAGTTTTAACCTTCTCCACCCATTTTGGAACATTACTAGCAACATAAAAAGGCAAGAAATTTGGGCAAAATAAAAACATGACTGCAATGGATGCTGCTGTATAATAGTAATTAACTTGCAAGTTGATTCTGAAGCCATATATGGTTATAGGTGTTCAAAGTTGAAAAACCAAACTTTTATAAAGGACTTAAGAACTCTTAGCTAACTAACATTTTGGAGAGAATCAGCTAACTCTAGGTTCAAGAGGCATTTCAGCCCTAACTACAACTCGTCAATTCTTAGTGAGTTGGACCTAAACTTAGTTTCACCAAAGCTTCATCCTGGTCATCAGACGAAGTCCATAAGTAGTCAGCGATGGACCCGCCCCCCTAAAATTTGAAATTTGTATATAATTTAAAAATTTTCTATGTATTTTCTATTGAAAATCTATTTTCTCCCCCCCTTAAAATTTTATAAGTTCGCCTTCCTAAAATTTTTTTATAGGTAACATAAAGTTCCCATGTAACAGTAAATTGCCTTATTTGTCTTGCTTCATTTACAGCTCCGGTGAGTTCCCTTGACCAAGCCACTGCCGAGTCACTGGCTCATTCTTCAACAGGCACAAGGTCAGAGCCCAGGGCTCCTCCCACTGCTGGGAAGCAAATGGTTTCATGTTTATTTCACTTCCCATAGGGTTTTTTTTCCACCCTTCTCTTATGGTACTACTTCGCTATCAGTCAGCTAGGAATATTTGGCCTTATTTCAGTTAAAATTCACAAATTTCAGTTGCAAAGTAAGATTTTTCATGTTCCAATGCACTTTGTTTCTTTAAATATCAAACAAGGAACACAATCTACGGACACCAATGGTTAATGGGTTTGGTTTTGATAGACAAATCTCGGAAGAGAAACGAATTAGATATCCATAAAAACTGAAATAAATTTGAAAAGAAAAAGACTTACCGTCCAGCATGAAAAGAACTCGTGGGCAAGTACAAGCAAGGCAAAAGAAGTTTATAGCCAGAATCTGAAACTGCCCTTTTGCTCAAAACCTTCCGTATTACTTGCTTCAACATCTTCTAAGAGACACCCTGAAAACCAGAAACAAAATGTAAGAAAATATAATTTCGCAGTGTTGAAAGAAGCATTATATCGAACAGTTAAAGTGCATTGTTAAAACAAGAGAGAAAGAAATCAAATGCGAGTCTTGCACGAAATGCGGACAAAAAACGAAAAATTACCTGTCGATTTTGAAGGGTGTTTCTGGTAGAATAAATGAAAATGGAGATCAAGAACCAGAGAGGTAAACCTGGTGAAAATGAAAGACAAAACCGGGAACAAACTACGAAAGCTGAAGAGAACCAAGTTCCGCTATAAATAACTTTGCTTCGATTAGAAGAAATTTATTTTAGTAAAATATATAATATGATAGACTAGTGTTAGCTAAGGGCATTTGGTCTAGTGGAATGATTCTTGTTTAGGGTGTGAGAGGTTCTAAGTTCAATTCTCGGAATTGCTATTCCATTTAGTTTTTGTTTTTTTTCATTTTGTTTCGTTCAATTCTGACTGAAAAACATTAATTATTTACGTCGTCCCTTTTTTTTTTTTGAAAAATATTTTTTTTATTTTGCATTAAATATATTTACAGATTTTGGGTTTATTTCCATTAAAATTGGATAGTTTTTTTGATTGGTTGGATAGATTTTTTAATATATATTTTTTTATATATATTTATGCTGATTTAGATTAGAGTATTATTAAAAATGTGGATAAATAAAAAAAGATAATCCAACAAGATTCCAGTGTAAGAATAAGATTCTCAAAAAAAAAAAAAAAGGAAAATCGTTAAATTTATACCACTTAGTTGTATATTTTTTCATTTTGTTTCGTTTATTACATTAATTATTTACGTCCTTTTTTTTTTGAAAAATATTTACATCCTTCTTATTTTGCATTAATTGGATATATGTAGTAGACAGATTTTGGTGAAAAAATGATGGCTGAGATTAACCCAATATTTTTTTTCAAGTAATAATCTTCACATATATTACTGTTAATATCACCTTATAAACGAATAAGATAATCTAATCTCAGGGTAAGAATAAGATTAGAGTATTATTAATAAAAAAAATGCGGATACTCGACAAGATAATCCAATTTCAGGGCAAGAATAAGATTCTCAAAAAAAAAAGGAAAATCGTTAAATTCTCAGCCCCCACTTAGTTGTATATTTTTTCATTTTGTTTCGTTCAATTCCGACTGTTACATTAATTATTTACGTCCCTCTTTTTTTTTGAAAAATATTTACATCCTTCTTATTTTGCATTAATTGGATATATGTAGTAGACAGATTTTGGGTTTAGGATCCATTTATACCATGTAAAACTTAGTTGGTTTTACAAGTTTTTTGGATTGGTTGGATGAGTGAAAAGGATGGCTGAGATTAACCCAATATTTTTTTTCAAGTGATAATCTTCACATATATTACTGTTAATATCACCTTATAAACGAATAAGATAATCTAATCTCAGGGTAAGAATAAGATTAGAGTATTATTAATAAAAAAAATGCGGATACTCGACAAGATAATCCAATTTCAGGGCAAGAATAAGATTCTCAAAAAAAAAAAGGAAAATCGTTAAATTCTCAGCCCCCACTTAGTTGTATATTTTTTCATTTTGTTTCGTTCAATTTCATTATTACATTAATTATTTACGTCCCTTTTTTTTTTGAAAAATATTTACATCCTTCTTATTTTGCATTAATTGGATATATGTTGATTTTGGGTTTAGGATCCATTTATACCATGTAAAACTTAGTTGGTTTTACAAGTTTTTTGGATTGGTTGGATGAGTGAAAAGGATGGCTGAGATTAACCCAATATTTTTTTTCAAGTGATAATCTTCACATATATTACTGTTAATATCACCTTATAAACGAATAAGATAATCTAATCTCAGGGTAAGAATAAGATTAGAGTATTATTAATAAAAAAATGCGGATACTCGACAAGATAATCCAATCTCAGGGCAAGAATAAGATTCTCAAAAAAAAGGAAAATCGTTAAATTCTTTATCACATTCTGAATAGTAATATTGTAATCCAATACTGTTAGAACCAAAGCATAACTCAATATGAAATTTTTAACCCCGTATCTATCATGTCAAATCATCCAAAACAATTAACCAAATGCACTGAATGCGAAAGCTTACCTGAATTAATCGATAAGTTAAAAATCTTGAATCTTGATGTTGAAATCTTAAATCTTTGGTATTGATCTTCCAAGAAGACAAGTTATCTCTTGACGTAAAACTCTCAGACGGGGAAGGAGAAAAAAACAAGTTAACCTATTTATTGGGACCCTACCTCTTTATATAGTTGATTATTAAATCAACTATTAAATACTTATAACTCTGCCCCTCATTGAATTATAAATATATCTTATGATATCTATACTTTTATTTCCATGACACTTTAATACCTATAACATGCCTAACATAATTGGTCACTTAATTTTGTGTCATACTTTATAATAGCATCATACATTTTACCTATGTGCCCACAATTACTGATTTTAATCCAACAATCTCCCACTTGGGCAACATATGTTTTCTGATAAATGCACAACTTTATGAGCTCAAAAATTTGCTATTATATAATATGCATTCTATAACAATCTCGTTCATCAACTATATCTATATAGGATCAAAGCAACATTTGCCATAACAATCATGACTAGACCAATCAGTGGTCGCATATACAAATATAGTCGAATGACATAGATCAATCATGAATGCGTAGCATAGAAAATTACATGAAATGTGAACCGAACATGTATATTTTCAACTAGTCCTCCTAAACCTTAGTGAGATCAAACTTTACTGAATTCAGAGTGTGTATAAACCAAAAGAACTTTATTTTTGTAGAAAATAATCTTAAATAACTTTAAACTGAAGTAACCGAAATTGTGTCTAAAACAAATGAACATTTTTTCAAAAATTACAAAATCTCACTAAAACTGAATATCTTTAAATAACATTACACCCACATGAGTAGTGTGCTCATGAAAGACCTAGGGTGATATTTTCTTAATAAGAGCACAATTATAGAGTTTGTACCAACATGCTATATAGACACACAACCACTTTGAATTTTCTTTAACGAATAGGAACTTAATTATGTGATTTTCCTATTGTTTATAGAATAAATTGATGCATATTTATTGTCATAAAATAACTGAAGTGGTCTTTCCATTCAATCTATAATTAGCAACTCATGTGACAAAATTCTTTTGCATCAATATTCTATTAAAACTGAAGTTTGTAAACCTGATGATCTCTAACTTACCAGAACTCCGATATGTGAGCATGTAATTTTTGTTATCTAAAGATATCTTATAACCCTATTAGCTGCTATCTAGTGGTACATACTAGAATTACTTAAATATCTGTCTAGCATTCCAACAATGTACGCAATATCCGAACGCATACATACTTGAGCATAAATTAGATTCTCAATAGCTTATGCATATAGAATCTTTTGCATATATATTTTTTATAATTTTAAAGTTTCTTTTAGGGCATTGAGTAAGACTAAATTTGTCTTCTTTAGCAATATGAGTATCACTTAGTTTACTCTTACTGAATTTGTAGTATATACAATTGTCAACTAAATTTATCTCAAAACCGAATGAGATAATCATTCTAAAATTTGTAATATTATTAATGAGAGTTCTACTAAAGTTCGTAGATAGATTTATTTAATTTACATATAATTGATCTTGTATCATAATAAACGACTTTATGATTGTACCATATAAATAGTTTATTTAATGTCGCCATTGAAAAACAAGCTTAACATCCATCTAATGTAGCTTAAGACTAAAATGAGCAACAAGTGTAATAATTATCTTGAAAGAGACTTTTAATGAAACTTAAGATAAAGTCTCTACAAAATCAAGGTCTTCTTTTAGAGTGTATCATTTGAATACCAAATGTGCTTTATACTTATCTACATTACCATTTCTATCCCTATTAGTTTTAAAAATCCATTTACAACCAATTTATTTGCACCTTAAGGTAATGAGACAAGTTCCTAAACTTTATTGCCTTGCATAAAATTACACTCTTATTTGTTGGGATGATCAATCAATGGTGAAAGTGGCCAAGATGGGGTGAATTGACAATTAAAAATTTTGGAAGTAAATTGGAAAATAAAAATATTGGGACAAAAGGAGTTATAGTGGTTCAACCTTCTAACAAGGTTTATATCCACTACCTTAGCTTCCTACTAAGGAATTTCACAAATTCACTAAAGAATTTTGTCCCTTTTTCTAGGCTTAGGAGGAAACCGTTACACAATCAAAGCTTTCTACCCAAAGCTTTGATGAACTTACTCTTTTACAAGGAAAGATTGGCAAATGGTAAAATCCTCTCAAAGGTAATAAATTTGCCCCAATACAAGTTCACTCAACCAATCTTGAAAATAAAGATTACAATTTTGCTTACTCAAGAGGGTTACAAGGATTTGACTCTAATAGGCTCAAAGATGTTGTATTTGTTTTTGAAAGCTTGAAAGTTGATGATTAGTTGTTGTTGTAGCTTTGGAGACTTCATTTTATACCCCTTCATTGATTTCTAACCGTTTGGGTGGTTGAGGAATTGATTATAGCAATTGGAGGGCAATTTTCTCACATTAAATGTTGTCTGTCAACCCTCGGTATCGGTACACGGGCTTTCGTATCGGTACCTATCATAAAAAGAAATATCGTTGTACAAAGGGTATCGATATGCATGAAAGACGTATCGATACACATAGCGTGAAAATTACAAAGGGGATCGATACGCATATAGTGCGTATCGGTACGAGTGTGTTACTTTACAAAGGAGATCAATACAGGCCGTACCGTATCGATACAGGTTTTGCTCACTGGAAACCTTGGACATTTTACAAGAAGAACTGTATCGATACGCATTGTTGTGTATCGATACACATTATCTGAATTTCAAAATTTGCGGTTCCAATAAAACTAACATCTAACGGTCAAATAAATATTATAAAATATTTGAAAATTCCTAAACCCCGTACTAGTACGCCAAGTGGCCGTACCGATAATCAGTTAGTCGTTGTTTCTCTGGTTTGAATAACGTATCAAAATAGATATACTCGTATCGAAACCTCGTACCAATACGGCTGGTCCCGTATCGGTACTCGATAGCCATGAAGTAAAAATCACATTCCAATAGTTAAAAACTGTATCGATACGGCCAAAGGTGTATCGATGCGCCTGGGTAATTTTGGCTATTTAGAGTACGAAAACACTTAGAAAATATTTGGGGTTTTTGGATTTGACTTAGAAATTATTTTAAGTTCAAAAATATGTTAGTTTGTAGGATTTTTTGGGTACTTAAAAATTATCCAATTTTACAAATTGGTCCTTGAAATTACTTGTTATATCAAAATTAAATATTAGTTTTACATTCTTGTATGACATCAATCAACTTTTGAGAGTAATAACTTTTGTGGCCTAATAAGAAAATGATTGATTCATTATTATCCTTATTTTCTTGAAGAAATACTATATAATAATCTAAAATAGTTTTTCTCACTTCTTTCATGGACCTCTTTAATGACACTTGTTTTTGAGGTTGTTAAGTTTGTTCTTCTAAAATAATTACCTTATCTTGCATATGAGTTGTTCAACATTGTCTTGTTAAGGTTTTGGATTCACTTCTTGATCAATGATATGTGTGAAAATCTAAACATCATCAAAAGTGATAGTAGGAATTATAATTCAATTCCTCCTCAAAGGTAATGTATCTAACTTTATTTCTCCTTCCAAACTCAACATCCTAAAAAAGTTATAGATCCTTAAATAATTCCTAATTGTGGGATTATAAAACTTACAGCTCATGGATCACTCAAAATAGCCGAAGTAGTTGCTCGCGTTTGAAGTTTAATTTCTTCACATGTGTCTTAACTTATACAAAAGAATCAACACTTTGTAACTTATTAATGTTTCTTTTGAGTAGGACCCTTAGCAACTTTATTATAATATTTTCTTTTAGGCACTAACTAAATAAGTACTTTTATACTTATAATTCTTCAATTTTTCTTCTTCTTTAAACCAATGAGAAATGAGCTCAGTTAGAGCCTAATTCTCTTTTTGATAGTTGTAACTATTTTTGAATTGGTTAAACTGTTTAGGAAATGGTACCAAAAGCATAAGAACAAACAATTGCTAGAAAGTTTGATCTTATATGCCTTAAATTTGAAGCAATATTAAACATTTTTATAGTATACTCGCTCACATTTCCTTGACCATTATACTTCATAGACATCAAAGAAGGCATAAGTGATGTCATCTTAACCTTAATGTTTTGGGTAAAATATTTCTTAATTTCGTCAAGGAAATCATTAGTATGAGTAATATTATTAGATTTGTGCTCCTAAAGACATCTAGAATGTTGTTCTTTATGATCATTAGACTCATGCGATTTGAACAATCTCACCTCTCAAAATACCTTTTATGGGTGTTTACCGCAATGAGAAGTGCAAATTGTTCTTTCCTTAATGCAAAGTATATGTTCATACAACCATCAAATACTATATATAAGTGCATTTTCTATTCCTTGAAATTAGATTCACTAAACATGAGTGTAGAATGTATATTAACAATATTGTGACAGAAAAGGTAAATTATCTAAATATGAAACAAAAATACATAAATAAAATAAAAACAAACTCACATAAATATTCATAAGTAAACAAATAAATTCAAAATAATGGCTAATTCCTCTCAAGATACCAAACAAAACATTAATATCAACTTTTTAGACAATAATATTAACTGTAAGTGGTACTCTTGTTGTAGCAATCAAACGTTGACAATAAACTATGTCAAGCAAAAGATTATTCTTTGGACTAATGTATTGCTCACATAAAATGCCTTATAATTGTCACACATTTATCGCCACAGTTGTCGTTGTAATTCTACCAAATATTAACTTTTCTTTGGGTCAATTAATAAACACATGAATTACAAAAACCCATAATTATCTTAATATATTATATAAATTAATGTCGCAACCCTTTTTAAAGGGTCCTGACGATTTTTTTAAAAAATAAAAGCCAAAACAACATAGTCGCCACCAATCTTTTTTGAAAGGTGTGATTGGATCACCTAAAAACATGTCATTTTAATAAAATCATTTTTATTTTATTAAAACAACGATTTTGGTCTGAGAAAACTCAAAAACATGTTCGAGAGTCGGTTACGCGTGGGGAAGGGTTAGCACCCCCACAGCGCCAAAAAATTGGTACCTATCCGATTACAAAAAGTTTTAATGTCAAAATTTGCAAGTTCGTGTAAAATTTAAATTATTGTCCATTTATTAATATGATTCCATTTTAACGGCTCTACCATCTAGAGAGTAAACTTAATCACTGCCAATACTTCTGGCGCTAACCTGTTACCTCCTTTTGGTAGGGCACCGCATTAATTATAGTTCACTTTTTAGCAAGCAAACAAAGAAATAATTGGCGTGTTAAAGTTTTATTTATTCTAAGTTAGTGATTATTAACCTAAAGAATATCTAAGTAAATTTTATCTATTGGGGTTCAAATATAATTAAGTGTATCTTATGAATTTTTGAGGTGAAGAAATTTTTTTATTAAAATTTAAGGCTCTAACTAGCGGTTTAAGAACCTAAACCTAGGGGTTTTACCTAAACTAAAGCTTTAATTAAAGAGATTAGCATTTTAAAATATTAAAGAAAAAAATTATAAAAAACATGAAATTAAATGGATTCAAGAAAATAATTAGATGAACAACAAATAAAAAATAAAACACTATCATTTAAAAAATGTTTCCCCAAATCAAGTTAACAATTGGTATACGAGCCAATTTTGTAAAATTTACATATAAAAAATCTTAATTAATAGGAAAACATATTTTTTTAAAAAATTAATAAATAGAAAAATTGAATTGGAAAGAAGTGAAGAAAGTGACCACATTAAAAAAGAAATAAAAACAAGGCTAAATTTTAAAGGTAAAAGTGACTAAATTGAAATGTTTGAAAATATGGTATTTTGCAGAATAAAAAAAAGCGGAGGGATTTAATGAGTGTAATTTTCTCAAAAAAAAAAGCATGGGTATAAAACTCACTTTTACAAACATCTTCCACTTTTCTCTTTTTAAAAATTTTGGATCAAGCACCCACACTTTTAAAAATTCTCTCAAATGTTCATCTTGTTCTTCAAACATGAAGAACTCCGACGAACCACCACCGCCATGACCACCGTCCGTCGTCGCCGTCCGCCTTAGTCCGTCGAGATTTCGAATTTCAAATTTATGGCTCAAAAAAACAAAGGTAAGATAGCATATATTCGAATCAAACAACATAAAAAAACTAAAATAAAGACGAAATAAAACTAAAAAATACCTAAACTTGCTTGAAGACTTAAACTCCGGAAAAGAACTTGAATCTTTTATTTCTTTCTTGTATCTCTTGTTGTGTGTTTTACAACGAATTTACAAGGGTTTATATAGGATTTTCGATCAAAATATACATGGAAATTCAATCCTAAATCTCTAATTTTCGGGTAAAAATATTCCCCAAATTTTTGTGATTTGATTTCTTCCCGAACTGATTCCTTGTTTTCTGACTTTGAATCGAATCTTCAAATTAATGTGGTCTTCTCCTTCCATTTTCATTCGAATTGCCAGCCATAATTTTTTTTTTTTTTTAAATTGCTGTCCACTTTTTCTCCAATCATTTCCTTCTTTGTTTTCATTTTGTTGAAAATTTGCAGGGGAGAGTTGAAGGAGAGAGAGCGTGAAGATTGGGGATGATGGCGCGTGGGACCCGGGGCATTAGGGGCTCCTGCACATAGAGAAATAAATAATAATAATTAGGGGTTTTTATTTGGGCCAAATGAGTTTTATTGTATTAAATTTTAATTAATTTTAATAGACCTATTTTAACTAAATGAATTCTTATTTAAACTAAGTGGACTCTTTTTAAATAAATAAATAAACAATAAAATAATAAATAAGGGTGAAAATTCAGCGACAACAGTTGTCCCTCTTTGCCCATTCCGGTGAAACTGAGATAGAGCAAAGAATAAAAGACACTGATTTTCACCAATTGCAAACCCGCTGGATAAAAATAATATTTCATTCTCCTAATGCCTGAATGGATATGCGGGTTCCTCATGCTTGAATAGATGAGCAAGTTCCACTCTCCTCATGCTCGAATGGATAGGCTAGTTCTATTCTCCTTATGCTCGAATAGATAAGCATGTTCAAAAAAGGGTTCCATTCTCCTCGTACACGAATGAATATGCATGTTCTATTCTCCTCATGCTCGAATAGAAAAGCAGGTTCAAAAAAGGGTTCCATTCTCCTCATGCACGAATGGATATGCAGGTTCTATTTTCCTTATACTCGAATAGATAAGCAGGTTTAAAGGTTCCATTCTCTTCATGCACGAATAGATATGCAGGTTCTATTCTCATCATGCTTGAATGGATAAGCAATTTCATACATGCCAAAAAATACTACGATTATAATGAGCATGCTCCTAGAGATGCCTAACACATGAATGCATGTTTTTTCTTTTTTAGATTTTCTCTTTTTTTTTTCTTCCTTTTCTATCTCTCTTCTGGGGGTTTTTCCTATTCGCTTCCATGCGCATTTGCTTGTTCAACCCAGATAGACTACCATGCTAGTTATTTATTCTTTGTATATTTTTGCTTTAGAGAAAACATACGAGCTTTGCACATTTGCTCACTCAATCCATTTATCTTGTATTCTTGGTTGGAAGGACCTCACATTCTTCAACACTCTTTTACTTTGTCTGGTTGAGAGAATAGAATCTCTCACAACCTTCCAAAAGCTTGAATGAAAGCTTTAACATCACTGTACATCTCTTCCAATGTCTGTAAAATTGTTCTCAATGTAGGAGAAGGTTTAGCAATCTTGCTGTCCTAAAATAATATCAAGCATCCTCAATGCTTCTTGTGAGTTCTCAGATGTTTGCCCCTGTAGGGCTATTTGAAGCGCTTGCATGTAAACCTTTGCAGCAAAGCTTATTTCTACCTTGAATGTCTTCGAATGATACCATAGTCTTCTTATCTTCCTTTTATGCTTATTAGCGTTGATGGCCTTAAATCCTTGTCCAATGCAAATTTCCCCACTCTGGGTTTGCCCCATTTAAAATTCAAATGTCACTGACCAAAACTTCCCAAGTAAGAACACCAAAAATTGCCCTGTGCTGTCTTTTCCAAGTCGACGAGGTATGAGGACACAAAATTCCTTCCAAGATGTCAAGTTTCCCATAGATTTATTTGCTTCTTGCCTAATCCATAAACTATCTGAGCTGCCCTTTGCGGGTTTTCAACTCGGATCCTCCTTTGGTTTCAAGGTGTCATTTGCGGGTTTTCATCTTGAACCCCCTTTTTTTTTTTCGTATCTAAGGCGCCCTTTACAGATTTTGCTTTTCAATAATTTTATTTTTTTAATTTTTTTTATTTTTTTTCATCTTTCTTTTTAGGCATAAAACTTCTGAATTCATCGAATTATGAAGCTCATTTCTATCCATCTCGACCAAGATCAATATTCTTTTTGAGAAAGCCTTTTTCCAGTTAGTCGTTCATTTTCCCAAGAATCTCTTTAAATAGGAAAAAAATTCCTAATACAAAATCTTTTTCTTGGATGAACTTTTTTTCGTGAGCTCGTGCCCTTCTTCTCTGATTCATCTGACCATGATAGATAACTTTCAACCTTTTTTTCATTGGATAACTGAATCGACCATATCTTCCTTAGACACACTCTGCTTCTTCTATTTTGCTTCCATCAAAACACAGAGAGATAAAAATTTAACCTTGATTGGTAACTCAACCTTTTATCCCATAAACTAGTGAATGCGGTGTTGCCCCTATTATTTCTTGATGCGATAGTAAACAAGTGCTTCTGGATTTGGAATCAATACCAAAAAAACCTTTTTTCATGAATCTATATCATTTTACTTATAAGATACAAGAAAATGATTAACGGTGAGAAGAAAAAAAAAGGCTGGAAATGAGGATTCTAAGAAAAATAAAGGCTAGAAATAAAGGTTCAAAAGAAATAGTCATGGCAAACAAGGAAAAGAGCAAAGTCAGATGCCCCAAAATTCATAGTATGAATGATTCATGAATCCATCAACCGGATAGAGTCTCGCTTTTAGGTGGCTCTCTTTAACTCACCCACTCCCCAAATTTCAATTTTCCCACTTTTCTAATCTCAATCGGACATCAGAAGTTTGGGGTCCATGAAGAAAGGTTAACTCAATTGGGCGGAATGTGTTCTGAAAACAAACTCCTTTTTCTCAAATATTCATGTGTGATCCAAATGATCTTTAAAGGCTTGTAATGTAGGATAGGCTCGGGTTAAAAAAAAGGATATATAGGCTCAAATACATGCTTAAGGGTGGTAAAACCAATGATCAATCTTTCTTGATGAATTCTCCATTCTTTTATTCTTTGGATCACTCTAGACTGCTCATTTTGGGTTTTCACCCTAGAGTTCATTTCCCTTTCTGGCACATGTATCATCTGAAGGATTCTACACATGTTTTTCTCTTGTTTCAAATTTTCCTTCGTATTCCAGCTTTCATCTCTTCCATTTATTTTTCTTTTTCTCTTTTTTACTTTTCTTTTGCTTTTTGTCTTTTCATTTAGGACATTCAACTTGATATTTTCTTTCTTACTTGCAAACAATTTTTCATCCTCTTTGCCCCCCAGTGTGAGGAGTGATCCTTGGTTAAGGTTCAAACACAAGAATAATATCAGGCTCAAATGGGACATCAATGGATATTTTTCTTATTCGTGAAGGCAAATGAAGGAATGCCAATTGTCATTTCACACACAAATATCATCGAAGAGAAACAATCTTCAGTTGGTAGATGTTTTAGAGTTATCACTTTATTCAAAGACCTTAACAACAATGTCTGAGAGGAAAATCACTCAAATTTTGTTTATGGGATTTCCCATTAATCCTGAACACATTTTATTTCCCTTCTATCTCGGGATTAGATCTAAGAATCATTCATACAATCAATAATGGGAATTATGCAAAGAATATGTATTTTAAAAGAGAAATGGATGAAAAAAATTGAAAAGAGAAAGAAAAAAATGAAATGTTTGCCACTTGAGAAAAATAAAGGAAATGCATCTTTAAACAAGTAGATTAACATAGAAGCCCTTACAAAAGATCCCTAATGCTCGAGGGTCAAAAGCAAAAGGGTTGGTTCTAGGTATGACCCCAATATTGTTCGGGAAAATGCCCACATTTACTACGTGACAAGATTCCATTGCTGGAGTAGTTCAGGTTATGGGTACTCGTTATATTTTTCTTCCTCGAGTCTCCCACTTTTGATGGCCGCCAATATCAGTTCCCTATTCATGACCATTTCTGTGAAACCTTTGGTGGCATAGTTTAACATATTAGTTCCATAGCCACTTCCTCCTTGTAGGGTTCTGAGGATCTCTTCGAGCCTATCATACTGATCTTTTAGCCTCTTATTCACTTTGAACTTGTCGGCTGCCTTATGGAGATCCCATACCTTAATACCTTGGTTTTCCTCATGATTTAACCTAGACCTTTCTGGAAGATGAGCTTGTAATATCCCAAATTTTGGCTAGTGACTAAATTGTAAATTTTGAAAGTTTAGGGGGTTAAAGTATAAACCTTGGAAAAGTTTAGGGATTAAAGTGTAAATTTCTCCAACAAGTAATTTTATTCAGTAGAAGAGTGAATCGGATCGAAATAAGTACCTTGATATCATTTTTAAGAATTAAGATGCAGAAAAAGGTACCGAATTTGGATCGACTAAAATTGTTAAGCGTGCTCAAGCCAGGGAAATACAAAGATGGGTGACCTTTGGGAAGGTCCCATAAAAGTGTTTATGATCGATATTTTGGACTCAGTAAAAGTAGAAAATATTCGTATGGATTTCAAATAAAATATTTCTACGAGAAACCTTATGCTATGAAGATTTTCAATAATTATCGGAATAATAGACTGAGTTAAGAAAATTCAGTCTAAGTTTTTATGAAAGGAAATTTTTAAGGTTTAAAAGTATCATGTGATAGATAGTGAGTTGTATAGGGTACTTTCAAAGTTGGTAAAAATCTGAGGAAAATTGAAATGGGAATTGAAGGTCAGTGACCAAAATGGAAATTTTGAAAGTTTTGTGGCCAAAGTATAAACTTTGGGAAAGTTTAAGGACTAAAGTGTAATTTCCAAAAGTTATGTAAGTTAACCAAGTAAATGAATAGTTCACCCCCAATAGTGAAACTTTCGTGTTACCCGAATTTTTCGTACAAAGCTTATATTAATGGTTATAAAGCTTTAAAGTTCGTAGGAAGAAAATTTGGAAATCGTATTGAGTGAAATTCGAATATTTGGATCGAATAAATGCCATAAATAAAAATATAAGATATTTTGGGACATGGCCAGTTGGATTGGAACCAATTTGGTTCAATTTTAATGGAATGGCAATTTTCAAGACTTGTTGTAAATAAAGACTAATTAGAGGGCAAATGGGACATTTTCCATGGATGGCATTTTTGAAATATTTTGAAACTTTAAGGGCAATTTTGAAAGTCCAATTACACATGGATTTGATCTTGGCCATTGAGTTTTGATGAGTAAATCTTGGCCATTCGATGAAAAGGGCATTTTAGTAATTTCACTGTTTAAATGAATTTAAAATTCATTTATACAAGACAAGTGGCCAAATTGGATGAAAATAAAAAGATGAAGACCATACTTCATCTTCAAATTTCGAAATATGAGGGGGATAAAGAAAGAAAAATGGAGAAAAATTTTCCAAGTTCGATTCAAGCCCCGAAACTCGATTTTCAGGTAATCTTTCGAACTACAAAGTTGTTATACTCATCAAGCTCTATCTTTTGGTGTAAATAATTTGTGGAAAACATTCTTGATTGATGAGAATTTTGTATGGGAAGAAATTAGGGTTTATGGACTCAATTGGGGGTTTTGAGATTTATGACTCCATGTTAAAATTCAAGTTGAAATCAAGCTTTTGTGATGTTAAAATCATGTTATTGAGTTGGGATTTAGACTATACATGTTTTGATTATTATGAAGATGATTAGGGTTTATGGACTCAAGTTTGATTTAGGGTTTGTGATGTTGGATAAATGATCTAGTAAGCTTGATTTGTTGTTTGGAAGCAAAACCCTAATTTAAATGTTTAGGGACCAATTCAGCAAGTTTAAAAGTTGAAGGAATAAATCTAATTTTTATGGACTTGGTGTGTATTTATGTTATTAGGGATGTTGAAGATATGAAATTGAAGTTAGAATGCAAAAGTGACCATTTTGACAAATTGTCAAAGTTAAGTGACCAATTCGGAAATGAGGTTTTAGAGAAGGATTAAATCTGATTTTTTGTTATAATGATGGAATTAAGATAGTAATGTTGATTTGAGGACTAAATTGCAAAGTTAAGAAGCTAGAATCCTTATATTTGCATTTTAGTGATTATTTCGGTTAAGAAGGGAAATTAAGGGAAACTATTGTGAATAATTATTTGATGAAGAAGGTGATAAGTTGATGATTTAAAGTAAATAGTGGGACTAAATTGACAAATAGAAAAGTAAGGAGAAATTAGTATAAAGTTTGAAATTATTTATGAAACTGTGTAAAAACTGGATTTGGCAGTAAATTTGGAAATTCACCATAAATTCCAAAAAAATGGTTAAAAGGTAAATTTTATACCGATATAAATATTTGTTCGTCTAGTTCCGTGTACAACAAACGGAAACTGATTTCGAGTTCCGAGCAAAAAGATATGAACTTTAAGTGATGAAAGGTCAGAAAACAGTTTAGCAGTCTGCTTCGAATTTAGTCCTGGAGGTTGACTTTGAAAATTCACCATAAATCATGCAAGTTGAATTTGAGCTATTAATTTATATGGTTGAAGAGCTTATTGAATCTAGATTATTCCAGAACAAACGGAATTGAATTTTGAGTTGTAGATTGTTTTATAGAAATATTTCTTTGAAGGTTGTACAAAGCTGCTTGAAAATGAAAATTTAGATATTTTGTATCTAATGTTGGTTATCAAGTTCAGAATAATTATTTGAAGCTCAAAATGGTTATTAAGAACAAAAATGAGGTTTTGACAGTATAAGAAATAAAGGAAATTTATGGAAAAATTTTATGTTGAATGATTAAATAGCTAATTGAAATACTGTTAGAAGTGAATCTAACAAATGTTTATTTATATTCACGTGATAAAAGAAGTTGGATCCGAATCAAAAGAAGATTCGAGGTACTATAAAGGAAAAGATCAATAAAGCTTTGTGAGGCATATTAATAAATGGCCTAGGTGAGTGCATTTCTAAATGTTTGCATTACATTGAAATTGGCATTGCATTTCTTTATAATACATGATATGATACAATGCTCGACATGGCAAGCTTGATGGAATACCATGTACGTATTATTGTTTGCATAAATGATGATGCATTATGCATAATGGCAATGTATGTCTATACAAGGAATATGGACAATAACAAGACTAAAATGAAACAAGATACACCCTGGGGATCCAAGCCCATAGTGCAAAATGCACTTACGAGGTGTTTTAATATAAGGATCAAAGAGCGTCCTCCCGAATACGTACTCTACAAAGCACTACGGTGCAAATAGGCTATGAGGTTTCCATGGGCCTCTAGCCAGACACGATGATAATAATAACAAGATGATTACATGGTAGATCATGAGCATGCAAATGACTGCATGACGATACATGATTCATATGATAGAGATGGTACATGATACAGATGTTACATGAAACATGATATAGATGCTACATGATATATGATACATATGTTACATGATTTCATGATACTTGAATAAGAAGTTATATGTCTGAGAAGTACATGACATACGAGATAGAAATGTTATTGATATACTTGCCTTGTCGTAGAGAAATATGAAATGCATTCTTATATGAAGTATTTAATAACATCATTTCATTTGTAAATAAATAAGTTTAATCGCCTCACTAAGTTCGTACTTAGCGTGTGTTTGTTTCACACGCAGATTATGAAGGAGGATTTGAAGAAGAGTCGAGCATGCTGATCAAGCTTCAATATGCAAAACATCAGTAAGATATTTTAGCTTATGATAATCTATAGTGGGCATGTAATTATTTAATTGCTAGTAGAGTATGATGCATTAAATTAGACTAAATGATAGATAAGTAATCAGTTTTGATGATGAATTGTATATGGATAAAGCAAAATAAGGCATTAGCATTGTAACAGAATAAAGCTAAGGTAGAAAGGATAATTACTTTGCTAATAAGAATAATCAGTAATCGCGTGAAGATTTTAAAGTTAAGAAAGGGCCTAGATAGAAAATCTAGTTTTCACCCTAAATTCAACTATTGTTTTTTTAATAGTTGCCAAATATGTTTTAAAATAATTAATTCAGGGTTAAAACTAGCTAACTGCACATATGTTGTGTTTTTTAAGAAAACCGAGAAAGGGTTAGATTTACAAACTAAAATTTGTAAATACTTGTAAAAATAAATATATAAGTCGAGATTTCTCTAAATGACTCCGTAACATCTTTAATGTATATTCAATTTACGAGTATACGTTAAGGGTGTTACATTTAATGGTATCAGAGCAAAGGTTTAGCCGGTTCTGGTTGCTAAACCAAGTTTGTATATGATTTTTATCAGTAAATACATGTCCCTAGGATATCATATTACTGATGTGCTGATTGTATGATTTGATGCTGCTCCTCATTAGTATATGGTAAAATGATACTAGAATAAGGAAGGTAAAACGATAATGGATTTCGTCTGTTGACGAATCTTAGAGGTTAAGAAAGGACCCATAGAGGATATGATACAATAATTATAAAATGCTCGGATACGAAGGAGTAAGAAGAAGAAGTATCTTTACTTAAAAAATATATATATTTGAAGATAACAATGTCACTAGATGTCGCAGATGTAATCTGGCGATATACTCAAGATAAATTAAGGATTGAATTTATGATGGAAATAACTCAGTGGTATCTTATTATAAGATATTTGTACTGTCAGTACATAAGGGAGAGTTGGAAAGTTAAGTAATGATGCTACTGAGATGATTAGAAAAGAAACTAAGGAAGAAATTGATCTGTAAAGAGATTATATTTGAAGCTCAAAAGAAGATGTTAGGTATGAATTAGTCAGAGGCTTTAACTTCCGGCATCTATATATAATAAAGCATTTACTGTGAAAAAGTTTAAGTTTTGGGAACCTTAAAAGTTACGATGAAAGAGGATTTATAACTGCTTATTTGAAGACGAAAAATGACAAAACTTCTATAGAAGATTTGGGATGTATTAATATTGAAAAGTTAGAAGAATCAATATTGATACAGAAGAGGAAGTTTGGAAAACTTCTTAGAAAAGTGATAAAGAATTGGATATGGTGAATTGTTCATAAGGAAATTATTTCACTGATTTCTAAACTTTGACAAGGTACTCACATTGTTTATGAGGAATAATGTGAGAACAGTGGGTTAAGCCAATAAGTCAAGGGAATGATTTTAACTGGAGAATTTTAGTATGACTGCTAGAAATCTGAGAATTTTAAGACCAATTTTAAGATAAATTGGCTATTTATATAAAATGTAGAAGTCAGATGTAAAAAGAAGATTGATCTTTGGTCAAGATGTTATCAGTTAAAGTTAAAAGAAGAAAAAAGAGAGGAAAAGTACCACTTTGAGAGAAGATGGTTTGTGCAAATCAAAAAGGGAAAAACTTGGTTTTAGAATTATTATACCTCAAGGAATCGTGAAAGAGTTGTACCAAGGGCATATTAATGGATCTTATCTTCAGAAGTAAGCAAAAGTCTATAGTATATGTACTTATGTTTTGGGTCCATTGACTGAATTATTTACATGTCAACACTCCTGAATAAATTGAGAATACATGAAGATAAGTTAGTAGAAATATTGGTTTATGGAATTAAAAAAATTAAGGAATAAGAAATTTCATTGACTGAAGTTTTGAGAAAAAAACCACAAGGTCGAAGAAGCCACTAGGGAGGTTGAGAAGAAAATAAGGAAGTAATATCCGTAAATGTTTAGAACAGTACGCATTAAAAAATCGAGGACAAATTTTCTTAAGGGGATAATTGTAATATCCCAAATTTTGGGTAGTGACTAAATTATAAATTTTGAAAGTTTAGGGGGTTAAAGTATAAACCTTGGAAAAATTTGGGGACTAAAGTGTAAATTTCTCCAACAAGTAATTTTATTCAGTAGAAGAGTGAATCGGATCGAAATAAGTACCTTGATATCTGTTTTAAGAATTAAGATGTAGAAAAAGGTACCGAATTTGGATCGACTGAAATTATTAAGCGTGCTCAAGCCAATGAAATAAAAAGATGGGTGACCTTTGGGAAGGTCCCATAAAAGTGTTTATGATCGATATTTTGGACTCAGTAAAAGTAAAAAAAATATTCATATGGATTTCAAAATAAAGGATTTCTACGAGAAATCTTATGCTATGAAGATTTTCAATAATTATCGGAATAATAGACTGAGTTAAGAAAATTCAGTCTAAGTCTTTACGAAAGGAAATTTTTATGGTTTAAAAGTATCATGTGATAGATAGTGAGTTGTATTGGGTACTTTCAAAGTTGGTAAAAATTTGAGGAAAATTGAAATGGGAATTGAAGTTCAGTGACCAAAATGGAAATTTTGAAAGTTTTGTGGTCAAAGTATAAACTTTGGGAAAGTTTAGGGACTAAAGTGTAATTTCCAAAAGTTATGTAAGTTAACCCCTTAAATGAATAGTTCACCCCCAAGAGTGACACTTTCGTTTTACCCGAATTTTTCGTACGAAGCTTATATTAATGGTTATAAAGCTTTAAAGTTCGTAGGAAGAAAATTTAGAAATTGTATTGAGTGAAATTCAAATATTTGGATTAAATAAATGCCATAAATAAAAATCTAAGATATTTTGGGACATGGCCGGTTGGAATGGAACCAATTTGGTTCAATTTTAATGGAATGACAATTTTCAAGACTTGTTGTAAATAAAGACTAGTTGGAGGGCAAATTGGACATTTGCAATGGATGGCATTTTTGAAATATTTTGAAACTTTAAGGGAAATTTTGAAATGCCAATTACACATGGATTTGATCTTGGCCATTGAGTTTTGATGAGATTAAATCTTGGCCATTCGATGAAAAGGGCATTTTAGTAATTTTACTATTTAAATGAATTTAAAATTAATTTATACAAGACAAGTGGCCAAATTGGATGAAAATAAAAAGATTAAGACCATTCTTCATCTTCAAATTTTGAAATATGAGGGGGAGAAAGAAAGAAAAATGGAGAAAAATTTTCCAAGTTCGATTCAAGCCTCGAAACTCGATTTTCAGGTAATCTTTCTAACTACAAAGTTGTTCTACTCATCAAGCTCTATCTTTTGGTGTAAATAATTTGTGGAAAACATGCTTGATTGATGAGAATTTTGTATGAGAAAAAATTATGGTTTATGGACTCAAATGGGGGTTTTAAGTTTTTATGACTCCATGTTAAAATTCAAGTTGAAATCAAGCTTTTGTGATGTTAAAATCATGTTATTGAGTTGGGATTAAACTCTACATGTTTTGATTATTATTAATATAATTAGGGTTTATGGATTCAAGTTTGATTTAGGATTTGTGATGTTGGATAAATGATCTAGTAAGTTTGATTTGTGGTTTGGAAGTAAAACCCTAATATAAATTTTTAGGGACCAATTCAGCAAGTTTAAAAGTTGAAGGAATAAATCTGATTTTTATGGAACTGGTGTGTATTTATGTTATTATGGATGTTGAAGATATGAAATTGAAGTTAGAATGCAAAATCGATGTTAAATCGAGTTAGTGACCATTTTAACAAATTATCAAAGTTAAGTGACCAATTCGGAAATGAGGTTTTAGAGATGGATTAAAACTGATTTTTAGTTATAATGATGGAATTAAGATAGTAATGTTGATTTGAGTACTAAATTGCAAAGTTAAGAAGCTAGAATCCTTATCTTTGCATTTTACTGACTATTTCGGTTAGGAAGGAAAATTAAGGGAAAATATTTTTAATAATTATTTGATGAAGAATGTGATAAGTTGATGATTTAAAGTAAATAATGGGACTAAATTGACAAATAGCAAAGTAAGGAGAAATTAGTATAAAGTTTGAAATTATTTATGAAACTGTGTAAAAACTGGATTTGGCAGTAACTTTTGAAATTCACCATAAATTCCACAAAATGGTTAGAAGGTGGAATTTATATCGATATAAATATGTGTTCGTCTAGTTTCGTTTCCAACAAACAGAAACTGATATCAAGTTCCGAGCAAAAAGATATGAATTTTTAAGTGATAAAAGGTTAGAAAACAGTTTAGCAGTCTGCTTCAAATTTTGTCCTAGAAGTTGACTTTGAAAATTCACCATAAATCGTACAAATTGAATTTGAGCTATTAATTTATATGGTTGAAGAGCTTATTGAATCTAGATTTTTTCAGAACAAACGGAATCGAATTTCAAGTTGTAGATTATTTTATAGAAATATTTCTTTGAAGGTTGTACAAAGCTGCTCGAAAATGAAAATTTAGATATTTTGTATCTAATGTTGGTTATCAAGTTCAAAATAATTATTTGAAGCTCAAAATGGTTATTAAGAACGAAAATGAGGTTTTGAAAGTATAAGGAAGAAAAGAAATTTATGGAAAAATTTTATGTTGAATGATTAAATAGCTTAATTGAAATATTGTTAGAAGTGAATCTAACAAATGTTTATTTATATTCATGTGATAAAAGAAGTTGGATCCGAATCAAAAGAAGATTCGAGGTACTATAAAGGAAATGATCAATAAAGCTTTGTGAGGCATATTAATAAATGGTCCAGTTGAGTGCATTTCTAAATGTTTGCATTACATTGAAATTGGCATTGCATTTCTTTATAATACATGATATGATACAATGCTCGACATGGCAAGCCTGATGGAATACCAGGCACGAATTATTGTTTGCATAAATGATGATGCATTATGCATAATGGCAATGTATGTCTATACAAGGGATATAGAAAATAACAAGATTAAAATGAAACAAGATACACCCTGAGGATCCAAGCCCATAGTGCAAAATGCACTTACGAGGTATTTTAATATAAGGAGCAAAGAACGTCCTTATATGAGGAGCAAAGAGCGTCCTCCCAAATACGTACTCTACAAAGCACGACGGTGCAGATAGGCTATGAGGTTTCCATGGGCCTCTATCCAGACACGATGATAATAATAACAAGATGATTACATGGTAGATCATGAGCATGCAAATGACTGCATGACGATACATGATTCATATGATAGAGACGGTACATGATACAGATGTTACATGAAACATGATAATGATGCTACATGATATATGATACAGATGTTACATGATTTCATGATACTTGAATAAGAAGTTACATGTTACATGTCTGAGAAGTACATGACATACGAGATAGAAATGTTATTGATATACTTGCCTTGTCATAGAGAAATATGAAATGCATTCTTATATGAAGTATTATATAACATCATTTCATTTGTAAATAAATAAGTTTAATTTTCTCACTAAGTTCGTACTTAGCGTGTGTTTGTTTCACACGCAGATTAAGATGGAGGATTTGAAGAGGAGTCGAGCATGTTGGTCAAACTTCAATTTGTAAAACATCAGTAAGATATTTTAGCTTATGATAATCTCTAGTGGGCATGTAATTATTTAATTGCTAGTAGATTATGATGTATTAAATTAGACTAAATGATAGATAAGTAATCAGTTTTGATGATGAATCGTATATGGATAAAGCAAAATAAGGCATTAGCATTGTAACAAAATAAAGCTAAGGTAGAAAAGATAATTACTTTGCTAATAAGAATAATCGGTAATCGCGTGAAGATTTTAAAGTCAAGAAATAGCCTAGATAGCGAATCTAGTTTTCACCATGAATTGAACTATTGTTTTTTTAATAATTGCCAAACATGGTTTAAAATAATTAATTCAAGGTTAAAATTAGCTAACTCCACATAGGTTGTGTTTTTTAAGAAAATCGAGAAAGGGTTAGATTTACAAACTAAAATTTGTAAATACTTGTAAAAATAAATTTATAAGTCGAGATTTCTTTAAATGACTCGAAACATCTTTAATGTATATTCGATTTACGAGTATACGTTAAGGGTGTTACAGAGCTGGTGTTCCTGCCGTGCGGATATGGAACCTCCCCTTCGGTGGAAATGTCTCCAAAGTCATCTCGGGTTGGAGCGACAAAGCACCAACAACTTCAACCGTCTTTTCTCTTTCTAGGTCCTTGAATCCCAACATAGCCGCTATTTGGCTGACAATATTTTTCTGAGCTTATGCAATTTCTTCTTTTAAGTCTTTCTCCATTTTATCGAGTCTATCTAGGGTACACTTGTGGTTTATTTCTAGAGTTGTCAATCTTTCCTTTGTAGTCATAGCTTGAGTATTGTATTCGTGCAGAATCTTGCTACTTGAATAGAATTTACCATAATTAATCTATATTTATGTATGCAATAGAACTAATGCAAACAAAATATGCAAATGTATGAATGCAAACGAAGGGTCGTCATTTCCATTAATGTATTACTCTAGAAATAGTTCTTATTGGATGCCAAAAGTCCTTATTACAAAAGATTTTGACTTTTCTACAAGTACATCTCGGCCCGAGTACCAAGTCTTTTATCTCTTTAATCAACCACAAGAGTCTCAGTCCCACTTTCCATAATGGCCTGACACACTGACGAACAGTAGTAGCTTCCTTAGGTAGGCACTATCACATGCTTGGCTACTTCTTAAATCTGGACCAATTCATCTCGCTCTTGGAACCTTCTAACATTGTCCCTAAGCTGGGTGGACCAGTAATCATTGCCCCTTTTATTAGTATCTTCAAACCAAGATCTTTGTCTTAAATGTTGTTCTCTATGTGTCTGTTGGTTGACCTCGGATCAGCAACATATACTTGCATTATCGTCCACTTTCTGAAAGAGTCTTCTATCTATCGTGAAAAATTATTTTTTACTTGAGCAATGTGCTTTAGAATCGACCCTTCTAGATATGAGACGTGGATGTAAGAAAAATACGGAAAACAATACAAAATAAGGAAAATAAATAATTAGTACTTTGAAAAACATAAAAGGTCCAAAATAATTTCATTGTACGAATAGTAACTGGGCAGCGCATTCCAACACTTTTGGACATGTCTCCACGGACTATTCCTACGAAATAATTTTGACCAAATTTCAAAACATAGGGTTTTCTGCATGGCTCTAATAAGGTAGGCTTCTAGATTCACACACATGGTTTGGTTCTAAAAAGTTCCCGAGTTGTCCACGCTGTCCCCTACTAAGGGTAGCAAGTCTCCTGATTCTCACCTATTATAAGCTTCAAACGAATCAAGTTCAACTCAAGGGGACCCATTTTCCTATGCCCATATGGAGAATCAGAATCTTCGCGAAGACATAGGCCATATGAGCCCCGAAGGTACTTGCTACGCCCATACGGAGAATCAGTATTCTCACGAGAGCAATAGCGTTTCCCCCCACTTAGACGAACGGGACAAAGCTCGGGTGTAGAGCTTAAAATTTTACATGCGTAAAATGAAATTATATTTATAAATGGACAATTAAATTAAATTTTATACGAACTTGAAAATTCTAACATTAAAACAAAATTTTAATCGGCACCAATCTTTTTTGAAAGGTGTGATTGGATCACCTAAAAACATGTCATTTTAATAAAATCAATTTTATTTTATTAAAACAACGATTTTGGTCTGAGAAAACTCAAAAATGGGTTCAGGAGTCGGTTACGGGTTGGGAAGGGTTAGCACCCCCACAGCGTCCAAAATTTGGTACCTAGCCGATTACAAAAAGTTTAATGTCAAAATTTGCAAGTTCGTGTAAAATTTAAATTATTTTCCCTTTATGAATATGATTCTATTTTAACGGCTCTACCATCCAGAGAGTAAACTTTAATCACTGCCAACACTTCTGACGCTAACCTATTACCTCTTTTTGGTAGGGCACCGCATTAATTATATTTCACTTTTTAGCAAGCAAACAAAAAAATAATTGGTGTATTAAAATTTTTATTTTATTCTAAGTTAGTGATTATTAACCTAAAGAATATCTAAGTAAATTTTATCTATTGGGGTTCAAATGTAATTATGTGTATCTTATGAATTTTTGAGGTGAAGAAATTTTTTATTAAAATTTAAGGCTCTAACTAGCATTTTAAGAACCTAAACCTAGGGGTTTTACCTAAACTAAAGCTTTAATTAAAGAGATTAGCATTTTAAATTATTAAAGAAAAAAAACAAATTATAAAAAACATGAAATTAAATGGATTCAAGAAAATAATTAAATGAACAACAAATAAAAAATAAAACACAATCATTTAAAAAATGTTTCCCCAAATCAAGTTAACACTTGGTATACGAGCCAATTTTGTAAAATTTACAAATAAAAAAACTTAATTAATAGGAAAGCATATTTTTTAAAAAATTAATAAATAGAAAAATTGAATTGGAAAGAAGTGAAGAAAGTGACCACATTAAAAAAGAAATAAAAACAAGGCTAAATTTTAAAGGTAAAAGTGACTAAATTGAAACGTTTGAAAATATGATATTTTGCAGAACAAAAAAAAAGCAGAGGGATTTAATGAGTGTAATTTTCTCAAAAAAACATGAATATAAAACTCACTTTTACAAACATCTTTCACTTTTCTCTTTTTAAAAACTTTGGATCAAGCACCCACACTTTTAAAAATTCTCTCAAATGTTCATCTTGTTCTTCAAACATGAAGAACTCCGGCGAACCACCACCGCCATGACCACCGTCCGTCGCCGCCGTCCGCCTTATTCCGTCGAGATTTCGAATTTCAAATTTATGGCTCAAAAAAACAAAAGTAAGATAGCATATATTCGAATCAAACAACATAAAAAACCTAAAATAAAGACGAAATAAAACTAAAAAATACCTAAACTTGCTTGAACACTTAAACTCCGGAAAAGAACTTGAATCTTTTATTTCTTTCTTGTATCTCTTGTTGTGTGTTTTACAACGAATTTACAAGGGTTTATATAGGATTTTCGATCAAAATATACATGGAAATTCAATCCTAAATCTCTAATTTTCGGGTAAAAATATTCCCCAAATTTTTGTGATTTGATTTCTTCCCGAACTGATTCCTTGTTTTCTGACTTTGAATCGAATCTTCAAATTAATGTGGTCTTCTCCTTCCATTTTCATTCGAATTGCCAGCCATAATTTTTTTTTTTTTTTAAATTGCTGTCCACTTTTTCTCCAATCATTTCCTTCTTTGTTTTCATTTTGTTGAAAATTTGCAGGGGAGAGTTGAAGGAGAGAGAGCGTGAAGATTCGGGATGATGGCGCGTGGGACCCGGGGCATTAGGGGATGCTGCGTGGGAAGGGGAGATCTAAATAATAATAATGTGTGGAATTTTTCTTTCAATCTGAACCGTTGGATTTATTTGGATTAAACGGTTTAATTAATTTGGGGTAATAAAAAAATAATTAGGGGTTTTTATTTGGTACTAAATAGATTCTTATTTAAATTAAGTGGACTCTTTTTAAATAAATAAATAAACAATAATAAATAAAATAATAAATAAGGGTGAAAATTCAGTGACAACAATTAATGTACACAAAAGCCAAAATATAAATTTATTTGTTTCAAAATATTTTCCTTAATTTTATCTTTCAATTAAACTAAAAGATAACCAAAATAATAATAAATTTGAATAAAGGTAAACCTCATATCAAGATATCGGATACTCCATTAATATTTCATCTTTAGACAAAACATTAACTTGCAAGTGATATCTGAGTACAGTAATCAAACATTTATAATAAGAACATGTCAAACAGAAAATGTTCCTTTGGGCCGATTTATTACTCACATGTAAAATTGAATAATTATCACATGTTTATTACTACAGTTGGACATATAACAATGTCACCTATTAATCTTCCTTTGGATCGATTAATACTAGCATAAGCTGAATTACATGCGCAAGACCTTTTATATTTTAAAATAAAATAATTTCCACAATAGAGGTAACTTTGGTGACTTAATGTTTTAATTATTTTATCTTAAAATATATAATATAAATATAATGATATCTAAATTTAAAATTTTGTCATAGTCGAAACTGAATTTTTTATAACACTTAAGTTTCCGAAATAACCAAAAATAAGGTTATCTGAATAGGGCTATCATAAATTAGAAACCCAAATCTTTGATTGTTTCTTAAAAAAAATTCCTTAAACATGCATTTACCAAAAATATTAAATTCAAGCCATCAATCTTTAACTAAAAGTCAAAATCAAAAGTATCATATAAATGAATAATTCATATAATAATCACATAAAACTTTAATATATTCATAATATCCAAATAATCAAAATCAAAATTCTTGACTAAACCGAATCGAATATAAATTCCACAAAATTAATGACATGTATTAACTATTAGTACCCAAAACAGAAAACAAATCTCAAATATGAATTCACGTGAGGTCAACGAACTTTAGCCCCCCTTTTTTAATTAAACATGATAGAAGTAATCAAAGTGCATAAGGACCAAAATGAACATACTAAAATAAGGGTACTTGGACGCTTAATTTCCCCCTAGAAAAAAAAAAAACAGCCCAAATATAACAATGGCAGACTTCACGTGGCCCTTTTAAATCAATTAACAAAGGTTAAAGAAAGATCACAGCAAACATAATGGCATTGGATCACCGAATCTATCCATTGATTAACTTTTTTTAATGCGGTGATTAAAGATTAAAAATTGCTAATCAGTCGAATTAAAACCCTAAATAATTATATTGACGAATCATCAAAAACAAACAACGAATATTGTATACATGTAAATTCAATCGAACATAAAAGAATATCGATATCGAAATTTTGTACTCCAAACAGTTAAAAGAACCCAACTCAAGTCATCGATATCATCAACATAAATACCATCAATTATACATAAATTAATTATTATACGATTGCAATTTTTCATAATAAAAAATTAATCGATTCTCAATGATTTAACATGACGAGACTATGATGTCACTTGTTAAAACTAAACCATAACTCAATACGAAATCTAATCCAAGACCTATCATACTAAATTATCAAGAACAATTAACCAAATGCACTAAATGCGGAAGCGTACATGAATTAATCGATAAATTGAAAATCTTGAATCTTGATGTTAAAATCTCAAATTTTTGGTATTGATCTTCCTAGAAGATATGTTATCTCTTGACGTAAAACTCTCTGACTGGAAGGAGAGAACAAATAAACATATTTCTTGGGACCACTACCTCTTTATATAATTGATTGTTAAATCAACTATTATTTCCATGATACTTTAATACTTATAACACGCCTAACATAATTGTCACTTAATTTTGTGTCATACTTTATAATAGCATCGTATATTTTACGTATGTGCCCACAATTGCGCATTTTAATCTAACAAATACATCAAAACTTCGCCATAATGATCTCCCTCATGAACTCTTTAGGTGCTGCAAAACAGAATAAAAAAACCATATCAACAACACTGACAGTATATTAGGAAGGAATTTTGAGGAAAAAATAACACAGATTATCATCACAAGGTAGAAACCATAGGATTCTTGGTTGAAATCGACTGTAGGAACTTTAGTTCGCTTCTACTCGAGTGACGCTGTTGAATACGGATAAGTGCCCGATACAGATTTGTTCAATTTCTTCCAAGTATTTTTTTTCTTGTATTTCAAAGGTTCTTGGAGAATGATATCTCTATACTCATGTCCGAATAGTGTCGAGTGTTGGAAATGGATACTTAAAAATGAAGAGTGTGAGGCGGAGCAATATACATCGGAACTGAAGGCAACTTCAGCACGGATAGTAGGAGTAATTTTACCTCAACACCATGTTATCAAGATCCGGAGTGAATGTCAGATATCATATCCTATTTGAATATGTGTCCAACACGAATATTTTAAGAACAGTGAATAGTTCGAGAGAGCTAAGGGTGTAGTTTAAGGTCATTAAATAGATTAGAGCGAAGAGATTGAAGAGGTACCTAGTCGATCAGTGAAGAGATTGAACTGAGCCATAGCTTGTCTGAGGAACATTTCAACTCCACTCACAATGATTGCCCCGGCAGCCTCGGCTTCTTTCAATAATCTTGTTTTTCTAGGTGTATAAACAGCATCGAACACCAGCTCATAATCCTCCAAAGTTTCCTGGAAAAAAAGAGAGAACAAATAATTTCAGCAAAGAAACAAGATTGAACTGTCTTCTTCAGAAAAGAATTTGAATTTTACTGCCGTATTGATAGAAGTAGGAGACCTCAGCCACCGGAATGCGCTGATCTGTATTTGGATGCATTCCAAGCGGTGTTGCATTCGCAAGGAGTGCTCCTTTCTCAGGCCGGAAATTAATGACTTGTTCAAATGCTAGAGCTTCGCCAGAGACAGCAGAAGCAAGAGACTTTGCTCTTTCTTTTTCCGCAAGCAATGAGAATTGTAAGAAAAGGATTTGGAATCTTCAGATCATAATTGACAATAGTATCAGCACATAGAGAGCATTGCCTGTTTAAGAGTTGCAGATCACATACCAAAATCGATGTCGAAAATGACTATTCGAGCTCCTCGACTTTTAGCACCAAATGCCAATGCTCTTCCAGCACCGCCAGCACCGACTAGCACAAAGAGTTTCCCAGATATTGGAGAACCTAAAGAAAATGGTTTAAAAGTAAAGTGCCAGAAAGTCGGCATCCAGAATGGACTAATGACTTGTCTCGAATCAATATAAGGTACCTTTTAGAGCATCCTCGATTGAAGTTATTGCAGCTTCGCAATCGGTATTATAACCGATCAGCTTCCCATCAGAAGGACTCCTTATAATAGTATTAACTGCGCCTATAGACTGATGATGCATGTAAAGAAAACTTCATTACATTCTTAAATATCTACTGCAAATGCATGAAACTGCAAGCAGATGCTGCCATCTTTATGTATTAGGAAATTGAAACATCAAGAATTATGTATAAAAGAGAAGTTCTAGAATCGTCTGTATAAGAAACAAGTATGCATATCAATATAAAACATGTCAATATATAATGTTTTGAGCGTTATACTCCTTTAGTTCTGGTTTCCCGTTACAAATTGTGCCATATCAGCCAACTAGCTCGGATAGTAAAATACGAGCTTCAGAACAGGAATTAGATGAACATTCACTTCTAAACTTAAATACCCTTTTGGCCAATTTGCAAGAAAATCTTGCAGAAGTATGAAAAATTAAAACCTGCATCTGTGTATGTTTTTTCCCCTTTTTTTGCTGGTGACGAAAAATTAGACCCTGAACAATGCATCCGAAAGGGAATGTAGCACAAAAACAAGAGACTTGAACAAATAAATAGGAAACTATAAGTTCTAACATGATTGTATGATTATGTCAACCTCTGCAAGTGGATGAACTTCATCACAGAACTCAACTACAGCTTCCTTGTATGGAAATCCAACGCTGCATTTCATTGAGATAACAAAAGTTCGAAGTTACATTACAGAGAATGATGGGGAAAAAAACTTGCTACATCATTCCCAAAGAGTAAAACAAGGTTGAGCAATGAAGCTATTGATCAAAGAAACATGACATGTGACAGTATCTAGCTACCATTCAAAATCGATGACTTACGAGAATAAATATTAGCATATCAACTAAACAGCTTTCTACTAAATCTGTCGAGGCCGGTTCTGAGTTTCGTTCAATAAACAAAATCACTAACTAAAATGTGTTCGAATGTCTAAAAAGAAAATAACCAAGTGGACATACCTAAAACCGGCAAAATCAGAACTGGTATAGGTGCTAAAAAACTCCTTGAGATTATCAACAAATAATGGGACATAAACTCCATTGAAGTTCTCATGTCTGAGGGTAGGATTATGCAGGATAGGGCCTTTGCTATGACTAACAGGTTTCGAAACAAGTCCAAAAACTTTAGTTTCTAAATTCATATAATCAAGTTTATAAGTCTGCTTAATACTGTATAAAGAAGGTATGCCGGGAATTGAACATCCATCGATGGATCCATAGGCTAAGAAGCCACCAAATTTTGGGCACAATAGTTGGCTTATGATGCCCCTTTCCCCTACAGAGTAAGCAATTATTGGCACCTGCAGAGAAATAGAATCCAATAATGTAATACCTCAGGAACAACAGATACTTATCCAAACATGTTTGGAGGAGAAAATTATAGACAGGCTATACAACTTCTCCGAACATGTTCAAAGCGAAAGACCATAGAGTTCGAGTTTCTTACTTGGCAGTGAGAAAGCAAATGAAAAATCCTTGCTATCTCAGTAATATCAGTTACATTCACAACCACCCTGATTACATCTGCTCCGGTAGCACGCATGGTGGAAGCAAGATTGCTTAACTCTTCTTCTGAAGGGGTCGTACCGGTAATGTGACATGAAACAATGAATTTTGTAGGACTCTGATTCTTATTCTTCATTTTCAGTTCCCTGATAAGATGAGAAGCAACCTGGACAATCACATGCTATGCAGGTTAGATAAAAACTGAAAAGAACTTTCAAGGGATCAAATTGGTCATTCAAAAATCGCCCATGGCCTATGTTATCCGGGACTCTTCATTTTTCATAAAGTACTCATATAAGATACTCATGTCCTACACTAATTTCGACTATGTGAGTCTCATTTTGAGTCCGAGTAGTATAGCCTATGAAACTTCATCAGATATTTGAATATCAAAGATGAATCAAAATGTCATTTAAGCTAGTAAAATGGAAAAAAAAGAACAGTAGAAAATAAATCACCAAATTGCAGAAAGATTAAGAGAATCTGAAAAGATACAGCATAAGATGCAATAATCAAGAGATGGAATAGTTTGCATACACAAATTTAAAAGGGTACCTTGAGTTCAAAATCTATATAATCAGCTCCCATTTCTGCAGCTAAGCGAAGTCCTTCCAGTCGGGAGTGCTCATCTCCTTCATACTGACCACCTTCCCATTTAGGCCTGAACAAAAGGCCTCATCTTAGAGTTAATACATCTTTATAAGAGCAGGTGGCGGCAAAACAGAGAGAGTGGGAGAGATTGAAATGGATACCTGTAAACGAGGATGAGCGGCAAAGGTTTGTTTCTGAGGATGATTTGAAGGTGGCGGTGAGGCTGGAAGTTGTTGATATGATCCAACCTGATCTCGACGAGCTGCGCACCTTCGGCTTTTGCCTGCTTCACGTCTTCAACCATTTGCTCCACTGATTCCGCCATTAATGGAGCACATATCGGTGTTGAAGTTTTCAGGAATCCCATTTTCCGCACCAGATCAGAAAAGCGCCGCCTAAATAGTGATAGAAACCAATTAAGAGAAGGAAGGATGGGGTGGCTGATTTAACGAGTCAAAATGTCTCTGTTTGAACCTGTACTTTGTTGTTGGTGTAATTAAATATTTTTAATATTTGGCTTAATTCAAAAATAAATTTCCAAATTATATATCATTTTAATTTTAAAGGTTTAAATATTTTTTTAAAAAAATAGGTGTATAAAGTGTTTCACCATTTAAAAAATCATTACTCATTAAAAACATGGCAAGTAATATATTTTTTTAAATAAAATAATTAAAAGAACTAAAAAATTCTCAAAAGCCCCAAATCCATAAAACTCAAAATCACAAAATCTTCAAATTAGCATCAATGTCGTCACCGATAGTCCCGTCAAACTCTATCACTATCGTTGTTGGAGGTCACCGTCGAACTCTACCATTTGTGTTCATCGTCCGATTGGAACGCTTTTCGTTAATTACTGACGATGTGTGGTTGGGGAAATAGGCGGTTGTCTTCGACGAAGACAGTGGTAGGGTTCCACGAGGGTGGCAATTTGAAATTTTGAGTTGTTTGAAATATTAGGATTTTTTTGAAAATTTTTAAATAAAAATTAGAAATTGAAATCTGCCATGTGTCAAGATTCAATTGGTAAATAGGTTTTTTAATGGCAGTTAACTACGAGGCACCTAAAATTAACAGAATGAAACGTCATACACTTATTTTATCAAAAAAGTTTAGACACTTAATGTTAAAAGGAGGTGTAATTTAAGTACGTATTTAAGTTATTTTTGTATTAAGCCTTAATATTTTAATATTAAACGAATCTTGAATTTGAGATTTCAAAAACGAACTCAAATAAACAAATTAAAAAAAAAGTAAAATTGAACCCAACAAATATTCAACAAAAAGTAAATGGTGTTTATATTAAGGGACACGAATTCACCTTTATACTATTCAAAAAAAAAGTTAAATTATGGGTCTTGCATTGTTTTTTGTCCTAAAATTCTTTTAGAACCAAAAACACCTTTTAAAAGTATTGTCAAATGGGACATAATTCAAATTAAATAATGATCCAAATTAACTTTTTATATGTAGAACATTATCACCTAAGTTGATTCGTTGGATAAATTTGTAAATATATAAAATGTATTAATATAAATATATAAAAATATTTTAGACTAGTATTTGATGCATTCATAATGTATAATTCTATATATTATTAGTAAACTAGATGATGATACATTATCATGAATGAATTTAAAATAATTTAATTTTAAAATTTTATGATAACATGTCATTGTCAGGTTCACTAACAATGGACAGAATAAGGGGGTGTTCATGGTAGGTTAACCGAATTGTTTAGCTTAAACAGTTGGTAAACCGTTATAACGTTTATTAATCGTAACCTAATCGTTAAGAAATGATTAACCGTTACTTTTTTAAATGATTAACCATTATAGTGGTTAATAGTTAAAAAACAATTCGATTATAGGTTAACCTGTAACCTATTGCAAATTTTTTTTTAAATGTTTATTATTTCTTTTTAGAATAATAAATCTATCTCTCCGATAAATATTGTATTAAAAATTTCAAAAAAATTAAATAGAGAGATTTTAAACACAAACTTCATACTTAGTTAAAAAAATGTACTTATAGGTCAACCATTAACCAACTTTTTTAGAGGTTCGGTTAACCGAAACTGTTTAACTTTAATGGTTAGGTTAATTAACCTATAAAATAAACGGTTATATCGGTTAACGATTACGGTTTATTTTGCACACCTCTAAGCATAATTATACATTATTAGTATCATATATTAGTTCAAATATTTTTAATCCTAACTAATAGTAGTTTCCAAATCAATTAATTAAAATAATAAAATTTCCATACCATCACTTAACGGTAGAAAAATGACAAAAAAAAATTAACAGTCTTTACTCCTAGAGTAATTTATCAACTTCTTCGGTTAATTTACATTCTAAATCATGAAAAATTCCAGAGTAAATGTATGTATTGATGTGTACCACTAATTATATGTACTGCTATATATCAATAATTATTTTTATAACTTTTGAAATTATGAGGATCTAAAATGTAATTATTCTTTTTTATAATAAAATATGTTAAAATAAATTTTCAAGTTACTTTTTAAATTTTTTATCTACTTTTTATTTTAATAACTTTATTATTTTTTAATTAAAAAACTGAAAAATTGGTAAGAAAAAAGTATTTTAACATATTTTATTCTAAAAAATGAATAATCACGTTTTAAATTCCATGATTTCAAAAAGTATTAAAATAATTAATGATGCATATCGGTTTATCTAACTAGTGGTACGAACTTTTACTCTAAACTCATCCCTAAATCATTAAACTTAACTTTAATTTATATATATATTATAAATATTTAATCTAATTAAATCTCATCCTTCGACTTTAGTTATTAATAAATTAAGTCAACTACATTAACACCGTTTAATTATTTTAATAAAAATTTGAACTAACATTTCTACTTAGACATTTTTTTGGAAGGAACTTAGACATATTTTTTAAATGTCAGTAAAATAATATTTAATTACATTTTAAATATTTTTAAGACTTTTTCTCAGATCTTTAGTTTAAGTAAATTATTTTTCATTAGAATAAACCATTATCGATTATAATGCTTTTATTACAAATTACAGTATTTTTTTAATATATTGATATGATTATAAGGTAGTATCTATTCAATTTTCTTAGCCATTTAATAACGCACACACGTTGTGCATATATGGTACTCAAATCTTGATCACCTAAATAAAAATACATCATTTTTTACCACTAGAATCACTCCACGAATTCTACATATCATATATATATATATATATATATATATATATGATAAAGAACAGAAACGCTTCAATCATGATATATCTTCCAGTACATTGAAAATCCTCGAGACCGCCCCAATCAAACTAGTTCAGCAGCTCTTCTTTCATATATTCTAACATTCAACCCAGTCCCCTAACAATTTAATAAAATTAAGGCTTTGCTTGATATAGAGAAAAGAAAATTAGAAAGATGATAGAAAATATTTATTTTTTTTCATTGGTGTAAATGATTGGGAAAATAAAAAACTAGAAGTAAAATAAATTTCTATTCTCTTCATTGCTTGGTACAACAAAAAAGTGTGAAGAAAGAAAATTTAGTTTACCATTGAACTTATATTTCTTTTATTGATAATTTTTAGTGTGATATTATTTAATTATAGTTTTTATTACATATTATTTAATTGTATTTGAAAGAAAATAAACATAAGAAAATAATATACATAATAAAATATAACATAATTATAAAAACAACTTTTTAATGAAAAAAATAAACATAAAGAAATAATATACATAATAAAATACAACGTATTTATAATAAAAAACTTTTTGAATGAAAAAAATTAAAAACATAAGAAAATAGTGGGGGATCCCAAGTGAAATATTTGGTACAGGGAAGGAGTAGTTTCGAAAAGAGTGTACATTGCAATATTTCGAGAAGAGTAAAATTAGGATTTTGGAAATAAAATTGAATTATTTTGATTTAGTTAAGGGTTGTTTAGTACTTTTGTTTTAAAATTTAAAACCCCTAAGTTTTTTCTTCTTTCATCCGCTCATTTTGGACAGGATAGTTATTTGTACAGTGGTGCATAAAAGTTCAATTTTCTCCATTTTCTTTCCTGTAACTTTCTGTTCTACTAAGCACAGTGGCAAAACCAAAAATATCATTTAGTAAGGTCAGAATAGATTTTAGGTATGAAAATTTTTATATCACTACAATATAAATATTGTTAACTCTATATTCAAACAAATTAAATTGGCTCAATTCTAATATTTTATAAAAAATAAAACACTAACTCTTTAAAAATCTCATACCACAACAAATTAAATGGGTCAATTGACCCTCTTAAACTACATATGGCTCCTGACTAAGCATACACAATAACAATTTTCCTTCCTATTTTCTTTTTCTTCTTTCCATCCTTTTCATTTTCTAATGTACCAAACACAGCCTAAAAGTTCGTAAAAAAACATACAAAATTATTTAAAATGCTAATTAGATATTATTTCACTTACATGTAAACCATAGAAGGACTAGCATTTTTTGTTAAAACAATTAAACGGACTTAAGACAAGTGATTTAATTTATTAATATTTTAATTCAAATGATATAATTTAATTTTATTAAAGTTTATGATGTCTATGAAAGTTGAGACTAAATTTAAAAATATAAAATATAAATTATCTCAATTTTTCAATAGAAAAATTCAAATGTCAACAATATAGTCCAGGGACCTGTTACGACTTTTGTAACAATTTAAAACTTTTTTTGAATAATTTCTATTTAAAAAAAAAAAAAAATTTTTTTTATTCTTACTAAATCTTAAACTCCAACTTAAAAGAAAGAGAGAATGTTAATTTGAGAATTTTAACCATCTATTTTATAAATTGTTGACAACAATTTAAAAGAATTTAATCTCAATTAAAATTTAATTATAGCATATTAAGATCTAGGCGAGTGGGAAAAAAACCTCATTGTATTATATTGTGTATGTTCAAATCTTGACATTTACATTTAACTGTAAAAGATTTGTATTTAATAAAAAATTAACAGTAATATTTTTTACTTTGAATATTTTTTTTGAGTTTAACTTATTAGTCAACTAATCTAGATTGAATTTCGCATAGACATAATATAAGAACAATTCTCACAATTTAATTTGTTTCATTCATAATATCAAGGTTTAAGGCTTAGGGATCTAACACTTCATCCCGCTAAACCAACTTATTATTGATACGTATAAAATTGATACAGATAATTTAATTATAAAATATGTTTTAAACATCAAGCATGAAAAACTTTTAAGAACCAAACCTCACCGACCGCAACTCAACTGATAAACTGGTCTATGATACACTTCAGCAAACAAATCAATTCCGAAGGAAGTTTTCTACTGAGAAGAAAAATCTTAGGTTCAAAATTCAAAGTTCAAACCTTTGAACACGATCAGACCAAAATTCAAACGTTGAATTAACAATTACGTATAAAATCAAAACCTCAAATGTTGAATTAATAATCACACAACGCTGCAGATAAAAGCCAGCATGCCCTGCCAAAGTTCAGACCAAAACTTAATCGGTGTCACCCTAAAAATAAACGCGTGAACTAATAGAACTAAACTATGGATCAAAGACTTCATATTATGAAGATGTCTTTCATGCAAATTTATCCGTGAAAAATGCAGAATCATGAGCTGAAAAATTAAGCATTCAGCAAAACACAGCTTAAGAGAGCACTCGGTTCAAGTTTCAAAACAAACACTAAACAAGGGTTATTTTACTTTTATTCACTACGTTTCTGGTTCACATACAGAGTTTGCTCTCTACGCCATTGCATCTCCAATCAATGTATTGTTCTGCTCACCAGGACCAACATTTCACCCCTGCAAACCAATGATACCTGCAAATAAAACGAAGTTAGAGAGAACAATCGTGACGGAAAAAAGCAAGGTATTTCAGAAAATTATCGACATTGTAAATGATAGAGTTGGGATCTAACACAAAAACACTACAATGACAGATGTTAACTAATAAAAGATGTTACTCTACATATGATTCAAGACGTTAACTTACCGCAAGCTACTCTGCCACCAGCATTTCCCGTGCTTTTGCTTAGCTCATGCCCCCCTGCAAATATAATAGCAGCGACATAAAATGCCTAAACCATTGGATATATAACTTGGCTCTTACAAGGGAGTAACAAATAAATGGTTGAACATGATAATGCCTCCAATATATTATACAACTAATCTGCTTAATCATTCTTGGTGGATACTTAAGCTTAGCTAGAAGCAAACCACATACTTGCGGGCATTGCCAGATCAGCTAATCCACACAGACGAAAGCATGAGCCATAAGGGTGTATTAACCTTTCAAATTTGATTTTTCCATTGCAGCAAGGCCGAAAAAGATAGTTGGGAGGGGGATCGATTCAAGAAGTTGACCACGTATTAAGTAGTTTTCCTAGACTAGAGAAGACCAAGTATAACATTAAACAACATAAGCAGTATCATAATACAAAACTATTACCCTTGCCAAGGTCATCAGGATCTGCATGGACAACAACAGCTCTTCCAATAATGGAGTTTGGCCCAGTGAGAGGAATCTGCCAAAGCATAATACCGCAATGTTAAAAAATGAACACAAGCGTATAAGAAAGGAAATCAAATTCAAGCAGAGGAAGAAGGAGATGAAAGAAAACCTGTTTGTCGACAATTGAGATACTCGCAGAGCCTGGACAACACAGATAAAACTAACGATGTTAACAATACAAGAAACACAAACACCAATTACATACAACTGAAAAAAAAGTTGAATTGGAACAATGAAAAGATAACCTAATACAAATATTAAATATTTTGAATATGTTAGTAATGAACTAGAAAGCTGATGGTCATTTAACAGAAGGCAAATATTCATACCATCATTACCAACAGTGACATTTCCGAGATCACCAGCATGGCGACTCTCATCTTCAGGAGCACCATGTTCTTTTCCAGCAGGATTGAAGTGAGGTCCTGCAAGGAGATCAATCACAAGGAATTACATCCAAAGACAATAAATTAATAAAGTCAATCTCCTGTCATTTTCCCCATTTTCCTTCCAACTCCAAACAAAAAGGAAAAACAAATACTTTTAGATGTTTACCTGTTGACATGCAACCATTTGTTGTGTCACCAAGGGCATGAACATGGAATCCATGGAGGCCAGGCTTTAGACCAGAAATGTTTCCTGTTACAGTGGTTGGACCTAGGAAGGGAGGAAAAGGTTAAATAGCTTTGACAAGAAAGACAGAAATACAGAGACCAAGAAGTCTTATCAGGGTTGTGATATACCATCTCCCTCTTGAGTGAAGAAAACAGTTCCGGTAACACCTTCGCTGCTGCTAAGGACGGCTACGGCCTTCACCATTTTTCTTATGTGATCTATACTACACAATGTTAGATATGGAAGTAAATAGTTTCACCCAATTAAAAGATATATATAATAAATAGTTAAATTCATTAATGACAATAGAATAACAGGCTCAAACAGTATAATTATGAATAGCCATGCTACTTGCTCCATCAATATCAATTTCATCCAAAATTTTGTACCGACATATAATTGTTGGATGAATTCAAATGCAACCAAACCAGAAATTCTATGCTATATCAAAGAATAAAAAATTGGAGAAAAAATGTGGTGGGAGAAAAGTTATTTTCCAATTCAAATAGCTTTTATAAAAAGTTAAAATAATGAAAAGAAAAACTATGAACTTTATCACTTTACCAAGGTAAGACCATATAATTTTATTGCATCCAAATAAGCTTTAACCTTGATTTTGCACTCAAATAAGACATCCACCTTTAATATGCACCAAATAAGCTCTTAACCTTTATTTTTTTACACTTAAATAAAGTCTCCACACAAATAAATTTTATTATTAATAAAACTTTATTTAGGCATAAATCAAAGGATAAGCTTTTATTTGACACAATAAAAGCAAAATGGTAATAGTTTGAGAGCTATTTTAATATTTTAGACTATATCAAACCAGAAGTTAGTCTAAATTTGATGTTATCAAAATCTTTTTAATAAAAAAACAGATTAGTTTCATCCACTACTTTTTTAATCACACAACAGCTAAAAGATAAACTCTCTCAAAGATTAGAAATAAAACAATTAAGAGAAAACAAAAAACTTGAAAATTAAACTACTCTCTTCCTCCCGCACTAGATGATCTTCAAATCTGAGTGTGCACATAAAATCTCTTCTATAGTCAACCAAAAAATATACGATTCACACAGCTTTGAATCAAAGCTTATTTAGTTATCTTACAAAGTGAAAATAATAATTAAAAGAAAAAGAAAAAAAAATCAACTACCAATTGAAATCTAGATAAAAACAAAAAAAGGTGAAATCTAGATCTATGTTCTATACAAAACAGCAAAATCAAAGTTAAAGATATGGTCGACGCTTTAAACCGAAAATTCTGACTTTGAAAAAAAAAAAAACAGAAGAAGAAAATTGATCAGCTTCCTTCCAACGTAGATCTTCTTCAATATGCATGTTGTTTAACATTTTTCCTAATTTCTTCAATCATCAACCAGAAAATAGGATTCATACAAACTTATCATACAAAATAATGGAAATTCATCAAGCAAGCAAGGTCTAGGCAGAATACAAAAAAAAAAAAGGAAATCTAGAACGATCTTCCATAAACGCTGAAGAAGAGCGAAATCAAGTTAAAGATATAGAAAAATGAAGCAGGTCGAAGCTTTAAAACCCTAAAAATTGAAGGGGGAATAAGAAGTCAAAAGATGCTTACCTCAGGGCACCCCTACAGAGTACAGGAAAGCAAAGAGTGTTTGGGAATTTAATCAAATTTATAGATACGGGTGGGGAATCGCTGGAGATGCCTTTATAGCCAACCACCCATACGAGGGTATAATGGTATCTTTCACTCTACAAAGGCTACAAAATTTAAAGCTGGGCTCGTATTAGCTTTTATATATTTGGGTCTTTCTCAACTTTTAGCTTTTGCTTATTTTGTTTTGTTGATATTGACTTGGTTAACTAAATCAACTGGTTTTCGATGTATAATTTTTTTTTACAAATAACATTCAATATTATTAAAAAAGAAAATATTTTAAAATTATAAAAAATTATTTTGCATGAGAATTCAAAGTAAGGACAGATCGATAAAATTTTTCATATGAAGAGACAAACGTCAAACTTAATTACTCTCTTCCTCCCGCACTAGAAAAAATGTCATAAAAATAAACAAAAAAACGTGAAAATAATAATTAAAAGAAAAGAAAAAATCAACTACCAATTGAAAAGAAAAAAAACAACCTATCCATCATTTCCGTATAAAAAACTTAGCATAACATAAATCAAAATGAAAATAACATAAATTTTAGAGGGAAATGGAAGAGAAGAAAAAGGAATGTTAACTGTCGACGACCAACTTAAAAATATAAGAAAACTAAGATAAAAAACAGTATAAGATTGAATAAGAAAAAAACGATTAGAATTTTAATACTATTTTAAGAGAAATAATTGACTTATCAACTTAAATGATTTATAATAAATTAATCATATTTATATATTTTTATTCTTATTTAAAATATATTATAAATATTGGCTTAACAGATCGATAAAATTTTTCATATGAAGAGACAAACGTCAAACTTAATTCTGAGAAAAAAATATCATAACAAATAAACAAAAAACGTGTCATAAGAACAAACAAAAATTGTTCAAATTATACATTTTTTATTTAGGTGTCTAAACTATTTTTCAGACCAAATAAGTGTTTAATTTTTTATTCTATTACTCGAATAAAGTTTTTTTTAGTAGTTAAAATTTTTTTATTATCCGATCAGAACATGACACATGATCTATCTATGTTACTTTCTTTAATTTTTACTTTTTTAAAATATTTTAAATATATTATTATTATATATGCATTATATTTATATATCTTAATTATATTGTTTACCAATATTATACTTAATTGATTAATAAAAATATATTATATTTAACTAAACAACGTTTAGTCATACTCGTACACATTTGTTTTGTTGTTGCCATACTGTACAATTTCCTAGCAGACAATATCTTGAGTGATAGTTTTTACACGGTTTTAGTGTATTAGTGCGGATTAAGTTTTGTTGAGGTATAATATAGAACGATCATCTCAATTTAATTTTTTATATTCAATATATCAATATTTGAATTCTGACTCTTATGTCTCATCCCGTTAGACTAATTGATTGTTGGTCCAATTTAAACATTTTTATTTTTCTAAGATGTCCACTAGAATGAGCCGAATGAATTTTATAATATGTAAAAATGTACTCAACCGTCTCTTAAAAATTGTCCCTCTGTTGATTTTTCAAATAATTTTAAGAAGAAAATTTTTATGTGAGAGATGTGTTGTAAAATAACTAAAATTATAATTTTACCCTTAAAATTTTAAAGTTTATTTTGTTGGAAAACTAAAGAGATGATAGAAAAAGAAACATATATAGTAAAAATTGTTGAATTTTTCAAATGAACAATTTAAGTAAGATGATTTTAAAATACAAAAGGGTGGGTAGGCCTAGTGCAGTATGTCTAGGGTGCGGCTAAAATACGGCAAATTTTGAATCGAAATTAAAAATTAAGTATTGATACTTGCAAAAAAAAAAACTCAAAAATTAACCGAAAATGTTATCAAGAAGTCTAAGATTTTTAGTTTGAGAATAAGTTTTAAAACTTGAACGTTTTTTAGCTGCACTTTAGACAATCCGCGCGTTAGTCTTGCCACAAGTTTAATGAGACAAAGAGACAGAGAAAAATTATATCATGAGTATGGCTTACTACATTAACTATGATCTCATCCAATAAAAACTACCAACTTTAACATTATTTTTCCCATTATTTTTTCCAACTAATGAATTTTTATTAATATTTTTCTATGTCAATTAAAAAACATTTTTTAAAAAAATATTATATTATTAAATTAAAGATATAAAAAATATTGGTAAAGTGGATAATTTTCATTTAATGAGATGGGGTGAGCTAGACCATGATATAATTTTTGGGACAGGAGGAGTATATCTATAAAATGGAAGACGAAGAAAAGTCAACACACTAGTATACGCGTCTCTGCTCTGGTGATGCGCTGCCAAATCACTACCAAGCACAAATTTGCTCAAAGTCAACTTCGATATATTGCTACAAGAAGATTGTGTTTTGAGTTCTTAGTTACCTTCTTTTCCCTAAAACAAATTGCCTTACTCCATTCTCTCTTCGCTCTCAGAGTCCAATCATGGCGGAAACGTTTCTGTTCACTATTGCAGAAAGGGTTCTGGAGAAAATAGCCCACCTCCCCGTAGAAGAAGCTCGCTTGGCGTTTAACGTCGAAAGCGATCTGAATGAGCTGAAAGAGACCATGACCGGCATTAAAGCCGTGCTTTTGGATGCCGAGCAGAAGCAACACCGGAATGAGAAGCTGCGCCTCTGTATGTGGAAGCTCAGAGACATATTTTACGATGCCGAAGATGTCATCGACGATTTCAAGTGTGAATCTCTCTGCAAACAAGACGACGATCATCCCGACAACGAAAAGGTGCGGTTTTTAGCTTCATGCTGTTTTCCTCTTTCATTCTCTTTAACAATGGGTCATAAGATCAAAGAGATCAACCAGAGGTTAAACAAACTCGCCACCGGGTGGAACAGATTTGATCTGGGGCAGGTTTACGAGATCCGTCGTGTTTTCCACAGACAGACTCACTCTTTTGTTCACTCCTCGGATGTCATCGGCAGAGACGGTGATAAAGAGAACATTGTTGATCTGTTGATGAAACCGAGTGAGGATCGGAATATTCCGGTCATTCCCATTGTCGGAATTGGGGGTCTAGGGAAAACCACACTTGCTCAATTGGTATACAATGATTACCGTGTCACCAGGTCTTTTCCATTGAAGATATGGATCTGTGTGTCTGAGGAATTTGAACTTTCTAGATTGCTCAAGCTGATTATTCAATCCGTAAGTAAAGGAGAGAAATGTGATGATTCGACCGTCGATGCCATGCAAACTCGTTTGCGAAATCTTTTGAATGATGAGAAGTTTTTGCTCGTTCTAGATGATGTGTGGAATGAAAATCGTGTTAAGTGGATCGAGTTAAGGGATTTATTGAGATCAATGGGAGGTTTATCTCAAAGCAAAATCATTGTGACCACTCGGAGTTTGAAGGTTGCCTCGATAATGAGTTCGACTCAGGCTTACGAACTAAAAGGTCTCCCTCTTGGAGACTGCTTGACTTTGTTTAAAAAATGGGCTTTCAGTGATGGTAATGAAAGTCGGCATCCGAATCTCATGAGAATTGGGGAGGAGATCGTGAAGAAATGCAAAGGGGTTCCTTTGGCCGTGAGAACGCTGGGAAGCCTACTGTTCTTGAAAACCGATGCATCGGATTGGATATCTATAAGAGATAGCGAAATATGGAGACTCGAGCAAAGCGAGAACGATATTTTACCAGTGTTGAAATTGAGTTACAATCATTTGCCATCTCGTTTGCAACGATGTCTTGCTTTTCTGTCCCTGTACAAGAAAGACGAGGTCTATAATAGTAAAGAAGTCGTCCAATTTTGGATGGCAAATGGACTGCTTGAGCATCCAAAGCAGAATCAAGAGTGGGAGGATGTTGGTAATCAGTACTTAAACGAGTTACAGTCAAGGTGCCTCATCCAAAAGGAGAAGGATTATGTTATGTATTGTACCTACAAAATGCATGATCTGATACATGATCTCGCATTGGATGTATCACAAAAAGAGTGTAGAACGTTGAATCACCAAACAGAACTTATCGACAGAACTGTTCGACATTTATCGTTTCGTGATGAGAAGCTGCTAAAAGTTCCACAGGTGAAGAAATTGAAGAATGTTCGAACAGTTATCATACATGGGGTTATAGAGGAGTCTCCTATAACTCTCTATGTCTCAAAATTTAAGTATCTACGAGTATTGCGTTTATGTGATTCATATTTGACAGCTTTACCACATTCCATTGGTACCTTGAAGCACCTACGAGAGCTTGATTTGACCAATTGTTGTCATATTCGAAAACTCCCGAATTCTTTCCATCAGCTTCAGAGCTTGCAAACATTAAGAATGAGGGGTGTTCCTTTACTACAATGGCCTGACACCATCGAAAGCTTGATTGAGATTTCGATATCTAGAAATAACCATTAAATCTCCGCATTTGAAAGCGATTCAATCAGGATGTTGGCCTTGTCTTCAATACTTGGCCTTCCATGACTGTGACAATTTACAACATTTATTTGAAGGAATGCAGCATCTCACATCACTTCGAGGACTTGTTCTGGATAATTGTCCTAATCTCGTCTCGTTGCCAGGGAGCATGAAATTTCTAACCAAGTTGGAAGACCTTTCTGTATCTTGGTGCGAAAACATAAATTTGAAAATGGAACCAGAAGAGGAAGACAGAAACCTTCAGTTGAGCCTCAAAACTTTCCTACTCTCGGATTCAGATGAGTTAACAGATTTGCCACGATTGCTTCTTGAAAGATCTGCTTCAACTCTGCAGCAAATCAAAATCATCAATTGCTCCAGTTTTGTAGCGCTACCACCGTGGCTACAACATCTCGTTGCCCAAAATTGTCAGCTCTACCGGAGGGAATGGACCCGTTCACCGAACACGAGGTATGTAGTGAAACTTTAAAACCTCATTTCTTTATACCGGAAAGTTGACATGTTTCATGTTATGACAGCCCACGGGCACGGGTGTTCAAGATAAATTGATGAGGAGGCAGCTTCTACTCAAAATAAAAGAGGTGAGCTTTCACGTTTCATTTATTTTTGGTTCCAAGTAACAAATTCTTAGCTGCCTATTTACTGAGTTAGGAATTAATTTTCATCCCAATTTGTTAATCAGTTTTAAAACATCGCGTGTATCAAATGTGAAGATGGATTAATCAAACAAAAGCTTGAGGCAAGCCATTGGAATTTGGAATGCTTTTACTTTATTTACATTTAGATTTCAAGTTGTGAGTTGGAATTCTAATAAGTGAGCTATTGCTTCATGGTAGAATTCAAAGTCTTAGCCTAATGGCCAAATATGATGGATTGTAACTTTCAAATTGTACTACATTTTTGGTGCGTCCAACTTAAAACAGTGTGTACATACCATTCTCCTTAATTTAGGCATTTCGAAGTAAAAGATGTCATGTATTTGGTCCTCCAAAGTGTTGAGCTGAACTTGGTTGCATCAACTAAATCAATGTCATATATTTGGTCGAAAAAGTCCTTTAAGCTATTAATTTGAGCATGAATAACCTTTTCAACAAACTCAGCCCAATCCCTCAGCTTATAGATTAAACAAAATGCTCTAAATAAATCACTAAAAGGGAAAAATAAAGTGACAAAATATAAATTCCACAATTTAACCAATAATCCCAACAACTTTATTATGAGTTTTCCCACATATTGAACATAAGTTCACACCAGAATTTGCCGAAATGCTCTAGAGATTGCAGGATAGAAAGACATCAAATATCAGCATCCGAACCAACTGACTTAAGTTCTTGTTTTCTAGGCACTTTCCTTGCTGCAGAGGTCTTCAATAAGATCTGCAGCATCTTGAACAGTTGTGATGCTTTGTGCATTGTCTTCTTCGACAGTGATTCCAAATTCTTCCTCGAGTCCCATCACGATCTCAACCTGGAATAGTATTCTAAAGATTAACACAAACTACAAGCAATGATCTTTCAGTTTAAAAAACAACAAATTAACAAGTCCATGCCCCCTCCCCTCCTTGATCCTGCTCTGTACTTTTATGTGCGTAAGATGAAATGGAAGAAAGAATGTAAAAGGGTTATAGAGATGAGAGAATACCGTATCAAGAGAATCAGCTCCAAGATCAACAAATGTCGATTCACCGCTGATTGGTTTGTCATCTTCTATAGCTAGTTGCTTCCTTACGACTTCACAAACTTTGTCCACAGTCTCCTTCTTGGCCTGCACAATGACATTTAGCTTGATACCTCATTATTATGTTATTCACCAGAAGTATAACTTTCATTTCTACATAAATCTGAGATCATAACTGGCATATTAACAAAAACACCCTACATACGACGGAGAAGATGTACTCTAAGAAAATCACAAATGCTTGGTTTGGTTGGAATGTTGCTTTTAACTCATGTTTTAGTACATGAGTTAGCCGCTCACATCTTTTAGTTTAAACAAAAAGAAAATATTTTTCTTATTTTGAAGAAATCTTATTCTTTACTTGAGTTTTTACTAATATTTCTAATTTCAAGTTTAGATTTGTGCTGATTCTTCTTTATGTCATGAAGAAACTATTTTAATATTCAAGTAATAATTATGCTTCTTCCTTGTGTTAATATTTATATAACCGAACGAGGCATGATAAATATGCAGATGCAAAGGACATCAAGAACATGCCAGGTAGGGAAAAAACAGAAAAACAAATACTAAGCAACACACAATTCCTCATTCCCATGAAAGTTGACAGTTAATAACATGAAGAAAAAAAACAAACAGTTTAATGATAGATTTTCGAAACTCCAATTGCAACATAGCAAAGAGAAAGTAGTTCGAGATATATATATATATATATATATTGTCATAGGAGCCCAAAAGTGCATTCTTATGATAACTGCCACATCTACAACAGGAAATACTATAGAAACTAATTTCAGTGCATTCAGTGAGAAACATACAGCACAGCTAATCTGCAAGCGAGCAGGCATTTGACGCATTGTAAATAAGAGGCTGCTTCTTCCCTGGTTCAAAAATGAACCCAATTTCAACCCAGAAACCCTGCTTGTAGCCTGTCAAAAGACGTTCACCAGCATGAAAATCAGCCAATAATTTACCTAGAAAGAATAGTTATGGAAGAAACAACAAACTTCAAAGCTAACTCAACATTACTTTTGCACATCAATCATGATTCATCACCTATTTTATTACACTTTACAAACAAAATCCCAAATCCAACAACATACTATGAATATTCATAATAACTCGAAATATCTTTCAAATCTCAGATTCAACCGATCAAATCATCCAGGAAAGAAGTTGAACTAAAAAAATGATCAGTAAAGCCTCAATAACAAGCGAGAATCCCAACATTAGGCTAAAATCCATAAAAAGTAAAATCTGAAAATAGATCAACTGAAACAACAAACGGATCGAGTAAAAAAACAACCGAACAAACAAACAGATAACAAAGAATAAAAGAAATGGAGTTAGTAGCTATAAAGAAAGAAGAGAGAAGAAAGTACAAGGGTGTTGCGAGGTTGCATGGAGATCGATGAACCGGCGATGGATGCCATTAGAGAGGATGCTGGAGATACGAGAGGAAATGCTAAACGGCGGAGGGATCGAGGAGAGCGTGGAGAAGAAGATGAGTGGACCGGTCCGAGGGTTTAAGAGTTCGGTTTTTATAGCAGGGCCAGGTATGGAACTGTTTTATTTTATATATATTTTTAGATTTTTAAAAATAATTTTAAAAATGAAGATTGCATAATAAAAAAATATGTAACCGTGTTTGTTTATACTTTTTCATCTATATTTTATAATATTTAATTATCAACTAATATATATATATATATATATAAATACAAATTTGAAGAAATTTTAACCCAGTAAAAGCATTCTTTATTCTTTATCATATTACTAACTAGGTATTAGAAAAATGATATTTTTGATATAATAAAGGTAATATTAATTAAAAATAGTGATTATATAAAATTATAGTAATATTTAAATAGATTTCGTAATCATATTAAATTATAATTATTATTTTAAATTAATTATCACTCAAATGGATGCTATTAATTAAGATTAAGATTTAAATCTATGAATAAATACATTAGCATTGAACACTTATCCATTTTCATTCAAGTAGTATCCAATGATATTTATTTTTATAGGATTGGCTCCCTGGAATGTTGGGAGGGGTTATGGCTATCCAAAATTTTAGGTCTAATTGTTTTTATGTCCTCCTAATTTTGAAGTAAGATAAATTAAAATTTTAGGTCTAATTGTCTTTATGTCCTCCTAATTATCTTTGCTTACTGTTCCACTTCAATTCGTTTGTAATTGATTCATTTTCTTTATTTGGAGGGAGAAATTCTCAAGTCTTCCAGATAAGACATTCTCCTTCTTATGATATTGTACAGAATATTAAAGATGTTGTTAAAAGGAAACTTTTGGGGAACCTATGTATTGGGATAATTTTATCAATGCTAATGCGGTTGGTATAGAATAGATTTATTGTGCAGGATTTGGTATATAATAGTTTCATCATGATGTTACATGATATACCCACACAAAGAAATATATGTATATCGTTTAATTTAGAAATAATTACTATCATAACATTATAAATGTCTATAATAATTTGAACAAAAACTCGACTAGACTCGACTCGACTCAAAATTTACAAATTAGACTTATTTTTTTTTATAAATATAGTATTTTTTAAAAAGACACCACTGGCATTCAACAACAAAAAAGAAAATACAAAGGAGAACACAAGCAAGACGAGAAAAAAGATCAAGGGGAAGGGTCAAGAGGGAAGCAAACTAAAGCACAAAGAAACACAAACAAAGAGTGCACAAAGAAATGATACAACAACAACAACGAACAAACACATCAAAGAAGCTACAAGAAAAAAAACGAACATGAACAAAGAACAACATAAAGCCAAAAAATCGATAAGGAGCTTCAGACAACAAGGATAGCGGGGAGTCGAGAACATGACCGAAGTCAGCAAAATCAGATCTCTGACTGCATGATGAATCCGGGGAGTGAGGATTAGGGGTGTAAACAACCCGAGTCTAGTTCGAGTAGTGCTGACTTGACTAAGCTCGTTAAGAATTCAAGTCGAGATCGAGTTTGAGTAGTTTTTAACGAGCCTGAATAATATGAGCTCGACTCGGCTCGTTAAGAACTCGAGCCGAGTTCGAGCTTGAGTTGAGTTCAATCGAGTCGAGCTTTGACCGAGTCGGACTCGAGTAGCTCATGACCCGTCTCGTCTCATTTAAAGCCCTATTAGGAAAAAAACTTTAATACACAATCTTGTTATTTTTAGGGTTTATGGTTTAAAAGTTTATGTTGTTAGGTTTAGAATTTAGGATTTATATTTTAGGGTTTAAGACTTATGTTTAGACTTTATGTTTTAGGTTTAGGAATTTAGATTTTAAATTTAAAAAATTTAGTATATTACATTTTTGAGTAGTTCATGAGTTTTTTTGAGTCAAGTATCGAGTAGCTCGACTTGGCTCGTTAAAAACTTGAACCGAGTTCGAGCTCGAGTTGACTATTGATCGAGCTTTGACGAGTCAAACTCGAGTAGCTCGCAATCTGTCTCATCTCATTTACAACCCTAGTGAGGACACAGATGTTAGAAAAATAGCGTTAATCCAAGAATAAATAATAAAAATAAAATTAATATTGATTTATTAGTAAACAAACTGTTATATTTTGACTCAAATTCAATTGGTAATTAAGTTGTGTTTTATGGTAATTCTAGTGGTTGAAAATTACTTGGTAATTAGGATTTACCTTAATAAGTAAATATCTATTTTAGGTAGAGATCTTATTGAATAAGGTTTCTTGGTGACCAAGTATTTGAGTCTACAAATATAGACTAGGTTTAACCTTTTGAATTACGAGAGAAGAAGAGAATGAGAGAGGGGGAATTACTCTAGAGAGATGTAACCACTTTTAGGATCTCTACAACTATTGTGCCTACGTTATAGATATGGGTATTGTAGGGATGTTGGGAAGAGTGTTTTGGTTCCACCGGGTTTTGGGATTACATGGGTTATCGTGTATTTGTACTCTTCGAGTTCTCTACGTTATTAGTGGATTGTTCGTTTCTCTCATCCGTGGAGGTAGGCTATATTGAACCACATTAAATCTTGTCTCTTGTGCATGTCTTGGTCTATGTCGTTATTGTTTTGGTTATTTTGCCTCATACCAGATTCCTAACAAATGGTATCATGAGCTATGGTTTGAGCTACACATTTTAGAAGGAATTTTTGTCGCGAATTTTGTGGAGCGATATTGGAGACATGCTAGAGGAGTATTGTTGCAACGAACTTTTAGTTGCAGGGGAGTAATTCTCAATTGATTCAACGATGCTTCAACGGATACTACGTAAGAATTGGAGTTGTTGAAGACTTGGCGGCCGGTGCTTCAACAGATATTTGGCTTACGTAAAAATTGAAGATGTTGAAGACTTGAAGACTAATGTTCGAATAGAATTTGTGTAAATGGGGAGATTTGTTATATTTTGACTCAAATTCTAATTGTTAATTAAGTTGTGTTTCAATATAATTCTAGTGGTTGAAAATTACTTGGTAATTAGGATTTACTTTAATGAGTAAATATCTATTTTAGGTAGAAATCTTATTGAATAAGGTTTCTTGGTGACCAAGTATTTGGGTCTATAAATATAGACTAGGTTTAACCTTTTGAATTATGAGAGAACAAGAGAATAAAAGAGAGGGAGAATTACTCTAGAGAGATGTAACCACTTTTAGGTTCTCTTGTAACCCCCTCGACCCGGCCTAGTCGCAAGACCGAACCGAGCAAGCTACATTAGGTTTACCGAAGTAAACGAGAAGATTTAACCTAAAACACGTCCATTTTCCCCTTTTATCTTGTCTAGATGCATTAAAACTTTTCTATATGATCATACTATTCATAGGTGAGCACACTGCTCAATCGGGCATCATAACGATATCCAATTGACCTCAAATAAGGACTAGGGACAAAAATGTAAATTCAACAAAACAAAAGGGCTTTTCCACTTTTTAGGTTACCAACCTTTAATTAGGTTCATTCCATGCCTATATGTCAAATATCAGCCTCAAACGATCATTCATGCTTAAAAAATTGACAAAGCAAGATTCAGAGACTAAAACGAAAGAAAACAAAACTTCACTAAAGCCATTAACTAACTTAACGGCCACAGGTATCGGTACGCTCACTTGAGTATCGGTATGCCATTTCCATTTCGAATACCAAAAATTCTAGTAGCCAACTCTCGTACCAGTACGACCCTGCGTACCGATATGCCTTACCAAAACCAAATAACCATATCGATCCTCAAGCCCGTGTACCGAACCCCCAAGCCAAGCCCAACCTTCTTGTACCGATACGCAAACTCGTGTATCAGTACGCTACTCTAAAGATGCACTCATGTATCGCAGCGCCTAGCCAGCGTATCGGTACTACAAGCCCGAAATAGCTTCTTGTACCGATACGTGAACACGCGTACCGATACGATTTGACCTAAATGGTCATAAGTGGCTGGTTAAACAAGCTTAACTCAAGACTAAGTCATATCATCATGCCACAAACTCTCATACAACACTACCTAGATGCAATAGCAACCTAAACATCACAAGCTCAGCAACCAATTGACATTCATACATCCCATGATATTCTAAAGGCATGCTTCCTAAAAACAATTTGCCAACAACCCAAAATACACAAATAAGCCAATCTCAGCATATGCATCATAACAACACAATCCACACAACATAATAAACCTGATCAACCATCACCACAAGGCGATCATCAAGGAAACTCTAGATGCATACCTAATCAACCATCCAACCTCAACTTTAGACAAGTAACAACATCAAGTTGAGCAACATATAACCATCATCAAAAACCAGCATAGAAACATATTTAAATCCACAAAGAAACAGTTTTACAACTCCCAAAAATCCATGGCGAACACATTGCCTTATTAACCAGAAATATAAACTGAGTGCATACTCAAAAGTAGTTTATCTCTTGGATCCTTGCAAACCTTGCCTTTGCTGCCCCGAACTTTAATGTTCTGCATCATTAGGAAAAAGAGAGCGTAAGCACATATGCTTAGTGAGGATGCTCATAAAACAATGATGCACTAAAACCAATTAAAACTACATGCATGCTTTTCTCAAAACATGCTTACAACCTAAGCACTTTTCCATGATTCCAACCGAATCAAAACATAACAACCTTTTTATGCATCATAAACAATCTATGCTTAAATCCCAAGCATTTTAAACAAACCATGCTTGAATCCCAAAACATTTTAGTCATGGTTTAACACATGAACTTCGACATATATTGACATTTATAGTGACCCGGATAGACTACCTCTATCCTATTTACATATCGGATAATCGGATCTATCGTACCATGCCTAGTTAAACCGCTGATATCCCAAACCTTGCCTAGTTAAACCGCAAGATTTGACACCCTCGCCTAGTTAAACCGCGAGGTTCCACCTTTGCCTAGTTAAACAGCAAGATCACCATCAATTTGGGTTGCCTACTTAAACTGCATGCCCCAAATGAGGTCCCAACAGTCCGAGTGGCCTAGTTAAACCACCATGCCTCAAGGACCCATGGCCTCGATCGATTTTGTTCATATTTTATAGTGCACTTTTAATCCTATGGCAAGCCAACTATATCCGATTGTTTTCTCACCTTGTCACATAGCCAATATATCATTTACAAAACCATTTACTTACTGTTTTACAATGCATTTCATTAAACCCGCATATGCAAATCTCATTGCCAATGCAATAACACCATTTCCAACCAGAATAAAAACCAATGCTCAATAGCATCTATTATACTTTCAATCCCCTGCATATGTACTCAAAATCATGCATTACCAGTAAGCAAAACATACCATGTTTGTCGCCAAAACATGCAACCAACATGCTCATATCTAAGCCGATATTTAAAAGCAAAATAAAGGAAACTTACTTCTGAGCTTAGGTAAGTGTCTCACGCTTACTCTAAACTCCCAAAAACCTTTACAAACCTTTGTAAAACATTTAAAACCAGTTTCTACTCACCGCCACGCCTCGTCTTCCTTGCCAATGCGAAACAAGCTCCCGACAAGCAACCAAACAACGTCAATCTCCGTCGCCTTGATTATCCCCTGTTTTAAACACATAAAACCAGAGGATAAATGCATTAAAATGCATTCAAACCATTGCCTAACAACAATCTCCCGTAACTCACAAGTTGTACTTGAAAACCATCCGAAACATACCGAAATCACCATCAAACGTTTCTGAAACCTAACTCAGCCATAAAACAACAATTCAAGCCATCAACCAACATCTAATAACATCCAAAACCCCTTTCCTAACATCTTTTTACGTCCAGCAAAGATTAAACTCGAATATCATCACAAAAACTCAAATCTAACAACTCTACCAATTAGAGATCCAAGAGTTTCGGGATTCCATTGATAAAAACAACCTATCAACATCCTATTACATCCAAAATATGTATTAAATCAATCTCAAACACTGGAAAAATAGATCCACTTCAAAAATTAACATATTTTATCAATATTCCCAAAATAACTCAATTGAACATTGATATAATATTAAAATCAGTTTCCAAACAATAAATCAATGATCAAATACTTGGGAATTTTAGTGAAGAACCATACAATAGAGGAGATCACGGACCTTGCCCCTATTGTGAGATTTCTCCTTCAATTGGTTTGACAAAAGCTAAGAAAACACAATATTTAAATGAGATTTTGTAAAAACAATGTTAATCAATCAATTACCAATCATAAAAACAAATTAAAAGACTCATCACCTATGGATTTTGGTGAAAACTTGAGTGTTTGGCTGAGGAGAGAGTGGAGAGAAAAGTTGAGAGAAAAGTTATGTGAATTTTCTTTAAAGAGCTTAACTAACTTTTTAACTAAAATCCCTTTTTAATTATCTTTAAAACACATGTTAAAATATCTTAAATTAAGGGAGAAATCATCAGAAAACCCTTGGTAAAATAGCTCCTTAAAGATTCTAAGAATTTGACCATTTTCATTTTAGTCACCTTTAAAAATAGTTTCCAAAACTTGCATTTGGGTCACCAGCCCAAAATGTCCAATTTCCTAATTTAATATTCCACAATTGAGTCCACCAAAAATCAATATATATATTAAAATATGATTTTTAATTATTTTTCCATATTTTTATCTTACCGAAAAATATACGGTCCTGAATTCGACTCAAATATCTAACCCGGTCCACCGAACCGTCTAATAAACCCCAAAACCGCTAAGCCCAAAACTTGGGTGTTACAACTCTCCACCACTTAAGAAATTTCATCATCGAAATTACCTAGAGGAAACAGATATGGAAATTGCTCCTTTATATCCGCCTTGCTTTCCCAAGTAGCTTCCTTAACACCTCAGTGTCGCCACAAGACTTTCACGAGCTCTGTCGTCTTACCACGAAGAACTTTCTTACTGGTATCGAGGATCTCTATGGGTTCCTCATCAAATGATAGATCCGGCCTCAACTCCACATCCTCCACTGACATAACATGCGATGGATCGGATCGATATCTCCTCAACATCAAAACATGGAATACAATATGAATTTTCTCCAACTCGGAAGGCAACATCAATCGGTATGCCACATGATTCACATGCTCAATAACCTCATATGGTCCAATGAACCTCAAACTAAGCTTAGCCTTACGTCCGAATCTCATCACCTTTTTCTATGGTGACACCTTCAAGAATACGTGATCGCCCACCGCATATTCAACCTCTTTATGTTTCAAATATGCGTAAGATTTCTGTCGATCCGCAGCCGCTTTCAACCGGTCACAAACAAGCTTAACCTTCTCATATGTGTTTTTCAACACATCCGGTAGGGTAACATGCTTTTCCCCCACCTCAGCGCAACATAAGGGCGTACGACACCTCCGGCCATATAACGCCTCATAGGGTGCCATCTGTATACTTGCCTGATAACTGTTGTTGTAAGCAAACACGACTAAAGGCAAATGCTTCTCCCAGGTTCCTTGAAACTCAATAACACAACATCTCAGCATATCCTCAAAAACTTGGATAACCCGTTCAGACTGTCCATCTGACTAGGGATGATATGTAGTGCTAAAACTCAACCTCGAACCCAAGGCCTGGTGCAAACTCCTCCAAAACCTTGCTGTAAACCTTGGATCCCTATCCGAAACGATGGATTTAGGTACACCATGCAAGTGCACAATCTCCGCTATATACAAATTTGCCAATTTGTCCAAGGTGTACGTTGTATGTACTGGTAGGAAATGTGCATACTTTGTGAACCAATCAACAATCACCCAAACGAAATCATTTTTAGCTGGTGTCAACAGTAAACCCACAACAAAATCCATGGTGACTCTTTCCCATTTCCATTCCAAAATTTTCAGCGGTTGCAACAACCCGGATGGAAATTGATGTTCCCGCTGACATACCATGAACTTGGATACAAACTCAGCCACGTCCTTTTTCAACCCAACCCAGTAGTATGCCTCATTCAAATCACGATACATCTTAACACTACCAAGATGCATAGCAAAAGGACTAGAGTATGCCTCCGTCAAGATAGTGTGCTTCAACTCCGGATCATCCAACACCACTATTCGACCCTTGAAATACAAAGCCCCATCATCGCCAAAATAGAAATCCGACGGATTACCCTCTGTTATATCCTTAACATGCTCAACCAACGAATCTTCAAACTGTTGATTAACCTTAATCAACTGTGATAACGTAGGCTTAACTTGCAACTCATCCAGCAGACTGCCCTCCCGCGTCACACTCAACCTTGTGAACATAGCTCGAAGCTCAACCACAACCTTACGACTTAATGCATCCGCCACTACATTGACTTTACCAAGATGATACCCAATTGTCAAGTCGTAATCCTTAAGCAACTCTAACCACCTATGTTGCCTAAGATTCAAATCTTTCTAGGACATCAAATACTTCAAGCTCTTGTGATCCGTAAAGACCACGCACTTCTCACCATAGAGGTAATGTCGACAAATTTTTAAAGCGAAAACCACAGCCGCAAGCTCTAAATCATGAGTTGGATAATTACGATCATGAACTTTCATCTGTCTCGACGCAAAGGCCACAACCTTCCCATCCTGCATCAGCATACAACCTAAGCCAACATACGACGCATCACTATAAACCACAAACTCTTTCTCAAATTCAGTCTGAATCAACACATGAGCATGTGTCAGAACTTCCTTCAACTTCTTAAAACGGTGTTGCTATTTTTTGTCTACACACAAGGAACATTCTTCTGCAACAACTTGGCAACGGTTCTGTAATACTCGAAAACCCCTCAACGAAACGGCGATAATAACCAGCCAACCCAAGAAAACTACGCACCTCCGATACAGACTTAAGTGGCTTCCAATTGAGAATAGCCCCAATTTTTTGTGGATCAACGCGAATACCCTCTGTGAAAACCACATGACCAAGGAATGTCACTTCCTTAAGCCAAAACTCGCACTTGCTCAACTTAGCGTACAACTGATTATCCTTCAACACTTGCAACACTATCCGCAAATGCTGAACATGCTCTTCTCCAATACGGGAGTACATAAGAATATCATCTATAAACACCACCACGAACTGATCAAGATACTCATGGAACACTCTATTCATCATGTCCATAAACACAATCGGGGTATTTGTCAAACCAAAAGGCATGACCAGAAACTCATAATGCCCATACCTCGTACGGAACACAGTTTTATACACATCCACATCTTTAACTGGTAATACCCCAATCTTAAATCGATCTTAGAAAACACTGCTGGTCCAAGAAATTGATCGAATAAGTCATCAATCCGCGGCAACGAATACCTGTTCTTTACCATCAACTTATTTAACTGACGATAATCAATGCACATACACATCGTACTATATTTCTTTTTCATAAAGAGAACATGAACACCCTACGGAGAAACATTCGGTCGAATGAACCCATGGTCCAACAACTCTTGAAGTTGAGACTTTAGCTCCTTTAATTCCTTTGGTGCCATTCTATAAGGAGCAATGGATACCGGTGTTGTACCGTCATATGTCTCAATGTAAAACTCTACCTCCCTATCCGGAGGTAAACCCGATAACTTCTCAAGAAAAACCTCAGTTTAGTCGTACACGGTCCGAATATCTTGCACTCGAACACCCTTGGCTTCTGAATTCATAACAATAGCCAAATAAGCTTGGCGGCCATCAAGCATCATCTTCTCCGCCCTAACGGCCAAAACCACATTGGACAGAAACTTAACATTCTCGCCAACCACCACCACTTCATAATCGTCAACCAACCTCAAAGAAATCCTCTTGGATTCACAATCCACAACTGCTCGGTGCTCACTCAACCAATCCATACCCAAAATGATATCAAAATTGTGGAATGGTAAATCCATCAGATCTGCGACAAACTCATGACCTCGCACCACCAAAGGACAACGCATGTACAACCTTCTTGTTGTAACCGTCTCCCCAAAAGAACTTGTGACTAACATGCCAACATCTAAGATCTCAACAAGAACATTCAGCAAAGATGCATGTTCACTCAAGATATATGAATGCGTAGACCTCGAATCAATCAAAGATACCAATGACAAGGATTGCAAAGTAAAAGTACCTACGATCACATCCGTGTCATTACAACCCTCACGGTAAGTAACGACCCAAGCCAGTCCACCATCTTCAGGTCTCACCACTGCAGCATGGGCCATACCCCTCTAACCATCCTCGCGCCTCTGAAAATTACCCATGCCACGGCATCGACCCCTAGTAGGTGCGACAATCTGAGCTGGTGCATCCCTCATAGCCCGATGACAATCACGCTTCAAAGTAATCTGATGAACCAAAAATCCAACAAGCTCCAGTATTACTCCAGCACATACCCGTATGGCGCCTACCGCATCGCTCACACTCTGGTGTAACACGAGCTCCATGAGCACCTTGGCCAACTCCACCACCACGCCTGTGATCTGGCTTATGTCTCTTGTCCCTGAACCTCCTATTTTGCCTCCCAAAATAGCTAGAATCAACCACTCTCTTACCCAAACTCGCACTTGCAGCCTGAATTGGTACACCTAAGGACTGCTCGTTATCATTGGCCCGATTGACTAACACATCGAAATCTGTGTAATCTGCATCCAGGAGATACGTCTTAATGTCCTTAACAAGACCATAATAAAACCCGTCACATCTTTGCTGGTCATCCAGAACCAACCCCGAAGCATATTGTCTTATCCAGACAAACTTTACCTCGTACTCAGCAACAGACATGCCTCTCTGAGATAGTGACATAAACTCATGCTTCTTCATATCCAAATACTGGGTACCAAGATACTTCCTCTTGAAAGCTCTCCGAAAGAACTCCCAAGTAACGTCCGCCTCAGGAATGCCAGCAATCGTGGTCACCGACCAATGATATGCATCCCCTTGTAGCAGAGATACAGTGCAACACAACTTACGCTCCTCATTACATCATATCTGATCTATATCGTCTTTTCCAGCCAACCTTCGGATACCTTAGGGCTCAACCTTTGAAACTCTCCACCTCTCAAACTCCTCAGACGCTCCAAGGGTAGACCTTGATTTGCCACTACAGCAGGTGTCAGTGCCTGCACTCCAGCCATCACTGCCTGAAAAGCTCATGTTATCGCCTGAGCTAACAGAGTCAAATCGTCATATACTGGCACTTGGTAAACCTGGGGTGCTTCACCTGCCCCAACGTCAACTGGAAGAACCACTGGAGGAGGAGGTAAAACATGAAAGAGATTATCTCCTGTCTCGTTATTCTGCCCAACCCCGTCAATATTAGCCCTCGATCGCATCTCACGTTGAGCCATGCTAACAAAAGCATTAAAACACATTAAAGTCAGGTTAGCATCAGGCAAATGATCCAAGTCAACTTTAAAACCCATTTAAATCATCGGTAATAGGCAACGTGTTCCGAAAACATATCCCAACAGAACATTAAACAATCACCGTGCAGTTCAAACACATCAGCTAATCAAATAACACATCCTAATTTTTTGCAAACCTGGCTCTGATACGAATAAATGTAACCCTCTTGACCCGGCCTAGTCGCAAGACCGAACCGAGCAATCTACATTAGGTTTACTAAAGTAAACCGGGAATATTTAACCTAAAACACGTCCATTTTTTCCCTTTTATCTTGTCTAGATGCATTAAAACTTTCCTACATGATCATACTGTTCATAGGTGAGCACACAACTCAATCGAGCATCATAACAATATCCAATTGACCTCAAACAAGGATTAAGGACCAAAATGTAAATTCAGCAAAACAAAAGAGCTTTTCCACTTTTTATGTTACCAACCTTTAATTAGGTTCATTCCATGCTTATATGTCGAATATCAGCCTCAAACGATCATCCATGCTTGAATAATTAACAAAGCAAGATTCATGGACTAAAATGAAAGAAAACAAACTTCACTAAAGCAATTAACTAACTTAACGGCCACGGGTATCGGTACGCTCACATGAGTATTGGTACACCATTTCTATTTCAAATACCAAAAATTCTAGTAGCCAACTCTCGTACCGGTACGACCTTGCGTACCGATACGCCTTACCAAAACCAAAGGCCCGTATCGATCCTCAAATCCATGTACCGAACCCTCAAGCCAAGCCCAGCCTTCTCATATCAATACGCAAACCCGTGTATCAGTACGCTACTCTAAAGATGCACTCCCGTATCGCAACGCTATCCTACGTACTGGTACTACAAGCCTGGAATAATTTTCTGTACCGATACGTAAACATTTGTACCGATAAGCCTAGACCTGAATGGTCATAAGTGGCTGGTTAAACATGCTTAACTAAAGACTAAGCCATATCATCATGCCGCAAACTCTCATACAACACTACCTTGATGCAATAGCATCCTAAACATCACAAGTTCAGCAACCAGCTGGCATTCATACATCCCATGATATTCTAAAGGCATGCTTCCTAAAAACAATTTGCCAACAACCCAAAATACACAAATAAGCCAATATCAGCATATGCATCATAACAACACGATCCACACAACATAATAAACCTGCTCAACCATCACCCCAAGGCGATCACCAATGAAACTCTAGATGCATACCTAATCAACCATCCAACCTCAACTTTAGACAAGTAACAACATCAAGTTGAGCAACATGTAACCATCATCAAAAACCAGCATAAAAACATATTTAAATCCACAAAGAAATAGTTTTACAACTCCCAAAAATCCATGGCGAACACATTACCTTATTAACCGGAAATATAAACCGAGTGCATACTCAAAAGTAATTTTTCTCTTGGATCCTTGCAAACCTTGCCTTTGCTAAAGCATTTGTGTTCAAAAGCCATGTTCAATGCATATCCGGATATGGCCATAGGGATGGACTTCCAAATATCTTACGAATGCATGAAATGGCTTGGAAAAAATTGAACACACTCGGATGGACAGATATCTATATTTCATGCTCACACTCAAGTCCAAGCAAAATGACTTATAAGACCGGGAAGAGGGATTTAAACAAAATAAAGTTTCATGTTGAATAATTGTTGCATAGCCATCTACTTTAGCTTATGTAAGCTATAACAAACAATCTCCATTTTTTCCATTCACAAGAGAAAGAAAATGGAAATAGAACAAACTTACCCCGCATTGAATATAATAGGGGGAAGAAGATAAATAAAGAAGAGATCTTCACTGAAGACTAAAAGACGTGAGCTTTTACCCCCGCTCGTAAGCAAGATAACAACCCCAGTAAAAAGGTCCTGCCATAAAATCAATTAAATTCAAATATATAAGAAAAAGTAGAACATATAATCCAAGCATAACAAAACTTAGGTGAATTGTTCCAAAAAAAAGATAGAACAAATCCACATTTATAAAAGTCAAACGCACAATGACAAGGGCAGTAATTGATTCATTCATCCATCGATTCTCCTCCAAAAGATGACCGATCACAATGGAAGCGCAACAAATAGGTTCATGGAGACCACAGAGGCATGGTCTGAATATAATGATTGCAACTTGGATAAGACAACAGCTAATTGAGCTGCCACCATTTTGACCTCTTTTTCTTATCAACAAATTGTTGAAAACAATCAATTTATTTCAATTGAATGCAGTTATAGCTCAAAGCTTTAGATTTGAATCTCCTTCAACATTTCATATCTTCAAAAAACTTCCAGGTTTCCTTAAGAACACTGCATTTTACCAAAGAAGCCACAGAGTTAATACTCATTTCTCCCCATATTCCTTCTCAAAACCTACATTTTTTTGTTTCTTTTTGGTTCCTCCATTTTTTCATCAACCGAACAATAAAAAAAACTTATCTAATCGATTTGAAGAACCAATAACAACAACATGCATGAAGACCGCATTTATGTTTCAGTATTTTATAATTGCTTTTTTTTCAAATATCTGCCATTCCATTTAACTAAACAACACAAATAAATAATTAAAAATTTTCTTTCAAAAAAAATAATTCAAAATTCCTCTCCTCCAATAACAAAACAAAAGTAAAACTTACCGAATCGTCTTGGATGGAAAACATCCTTTTCAAAGTTTTTTTTTCCTATTTGCAAATCATTTGTGATTCGAAAGAATCCAAAATTCCACCTTTTCGAAAATTTCCTGCATTAATCTTCGAAAATTTCGCGTTTTGATGCGTTGCTTTTTTTTGGTTGAATTTTTGTGTTTAGATTTAGAAAAATTGGATTGGAACCTTTTTATTTTACGATAAGCCAAAGAGAACGCGGGAGATCAGCCGAATACAAAGAAACTGTATTAAAATACAAATACAACAATATAAGGGTAAAGTACACAAATGGTCACTAAACCATCTCAAAAAATACAAAATGTCACCAAACTTTCAAAAGTTACATAATGAGCATTAAACTTTAATTTTTGTTACAAAATGATCACTGAGAATTAATATGAATAATAACACATTTAATCATTCATATTTACACATTCAATTAATTTAGTCCTACTTTAACCCTCATTATTAATGTCTAAATTAATTGAATGTGTAAATATTGAGCATTAAACGTGCTGTTAGACAAATATTCGTAACTGTCATGTCACCTAATTAAAAAAAGTTTACGGCTCAGTGACTTTTTTATAATAAAAACTAAAATTTAATACCCATTATGTAACTTTTAAAAGTTTGATGACCATTTTGTATTTTTAAGATGATTTAGTGACCATTTGTGTCCTTTACCAAAATATAAAACTCCATTAGGATGATAGGATCCGTCCGATTTATTGACGGATTTGTTATAAAATTAATCACATGGTTTTGACAATGGTTTAATATGAGATGGGGTGTAGGGGAGCATGACGAGCTGAAGAACTTTAGCTCTCCCTCCCTCCCTCCATTTCCCTCCATTGAAAACGGTTTAAAACTTGTGGCTTATATAAAATAGACTTAATCCTCAAACTATAATACTCATTCTATATTGATACCTAAACTTTTAAACATTTTTATTTCTATTTTTTTAAAAAAATAATAAGAAAAAACAATATAATTGATGTATTGATACGCATTAGAAATTGGTATTTCTAATTTTTAATCTCCAATTGTTTAATTTTATTTTATTGTTTATTTTCAATGAATTGGATAGTTTTATTTTATTTTATTATTTTTTAATAAATTAATTTAAAATTTTATAGTGTGAAATATGTCAATATGATATGTTATTTAAACGAGTATCTTATGGGGTCAAAATTAATAAAGTTTAAAATTTTATTTAATTGAGCTTGGGCCCGTGAAATGACCGAATTCTATCAAGATTTATATACATGCCTTAATCATATAAGACCAGATCTGAGATCCGAACCCGATCCATTATAGTCCTAAATCCCCAAACTCTTTTCTTTTTCCTTTTCTTTTTTGCTATTAGTATTATTGTTATTTGTTGCTATTGTTCCCACATAGCGATGAAATTTCGATTTAATCAAGTTGAGTTAAAAAAATTTGAGCTAGTCGAGTTGAATAGTTATAATTTATAATTTAATTTTATTTAAAATTTTTACGAGTTGAGTCGTGTTCGAGTTTCTATTTAAATTTAATTGTAAACATTTATAATGTTATGATATTGATTAATTTTAATTTGAATAATTTTCTATAATCAATTACATATATAGATTTCTTCATATCTGATTGATATATATATAACTAATTATAATTATATATATATCAGGTAAAATTAAAAGATTCAAACTTAAAAATTATCACTAATTATTAAAAATTTCAAAATTTTCGTATTTCAATTTTATAACTTAGATATTATTATTTGAAATTATAAGTCAAATCAAAATAGATTAAGTATTTTCAGATGAGTCAAATAAAATAATTTTATTTTTTTTAGTTGGGTCGAGTTTTAGCGGCCCTACTTCCGCCATCAAGTTCTCAGTTTCCAAGCTTCACATGTTCCTTTTTTGTTTTATTTTTCTGATTATTATATTTTTAAGTAATTAGGGTTTTATCACCAAATTTCTCTCTGTTGACCGAAGAAATTTCTGCGTTCCGATCCTTTGTTTAGTGGTTAACGTTAACTCTTCGCGAAGAAGAGGAAGAACTGGAGAAATGGGTGCACAGAAGAAGGGTGCCACTGCTAGGGTTTCCGAAGACCAAGAGGAGCTGGCACGTAATCCATTACAAGCCATTCTCTTAGCCGATAGCTTTGCCACCACGTTCCGTCCAATAACTCTCGAACGCCCCAAGGTATACATGCACACCTATCTTTTTCAAATTTTGTTTAAAAGTTTTGGTTTAAATGTAAAAAATGCTTCTTTGATTGAAGGTGTTGTTGCCGTTAGCTAATATTCCGATGATAGATTACACATTAGCCTGGCTTGAATCCGCCGGAGTGGAGGAGGTTTTCGTGTTCTGCTGTGCTCATTCGAAACAAGTGATTGATTACTTGGAGAGTTCCCAATGGTCGTCTCAACCGAATTTTTCAGTGACAACAATTGAATCTCACAATTCCATCAGTGCTGGTGATGCTTTGCGTTTGATTTATGAACGTAATGTGGTAATGTTGTTGTTTCTGATTTTTTTCATATCTTTTCCACTAATTAAGAGTGTGTTTATTTCTTTGTTATTGAATTATTGTACATTTGGGTACAAACTCCAATTGTTGTAAAATCTGCTCTTCCAAAGTTGTTGAAATTTAAAGAATTATCTCACCAATTTGTTCAAAGGTGTTTCTGACAAACAAGTTATTGAAGCAAATGTTGTAGAAAGCAAATTGGAAGTCTGCCAAAATCCACATGAATAGGCTGCAGATATCCATTGGAATATATCAAGAGCTTATCTGCTTATGTTAAAACTAGGAATTGGACTATAGTTACTATTTTTACATGACTTAAAGATCCAATTTAGGTACCAGCTTGCCTCATCTGTCATGCCTGGCCCTGGGTTTTCGTCTCCTAGACTTCATGAATGGGTGGTTTTGGCATTTGGAGCAATGGACTGTTGATCTTTGCACATTGTGGATCACCTCTACTAAAAATTCAACCTGGTTTCTGCAATTAATATTTCATAATTGTTCCCGCAGGAAGTCTTATTTGTTAAAAATGGGCTAGTTTCCAACATAAAGGAAATGAGGAAAACATCACTGGATTTCTTTCATATTGAACTTCATTTTCAGTATGCTTAAATCTTTTGTAGAGTTCATAGTCAGGGTGTTTTGTTTATTTATTTTATTTGTAGAATTTGGCAATTGATAATCTCATGTTTGAAATTCATTTATAACCATCATGATTTGGAGTTTGTTTCACTCAGTATGTCCTATTTTTCTCCTTATCTTTTCAGATACATGGAGATTTTGTTCTTATTAGTGGAGATACAGTGAGCAACATGTCGCTTACTCAGGTGCTTCATGAACATAAAGAGAGAAGGAAAAAAGATGCTAATGCTATAATGAACATGGTTATTAAACGGTCAAAGCCTTCTCCGATCACTCAGCAGTCTCGACTTGGTACTGATGAACTATTCATGGCTATAAATCCTGTTACGAAACAGCTTCTGTGTTATGAGGATAAAGCAGGATATTCAAAGGGGTTTATATCTCTTGATAAAACACTGATAGCTGATAATCCTTCTATCATTCTGCATAATGACAAACAGGTTCGTTCGTCAAATCATCTGATAAAATTCTCTGGTTACTCTTTTGATTACCTATACTCTTTCAGTTGGTGACATGATTTAATAGCCCAGATTTTTTTTATGATTTATGCTATTTCTTTTTAGTCTAATAATTTTCACTAAATTGATAAGGGTTTGCTTTTGCAGGACTGTTACATTGACGTGTGCTCTCAAGAAGTACTAAGTCTTTTCACAGACAATTTTGACTATCAACATCTAAGACGTCATTTTGTAAAGGGTCTGCTGGTTGATGATGTACGTGTTACATATCCTATGCTTTTATCATGTTTTTAAAATATTACCTGATGGCTTGCTCACCCTTCACGAAACAAAAAATGTTTGCCTGCACATTCGAAGGCAAAGTTTAGATAAAAATTGGAAAAACTGGGAGGTTTGTCCTTATACACCCAAAATGTGCATAATCATAGGTCTGAATAGTGTAAAGTTGTATGCTAATCTGTGTGAAGCTTGAGTATCGAATCTCGATTATGATTTGGAATTCTCAAGCCAGCCTTTTTTGTTTCTTAACACGTATCATAATTCATAAACCATCATTCTTTCATTTAATTGTATTTTTTTTAATTCAAAAAGCTTTGATTATGTTATTGTTCTTGGGGTAGGTAAACATGATGTTGCATGTGCCTTCATGGCTTCATCAAAACAATGACTTATCTATTCTTTACAAAAGGTTGGCATTTGTAGTAATTACCCCTATTATTCTATAAATACGCAAAGATATAAATAGCGTAAAAAGTTACAGGGTAATAGTTAGAACTTTGAAATTTGGAAAGAAAGTTTGGGTTATCCTAGTACATATACATGCGTATCTTAGCACCATACTGTGCATAACATTCAAAAATATAATTTATGATGACATAATTGATTATGCAGTTAACTAAGCTTGACATCTTATGATAAACAGAAGTATTCAATTGCTGATTGCTACCGGGCTGAGTATCATAAGATTTTGTATCATATTGCTTCTGCTTTTATTTATGGCTGCAGATCATGGGTTACAAGATATTTACTCATGAAATTCACTCAAGTTACGCTGCTAGGATAGATAACTTTCGAAGCTATGATACTATTAGCAAGGACATAATTCAGAGGTGGACTTATCCATTTGTTCCAGATATACTCTGTGGAAGTTCTGCAATAAAAGTTGAGAGGCAGGGAACTTACCGAGCATCTGGTATAGATTAAAAGGAATTAATGGTTATTATGTATTTGACTACCTTAATGTTTCATGCTTTAAACATGTACCATCTCATCATTCATGCTTCTACCTGTTTGATTTGTTATTTCAGGAATTTGCCCGGAAGTGGTTTAATTAATGTTTTCATTTTATTTTTCAGATGTCACACTGTCACGTTCTGCACACATAGGTTCGTTCACTTTCATTGGACAAGGCACCAAAATAGGGAATGACACAAAAATCTCCCACTCTGTTGTTGGAGAAGGGTGTAATATTGGATCAAATGTCACAATAGAAGGCTCTTATATATGGAATAATGTTACCATCGAGGATGGCTGTCAGTTAAGGCATGCAATTGTATGTGATGGTGTAGTAATGAAGTCAGGAGCTGTTTTGCAACCTGGAGTTATTCTATCTTTCAAGGTATGCGTCCCTTGGAGCATTTTAGACCTTTTTTGCGTTGTCGAATGTTATCATTATTATACAGTGATTAGTTTTGAATGAATGTTTACATGCTGTTATATGGATTTGCATCATGTCCCATGATACATACTGCTTCAGATATCAGAAAATGTGATAGACTAAAATTTTATGATATATTATGGTAATACTGTTACAGGCTGTCTCCCAACAGGAGTAACTCGAACCTCTGAGTTTTGTTGGCTTCTCCTGGTTTATCACTGGACGTGCAGCTTAGAATTACTTGCTACTAGTGACACTCAAAGTCAACCAAGTTTTCTCTTTATGGGATTTAAAATGTTTTACTTTTTTTGCTCGGCTAAATCGTTTGATATTTTAAAAAAGGTTGTACCTCAAATGTTAGTAATTGCTATATGAATAATTATCAACTGTCATTTCAGTTTTTATTTTATTTTTCCTTGTACTTTTGCTTCATCTTGATTTAATAAACTTTCTGTCTTATTACAACCATCGTTCTCACATGCCTTCCCGGCACCCACCTGGAGTCCTAGCTACACCTTTCGAGTGTGTTTGATTTTAAGTCTTTCTGCAACCTTCCCCATAGTTATTCTCACTCTTCTTTCAAGGTCCTATTCTCAACTGTAGCTGGAATTTTGAAACAGTGTACCCAATTTCGCTGGTTAATAATACTTTTGGTATGGTTCAAAGTTATGTTCTTTGCAAGAGATCTGAACATTTCTTTTCTCCAGGTAGTCGTCGGACAACAGTTTGTTGTTCCTGCATGCTCAAAGGTTTCTTTACTTCAACAGCCAACCCAGCAAGATAGTGATGAGGAATTGGAATATGCTGACAGTACTAGTGGCACTGGGGAACTTCAATGTAAGTTCCTAGAGATATATCAATTCCTAATATATGTTTCTTTTTTAAATGTTTAAGGTATTTAGTGAATCCTTTAATATTGCTACCTTTGCGTAGACTTGAGTATTTTTTTTTTCATTTGCTTAATCTGATTTTTGGATGCTATATGCTTTCTTTTTAGTTGTTTCCTTGCTTGGTTTATACTTGCAACATTTCTTGGTTAGCACTTCCTTTCTTTCTCTCTTATTCTCTTCCTCTCAGTTAGAATATAGGTATGTGGAGATGTCAATTTCTCTTTGCTTCTAAGCACATGGAAGTGAAATTTAGCTCAAAGTCGGTCATTGTTTTATGTATCAGCACGTGTATAATTCTTTATATGTTCATTTTTGTGTGCGTGGTTTAATGATCGGTAATTTGTGCCTGCAATTTTTATTCTTTCATGTTTATGGTAAGCTACCATTTATCTGTCCTTATAGAAGTTAACAGAGCAATTATGGGTGCAGCGGATAAATTGAATGGGGACATTGCACCTGATTTATCTGAGACAGCATATGAGGTTTGTTATGTTGTTTGCTTCTAACATTACTTTATGGCATTGCTGCTGATTTTGTTTGCAAGTTGGCCCAGAGTGAATATGGAGAAAATGATTTTTTTATGATATATCTTTGGTGATATTCTTAAATAGTGTATGAGGTTGATTATGAAATGTTTCTTCTCTCTCTCTCTCTCTCTCTCTCTCTCTCTCTCTCTCTCTCTCTCATGTTTCTCTGGAAATTAAATAAATAACTTGGAGTCTTGGATGATGCAATTCTTTATGGTTATCAGCTTGGTACTGGCGGAGTTGGTTATATTTGGTCAGTCTTTGAAGGAGCACAAGATGAAGAATGGAGGCATTCAGTTGCACCTTTTCCCACAGATAAACTGGTTAAGCTAATGTTAGATAAAGATGAGGATGAGGAACAATTAACTCAAGTTGGGAATGCTCTCTCAGCTGCAGGAGAGCTGAAAGCTGATTCTGATGATAATGGCTCTGAAGATGACGATAATGAAGACTCTAGAGATGACTATGGTTTCTTTGAGAAAGAGGTAATGTGTGTAACTGTATTCATGTTTATAGCATTGATAACCGTTTACAGTTTCCATTCTGGTCAGCAGGTGGAAGCTACCTTTTTAAGGGCCGTTCATGAAAATGTCAAAGTAGACCATGCAGTCTTAGAGGTGAATGCACTTCGGTAAGTTATGTTCATTCTAATTTCTCTGAACAAGCTAGGGCCATTAATCTAGTTGGTGGACCTCTTGACTGAAGTTTTTTATAAACATTTTCCTAGTTGTAAAATTTATGCTGTCCTTTTACATTATTTGAAAGTATAAAACCTAAAACTTCCAGCAATGGATAGAGCCGATATCAAATAAATATTGCCGTTAACTGTTGCTCTTCCTATCCTATTGCTAATGACTGTTTACTACATCCTTTCAATTTATGTTTTATCATCTTGTCCAAATTCAGCCTTGTTTACTTTATCCCCTTTAGTTTGATGCCTGTGCTTGACAGCATTAGCAGAATTCCCACTTCTCTCCTGCAGGCCATCCTTGATGCCATCTCCCTGATATCTCTGATCGACTTTAATTTTGTTTTCTGTTACGTCAAAGATATGTTCAAACGGAGCTGCTGTGTTATTTCTCAATAAAGATTAGTTATGGGCTAATATTTTGCTGAACCTGTTTCCTGGCATTTCTTCAGATTGTCTTACAACATGGCATCTGTGGACTGTGCTGGAGCAATATTTTACTCAATGATGAAATTGGCAGTTGAATCTCCACACAATTCGGCAAGTAAGTGTATTGTTTTTTTTCCATGACCATTCTGGTAGCCTTGTATTTACACTGCATCAATACAAAAAAATCTTTATGTAATTTGACCATGCATGCGTGAATGATTGAATTCTATAATTATCCACACAGATGCATTTGTTTTGAGCACAAATAGACTTGTAGCATCTGCTTTTAGGGATCTAAACACCCAAAGCAGCTATGGTTGTCACATACTCACATCAGTTTGCAGTGAGTTTTTGCTTCAAATAAGTTCTGATCAACTCATCAGTCTAATGAAGCCCCAAAATTACATCGTTTTCCAAATTATTAGAGCACCATTAACTAATTCCTTCTTGCCATTCTATGTTAGATCTCAGTGATTTATACGCTTAATATTTGAATTATGTAATTCAAAGGTTGCACATTGACTCTCTATAGTTCATATATAATTATCTTATGTCATTCATGATTTGTTCAAAACAACGATGGTACTTTATCTTCTCAGAAATTGTGATCTCTATTAACCTTAAAGTGTTGTTTCTTGATGATTTTGATTGGTCTGTGACTGTTAAGAGTGGTGGCACTGGCAGAGTGGAGTCATATGTATGTTAGTGCAATTGTTAGCCAATGAGTGCAAATTGGAACAGCAAAGGACAGGGTCGTATGTTAGATGATTTTCCTAATTATTTTCTTCTGTTACTGTTGAATGGTTCAATTATTTACGTATGTATCTGGATAAACATTTGGCTTCCAAATTGTCTACAGTACAGGCATACCTCTGTCCTGCTGTCATACCTCTTATGCTTATCTCCACGAAAAAAAGAAATAAATCACTTCATGTTTTATTGTTGACATCCAGGGTTAACGTGTTTGTAACCACTGTCCACTAACTAGTTTGTCTTCAATCTATTGCGCAGGTGAATTGCATAGAAATGCTGCGGATATAATCACCAAATGGCAAAAGCTTTTGAAGTCATTCCTGCATGATATAGATGAGGAGGTTCGTACTGTTGAACTGGCAGAAGTTTCCATCTGACTAATAACCGACGGGAATAATACATTTTTTGGACTGCTACATCTAATTTCCTCTGCATCATTCTTCAGATGGGCGGGGTGACCTCGGTTTTTATTATTACAATGATAAAACTGGCATCCCTTAATGTGCACTGTTTTCCTATTAGAAGAACTTAGATATTTTTGTCTATATTTCAATTTTGTGCTAAATTTTTTCTCATGGCATTGCCTAACAGATTGAGGTCATCTTGAAATTTGAAGAAATGTGCCTAGAGTCTGCCATGGAGTTTGCTGCACTATTTCCACAGGTATTTCTAATGATATACCTAGATGTAGTAGACAGAGATTGGTTGATAAGATCTGCAATGAATAGTTTTTATGATAAACCAGATTTGATATATCAAAGACGGTAGGTACAAGTGAATATGTTAAGTTGGGCAATTACTAGGTTTATGACCCCCATTGTTCATATTTGTGTGTTTCTTGATGAGATAATGTGGAATGTGATCCGAAGTTTTAGACAAAAGAATGGCAGATATGCATTTGAATACGTAGCATCATCCTCATTTAAGTTTTCTTCCACAGATTTTGCATCTTTTATATGATAAAGAAATTCTACAAGAAGATGCTATTTTGAGGTGGGCTGATGAGAAGGAAGGAGCAGATGAATCGGATAAAGTGTTTCTCAAGAGTTCCGAAAAATTTATACAGGTAAAAGTAAATGAACTTAATCTTTCTATTTTCCCCAGCGTTTATTAGATTTTTCTTCTTCATATGCTCTAATGATCATTACATGAACATTGCTTCTTTGCTCATGTTTCCCCTTTTCAAGTGGTTGAAAGAGGCTGAAGAAGACGACGAAGAAGACTGAGACGAGCATCACAGTTTAGCTCATGCTTTTGAAGGAAACAGGCTGATGCTGTTATCATGGAAAGTTTCTGCCATGGCCTTAACCTTACCTTTGGTTCCTCGTTTACATTTTTTGTGTTTTTTCATGCTGCTAATAAAGTCTTCCAGTTTGACACCAGAGATGTTGTATTTGAATTGAAACGTTCTGTAGTTGCCCATGTATTCAGATTTGCTTATTGCAAATTTGCAATGCAATGATTTCAGATTTTACAATATTTTCCTTTCTTCTTCCTTTTAGTATATGAATATGAATAGAATTGTAAAATTTCAATGGACCATACCAGTGGTGATGCCTGCTGCATCCTCATTTTGTGTGAATTTCTTTCTTAATTTTTTTAATTTAATGTTTAAAGATTGCATACCCATTTTGGGAAAAATTATTTTGAATTTTATTCTTAAACATACCACAAGACTACCACGTAAAACAGAGTGAGAAACAGGATTAATCAAAAGATGAGCATCCTAATTAGAAAGGACGTGGCCCAGGTGGCCCGCCGAAAAATGGCCCACAGCAGCTTTCCAATAAGCAGCAGCAGCACAGAAGATATAAACTGTACCCAAAAAATTGAAGAAAAAAATTATACAACAGTAATACTGGTCTTTACATATTTGACTGAAGGAATTTTTCTAGAGTAAATAGAATTCTAATGTAAAATCATTTGAAATTTAACGAGGACGAAAATAATAAACATGTAAAGTTTAAATAATTTTCTTTTCTAATGATATAAGCGTGCAAAATAGAAGGGTAGCAATGGCGATGAAAACATTTTTATTGATAGTGTAGTAGGAGTATATAATGAGCAAGTGTTACTGACCATGAAGAAAAAAGACGGCAAATACCACCACAGACAAAATCAAAGCATCCACACATACCGGGAGGAGGCCCCGGCGGCGGTCCCCATCCTGGTGGCGGCATCTTTTTCCTCTTCTCTTGTTTTCCCTGTGTATAGAACTAGATGGTTATTACAGTGTATTTATACACTTCAAAATTTTGAAAAGAAGCTTAGTGGCTAAGCAATCTGTGAAAGTTGGACTGGTAAGTATAATCCCATCTGCCAGTCTTTCAACCTCTACTCTTCAAACTTTCCAAGACCCACATGGGTTTGGGTCAACAAGCTCATGCTACCAATTTCATAATTTTACATAATTAACATGGATTTAAAAATGAGTTATATTTTTATACAAAAGTTGGGTAAAAAAGTTACACAACTCTTCATATTTAAGCTCTAAAATATAAAACCTAAACCCCTAGCCCTAACACCTTAAAACCTAAACTCTAACCATAAACCTTACCTTCAACACCCTACAACCTAAACCCCTAAACCTTAAACCACAACCTAAATCCTAAAATTAAAAGGCTCGTATAAACTAAAATTTACGCAAGCTTGTGTATAAAAGTATTTTTCTTTAAAAATATGAGAATTATCGTAACAACAACCATATGGTTTAGTGAGATGAGACATTAAATCTCTTAAGCAAGGTAAGGGGTTCGAGTTTTAGTGTTGTGAATGGAACAATTGAGTTGAGAATGTTACCCCTTAGTAGACCTCTACATTACTCGATCCAGACAATAAGTTAGAAGTATACGAAAAAAAAACATTAGAACAATGATTCTTTAGGAAAAATCAATTGTATTTTAATCACAATGACATCAGAAGAAAAATATGGTAGTTTGTTTTAATTTTAGGCTCAACTATAAAATAAATGTCTAAACTATGTCTTTTTTTGAAATAGGTGTCTAAAGTATTTTTTAGCTGAAATAGGTGCCTAAAGTTTTATTTTTGGGCTGGAATAGGTGCCTAAAGTATTTTTTTAGCTGAAATAGGTGCCTAAAGTTTTATTTTTTGTTTATTTTATAGTTAATTTAGGCAACTATTTCAATCAAAAATAAAATTTTAGGCACCTATTTTAGCCAAAAAATACTTTAAGCACTTATTTCAGCTAAAAATAAAACTTTAGACACCTATTTCAGCAAAAAAAACACTTTAAGTACCTTTTATAAAAAAGATATATAATTTGAGCACTTATTTTGTAGTTAAGCCTTAATTTTATCATAAAATATTTTTATATAATTTTTGGATTTAGAAGGTTGCATGGATCGCTTGCTGCTGCTGAATATTTTCTCTTCACATTGGGCCATTTTTGTCTGTCGTGCCCGAATACCACGTGGCAGCTGTCTACTAGATAAATGTCTGAGAGACCACTTGTATGGGTTTTGGCATTGGTCGCGAAAAACACTGAAAGAAAGATCAAATAGAAGTTTACATTTTTTTGAAAAAGGGACAAAAAACGCAATGGCTAATTCAAACCCTCGATGCAATTTGCGTTGTCATCACTGCTCCAAACAGATGGTAATAATCTTCACTTACATTTCAATTTCCCTTTCTTTCTTTAGTGATGATCGTGTTAAAAGACTTAATGGTGCAGGAAACAAGTGAATGGACTGTTGCTCCACTTGTCAGGGACAGTTTTTCCATGGTAAAATTTATCACATTCTTTCCTTTCATTACGGGGATCCAGATTTTTGTGTTTGCTTACGTTTTTTTTTTGTTGGGTTTTTGGATATCAGTTCAATGGAACTGGGCAGTGGGCATTATGTTCATGTAGTTTTTGGCTTTTTGCTTAATCTTTTATTTCGCAAGATTCATACTTTGGAGGGTTGTTTAGTTTGTGTGTTTATAGTTGTTGTTTTAGTAGGCCTGTAAACGAACCGAACGAAAACGAACGAGGGTGTGTTCATGTTCGTTTAACTTTAATCGAACAAACGAACGAACACGAACATAAACGAACAAAAAATTTCTTGTTCGTGTTCGTTCATTAAGGAATGAAGCTTGTTCGTGTTCGTTCATGTTCGTTCGCTAACATGATAAACAAACATAAACGAACACAAATGAACATAAGCGAACACAAACGAACATATATAATGTGTTAAATATTTAATATTTTGAGTTAGTTCGATTAATTCATTTAATTAATCAATTTTAAACCGAATTAATCAATAATTGAAATTTGAAAAGACTCTTAATCATTAGCCGAAACCTAAAATTATGTAATAGATTAACAAATTTTGTTTTAGTTCGGTTGGTTAGTTCTGTTTAATCGAACAATGATCACCCCTAGACATATGTGAATAAATTTAAATGAACATAAACGAACGAACATAAATGAACGAACATAAACGAACGGATTACATAACGTTCACGAACATAAATGAACGAACAAGCCCTTTGTTCGTGTTCGTTCATTTAATTAAACGAACAAAAAAGCTTGTTCATGTTCGTTCGTTTAATAAATAAACGAACATAAACGAACTTCCCGCCGAACGGTTCACTGAACGTTCGGTTCGTTTACGGCCCTATGTTTTAGATTGGCTCCGCGGTTGGCGGGACTACGAGTGCCTTCTATGGATTTAACCACGGTATAATGACCTGTTTCTCCTTTATATTTTCACTTGTTAGATGTAGGTCAGTTCATATGACTAGATTATGTTGCTGTAAATGCATCTCCATGGCTTCTTCAAAGGGTTATCTTTCTACAATGCGTACTGTAAACTCTTGCCTTCTTATATAAAGGACTTCCTTTTATGCATGGGACAATAGTTTCCATGTTGGTTTAGAAGAGTCGACTTCGAGATAAGTCTTTGCCGTATATGTATATGTATATGTATATGTATTTCTGTCAAGGATTGGCTTTTAAATTATGCAACTCCTTGTTCAAGTTTAAAATTGCAGCATAATTCGGTCTCTGCCTCTAGGAGTAAAAGTGTGATGCTTAAAGTTTCAAGTTCTAGATTCTATTCAAGACCATATATAAAATATTTTTCATTGTTCTACCTTTGAAACTTAATTCTCTTGGCTTATTGCTATTAGCCTATTATCTATTTATGCATGTTACTACGCATAGTGGTTTCCTTTTGATGTCTAGTTGACATACTCCATGATAACTCTTTATCTTGTCGTAAGAGCAGTTATTTTTTCATGTAAAGAGCATAGTTTAGTTTGTATTTCTTATTTTTGTTTTGTTTGGTGCAGTGATGCCAAAAGTCAGGAGGTGGGTTAAGGGACCCATGTGGGTGCATTTTCTAGTTGGTGTAAGTTCTTTAAATGCCAAATACCTTGGTTTATCAATATACTGTTTTGAGTTTTTTTGCAAAACGGTTTCCACGGCGAGCTTGTTCCAAGGTCTCTAAAGTGTTCCTTATTTTGCTTCATCAAAATTGTTGTCTTTGGCTTGGAGTCTTATGGTTGCTCATTGCTGTGCGACAACACTGACAAATTCTCCCTCGGAAAAACCCTCAGGCGGTGCTGTTCCGGCCCTTGCTCAACTCGCTTTTTCGTCATACCATGCAGCATTCTCGTCCATCTTCACAGAAAGATACGATGCATGAGTCCAGAACTTCATCTTCTTTGTAATTATATACAACACAACAACTTTTAATACACATATATATATGTTACCTATTATTCTCCAAATAAACACGTGTGCCTGCCATGCTCAAGTACCTTGAAATGTTGTAATGTTTCAAGGCATCAGATTTAGCCATTTTGGATCATTTTGTAATGTACTCCTATGTTTATGTTGATATTTAATCATTTTCTGTGTAATAAAAATACTTGTTTGCAATTTCTTTCTTTTACTCGGTTCTTTGTTTATCAGAACCACTGATTGGGTTCGATATCAAGTTTTAAGCCTTCAGTTTAGAGATTTAAAAAACATGGGTAGCTTAAATATTCAAAAAAAAAAAAGGCAGGAAGCCCTTTAACTTTTGAAAAAATCAATTAAGTCTTTAAACTTTTTTTCATTCAATTAAGCCCTTAAACAAAAAAATTGAATCAATTAAGTCATTTGACTAATTTTGACCATTAAATCTTGATTTTTTTGGATATGTTGGTGTAGTGTGTCGTGTTGCGCTTGACATTTTCAGATTTTTTTCTTCCATTTAAAAAATTCTTTAAAAGTTCTAAAAAATTTATAAAATTTATATTTTTTTTGAAAAAAACTGTAAATGCAACATGTTAGACCTGCAATATATCATGTGCCAATAATATCTAAAGAAAAAAAAGAGACAAGATTTAATGGTCAAAATTGGTCAAAATATTTAATTAATTTAATTTATTGGTTCAAGAGCTTAATTGGGTGAAAAAAAGTTTAGGAGCTTAATTGAGTTTTTTTCCTCAAAATTTTAAGGGCTTTTACCCCCTTAAGCCAAAAGAAAATAAAAAAAATTGTGTAAATAATATTTATTTGGGCAAACTATTCAAATGACCACTCAACTAGGAGGTTGATCTCGATTTGACCAATATGCTTTCAATTGTGGTAATATGACCACTCAACTATGTAAGTAGTCTCAATGTAACCACCTGCCGTTAATACCTAATGGAGGAGTGATGTGGCAGTTAGTAAAAAATTGTATAATTACACGTTTGGTTCTTATTACTTATACATTCTATCAATTTGGTCCTAATTTTAATTTAATAAAATAAATTAAACAATTAATTAGGTGGCGACCAACCCGGTGTGCTCAGCGGCGACGATAGGTGGCGGAAGCGGCGGCGATTGGGGGATTTGGGTTTGGGTATTTTAGGAATTTTCGGGACTGTTTTGAAAACTTTAAAAAGTTTTGGGATTTTTTTAAAAACTAAAAGTTTTTTTTATATTTTTTAATTTTGAAAAAATTAATTAATTAAATATGCCACGTGTCACTCTTTTATTGGTTAAAAGTTTTTTTTAACACCCATTAACTGTCAGGCACCTAAAATTATAACTTTGAAAATTTTGGGCACCTAAAATTTCGGCGACGGTGAGTGAGGGGAAATGGTCGGGTAGGTTCAGCGACCGAAAGAGAAGGGCCGGCGACGGCAGTGAGAATTTGGGGGTTTCGAATTTGGGGATTTTTAGGAATTTGAGGACTATTTTAGAAAGTTTTAAAATTTTAAGATTTTTTTGTAAAATTTTTAATTATAAAAAAATAATAATTTAAAGAAATTAAAAATGCCACGTGTTGCATTTTTAATGGTTAACGATTTTTTAACAGTCGGACACCTATAATTCTAACTTTTAAAATTTTAGACAACTATTTTTATAAAAAAATACTTTAGGCACTTAAAGTTCAAAAATGGCATACTCTAGTCACTTATTTTTTTATTTAAGCCTTCTTCAAAAATGAAAGTCACCCTTTCTATGATCAATCTTTCTTTCGTTTTCTACTCCTTCATAATTTCATCCCATGAATCATCTTCTTCTCTTCCTTCAAATTCCTTCCTTGGAATTCGTCCTCAAGGTATATACTCTCTTCTCATAGCTTTATTTCCATTTCTGTTTGAACTTTCATCCTTTTTGGCTTATAATGGAAACTGGGTTCTTTGTTTTTTCAATGAAAAATTGAAACAGACGAATAATACTTCAAATGAGAGATAATAAAGTGTAAGAACAGATCAAAAAAGTTTACCAAAACTCAATTCAATGATGATTTCTGTGACTGCCCAGATGGCACTGATGAGCTAGGTCCTACACTCTCTCTTTCTTTTGATTTCCTTTTTTCTGTTTGCTTGATTTGCTTTTTTTCCCTATTGTTTTTTTTGTTTTGTTTAAAATAATGGTTTATTTGTATACAAATTTAAGGTTAAAATACTTATTTAGATGATTTGGATGTCTTATTTATGTATAAATTAGTAGTTTTTTTCTTTGGTATGTTTTTACCTTAATTTCTTTAATTTCTTAAAATGTTTGTTTCAGGAACATCAGCTTGTCTAGGAGGAAAGTTTTATTGTAAGAATGTTGGCCATTCTCCTTCTTTGCTGTATTTCTCCAGAGTCAATGATGATATTTATGGTATGTGTTTGTTCTCCAGAAAATTTTGAATATAAATTGTTGTTTGCCTCTTTAGAAACTTGCTGAAAGTATATTTCTCATACATTGTGCTTACATTGCTTCAGCTCTTCATTTTTTCTTGAAGTAGCCGTTTCTGATATTCGTGTCATGTGCATATCTACACGTGTTGAAAATTTTACTTCCTAGAAAAATTTGAACATACCTTTGTCAGGTACATATCCGGATCCAAACTCACTCCCAGCCCGAGTAACACAACATTGTTCAAGTGTATTATGACCTTTTCGTTATGTAGTTATCATATTGATCTTTTTGTTATATGAATGAAAAGAGCATATTGTTGTGATGAGAGTTATCGTATAGGGTTAGTTTTAGGAAATTTAAGGTAACGTATATTTTTAAAGTGTGCGTAGGGTGTAAGGTTTAAGATTTAAAATATAAAATTAAGATTCATAATTTAATTTTTAAATGTTTTTATCATGGGACATAAAAAAACAGAAGAATTTTGTTCCTTATTTGAGCATTTAATAAATAAAATAAAATACTTCGTTGACCTAAGAAAATCAAAGCCTCGTATAATTCTTTTACACTAAAAACTCTATAAAAGCAAAACTCGGAGTCAAAACCATTCACAACAAAAACCTAAAACCCTCTCGTAAACTCCAAAACCCTCAACTCTTTTCTTCTTATTTTTTCATAGCTATGGAGAAGGTGCTAAAAGGAGGAGAGGACCTTAGGACCAGCTTCGAGGTCCGTCGAGATGATCGGGAGGCTCTTGAAAGCCGGTATGAACGTTGCTCGTTTCAACTTCTCCCACGGTTCCCATGCATACCACCAGGACACCTTGGATAATCTAAGAACCGCCATGCTCAACACCGGCATCCTCTGCGCCGTCATGTTGGATACAAAGGTGCCCTTTTTTTCTGTGTTCTTTCATGTTTTAACGTTGCTCCACTATCTTCTGTTTTTTTTGTCTTTCCAAGGATATTAAAAGTTGTAGGGCATAATCTGCATGCAGGACAATGTTTTCTTCTGTTTTTTACCAATTTATATGAATATTTTAGGGACCAGAGATCCGAACCGGCTTTTTGAAGGACGGGAAGCCTATACAACTCACTCAGGGAAAAGAGATTATTATCACCACTGACTATAGCATAAAGGGTGATGAGAATCTGATCTCTATGAGTTATAAAAAATTGTCCCAAGATCTGAAGCCTGGGAGTGTTATTTTGTGTTCTGATGGGACAATTACATTCACTGTCTTGGACTCTAACAAGGAATCAGGATCGGTCCGTTGTCGTTGCGAGAACTCTGCTGTTCTTGGTGAAAGGAAGAATGTCAATCTTCCGGGCGTTGTTGTTGATCTTCCAACAGTAACAGAGAAGGACAAGGAGGATATCTTGAAATGGGGTGTTCCCAATAAGGTTGACATGATTGCCTTGTCCTTTGATCGTAAAGGTTCTGATCTCGTTGAGGTCCGAAAGCTGTTGGGAGAGCATGGAAAGAACATTCTTCTAATGTCCAAGGTTTGTAATTTGTTAACAGACAATGAGAAAGTTAGCGGTTAATGTGTTTGATTCGATTCTAACAAATTTTTTGTGGATTTGCAGGTTGAAAATCAGGAAGGGGTTGCTAACTTTGATGACATTCTAGCAAAGTCAGATGCATTTATGGTTGCAAGAGGTGATCTGGGGATGGAGATACCAATTGAGAAGATATTCCTGGCTCAAAAATTGATGATTCTTAAGGCCAATATACAAGGAAAGCCAGTGGTGACAGCAACTCAGATGCTTGAGTCTATGATCAAATCGCCGAGGCCATCACGAGCTGAAGCCACTGATGTTGCCAATGCGGTTCTCGACGGTACCGACTGTGTCATGCTAAGCGGAGAAACTGCTGCCGGATCATACCCTGACCTTGCTGTTCAAACCATGGCCAGAATTTGCATGGAAGCTGAAAACTTTATAAAATATGGAGATCTTTTCAAGAGAATAGTGGAGACTGCACCAATGCCAATGAATCCCCTAGAAAGTTTGGCTTCCTCAGCTGTGAGTACAGCCAGTTGCATTAAAGCTTCTTTGATTTTGGTCCTGACCAAAGGTGGAACCACTGCAAAGCTGGTGGCTAAGTATAGGCCAAGAGTGCCTATTTTGTCTATGATCATCCCGGAGATTACTACAGATTCCCTTGAGTGGTCATGCAGAGACGAAGCTCCATCGAGGCATTGCCTTATTTTCCGGGGTTTGATCCCGGTTTTGTGCTCCGGTTCGGCAAAAGCTTCTTACACCGAGTCTACCGAGGAAGCAACCAAGTATGCTCTTCAGTATGGAAAGGAAAAGGGGCTAATCAAACCCGGAGATTCAGTTGTGGCGTTACACCCTTCGGTGATTAAGATATTGACAGTTTGTTAAATTTTGATTCAATTTTGGCATTTTAACCATTTGAATTTCTTCTATTTAGCTTAAAATTTTGGTAGCTTTAGTAAACAAGTTTTGATTGAATGTTGGAGAACAATTTCACATGAGGAAATATTTTAATCCAATTGATCCTTTTCAAGAGTTTATTGATATATATGTATTTATATACCTTCTTTGTTTTACAACAGCAGCAAAAAGACAAGCTCAATGCCAGACAAAAATATGCAGAAAAATTTTCAATTATCATCTCTCTGAGCTGCATTTTCACTTTGGGAACCTGATAAGGTACCTAAACAATCATAAGGCCATGGAATAAGGATCCAATACCTTCTACCAGGTCCTACCCTGCCACTACTTTGAGCATTCATGTTTGCATTTGACTCGATCTCCGAATTGTCCAACGGAAACTGGAACCGGACAAGAGCTATGAAGTTCCAGCCAAGGAAGGATACTGACATCATGGAACTTATGCTTTCATGACATCTCTTTTGGTTCAGTTCCAATCTCGAAATCCTCCAAACATACCAGACACTGCAAATCATCTTTGATGGCAACAGTTGGCAATGCTTCGACTACTTCCTTTTATGCCGGTAGAGGGTTACGTATTGGATCGGATCATTCTCTGACAAATACTGCAACAGATCCCAACGAGTCCCATAATGTAATCACCATTCACCACCAAAGGAATTAGCCTGACCTATGACTCGGATTTCGACCTTGGTTGACATCGAATGAACCTTGAACGACCAAGGCTTCTTCATTGATCGGATCAAACAGGATCATTCTACCACTTCTGTCTCTACCATTCTCAGAGTTTTCTGATTCAGAAGCTGCTATTGCAATCATATCCTGAAGCAACCTAGTAGATGAAGTTGAACTTCTTCTTCTCCTTTGAATCGAGGACTCGAATTCACTCTCGAGTTCATCCAACGAGTCCTGTGAGTTGGTGTCATTGATTTGATCCCGGCTTGCGATGCGCAACTGCGATGGACTTAAACCACCGATCAAACTTAGCAATATGGGAGCCCAGAGTGAAAGATTGTTCACTGATCCTGAATCAATGGAGTTGGTATTGGTATTGTTCACCACTTGAGAACACATGTAACACCAAGACCTACTTGCTTTCCTTTCCTCCATATTACTCTTCAAAATCCAGAAACAAAGACATGAGAATACAACTCAAAGAAAAAATGACACGATTATAACTCTTTCCGTTGTAGAACTAAATATAGGTCTATTTCATGTTGCACTGTTGTGTACAAATGCATAACTAGAATTATTGTTCCCCGGCTGCAGAGTTAATCTCTTGCAGTCAGAGAGCCTTTATTCTTTATAGTATACATAGTTTTCGGAGTAGGCAATTATTTCTTCCTAATGTTGTTAATCAATTACGTGCAAGATTTTTTGGAAAGTGGAGGATAAATCGGTAAAGGGGGTAAGAATTAGTTGGCAATTCATATGTTTTTCTGATTCAAAGAGAGTGTTGGGTCTCAAAGATCTTGGTTGCTCGAACCGTGCATGTCCTGTTCATCTAATTCGAAGGCTACAACTAAAGAAAGGCTTTGTATGAATTGTTTGGATCCATGCTTATGTTATTAAAGATGGTTCCTTCTGGCAGCTAGCTTGCTCTCAGAATAGTAACTGGATTTAGCGAAGCTTGCTGCATTTTAGGACCAAGGCTGTCATTAAAGAACACTATTGAGTAGCAGAGTTCGTGTTTGAATTGACGTAACTGAATATGCATCAAAAGATTTGGAATTCTAATCAAATGGCATTAGTTCTTTATGGATTACGATTCATTGGAGATAATCTTTCTTCTTATATTCATCTGCGACGAATCTCTGCCCTCCATTTCTGGTTTGAGCATTTTCCTTGTTGGACAAACACAAGAAAGAAATCTATCTCTTTGCTTTTAAGATTCACACATACTCCCCACCACTTAACTAACACATGAAGTTTGATATTTAATCTTCAAATCAAACTCTTAAGCTCTGATATGATGATTGCAACAATCTGTATAAGCAAATAATGAACTTATCAACTGAACTTCACATAAAATGCAGGCTCATATCATGGCCAACGTATACCGGGCTATCATTTTGCAGATTAAATAATTAAGAATGTATGAAAAGCAAGAATAGTGACAATTTCCCTTTCAACTCAAGCATCCTGTTTGTTTGATTTAATGAGCAAGTTTTTAACACCATGTTCGAAGTATATGCATGTAATACTGGTATTAATCCATGTACTCTAGATTATTGAGGGCAAAGCAAGGCCTTGATCCTCGATAGTGGATATATTGTTGATTTTTATTAGAAAATATTTAATCATATATATATATCATTATTCATCATCAGTCACTGCACTTTCTCTTTTAACTCAATCTTCCAAAATGTGTTCATCGTTCCATTTCTTGTTTTCTCATTCAAATAACTCAGAAACTTGTCTTTCTTCAATTATCAGTTCCTTCTTTTTCTTTACTCATGTCTTATATATGTTATTCCACCATTCCGTAGCGGCCTATCGTTTGGCCGTAGAAAGATCAGTGCATCCAAGAATGACTTGCCGGGTCCTATTCTGACTTCTTTATGATAGTCGGCAAGTTGTCTTTGTCTACATTTTGGTGATTAGGTCTCGTTTCAATGGATCAATGTTACAAGAAAAAGGATAATTTAATTATCATTAACATTGTTTCAATTAATCTTTGGGGTAAAACATTAGGGATAGCCTTCAATTTGATTTTCCATATAAACAATATGCAGTTTTGAAAACTTTAGAGAGACGAGTTTAGATTTGAAAGCAAAAAATGGTGGAAACATTGAATGAAACAACAAGTTACTTGTGAATCATGGAACAACACATGTTGAACACTTGGTAGGAAATAATGGGAGCTTTGAGATTTTGAAATACTTCTTAGCGGATCCAGTTCTTAGAATACCCCACAGTTTTCACTAATCAATCAAAGGGCAAGGGTGACCACGTTGATGAATCTAAATACACAAGCAACCTTATCTATCGAACATTTCCTTCTAAAATGATCTATTTCTTTGGCATCTGTCCTTTTTTTAATTAAACAAGTAGGGTTTTTAGGACACATGCAAACAAAATAGCTTTGCATGCATTGCCTTCAGAGTTGTTCTTAAATCTGACAATACATGTTTAGGGATGACATCAAAGGGATTCATTCATTTTAAGAGATTGAACCTGGAGATCTTTTTTCCCTTTGGGTGAAATTCAAATATATATCCATATTCAAATACAAATACATACACCATTTATAAAGATCAATAAAAATGCAGGCAATGAATTATCATTGGGACCAATATCCAGTACAAAATACTCATGATCCTGATTTCAACACCAAAAGAAGAAAAAGGCTCTCGATATCTATACAATAACCACAAGATTTTTACATTCACAAAGGGGGTTTTCCCTTGAACATAAAAATATACACTAGATTTGGTCTGCAAAAGTTCACACCCACCAATGAATCAAGCAGGGCCAGGACCAGGATCCAAAAAATCAAATCCAAATTGGCCCTGCAGCTCCGTGAGAGACAAGATACCATGTTCTTCACTTCTAACATGAACATGTTAGTACATGAACGATGAACCAGTGAATAGTACTCTGTAATAATGTACAGTGGAAGATGGCAGAAAAATCATACTACATCATGTCTCAGCACCAACCAAGGTTTTCTCCTCGCTGTCCCTTTGCTTTAAGGATGTCGTTTGGACCGAAAGCGGGAACTTTGTCTTTGAATGAGATGGAACTTGTTTTGCTACAAGAGTCTCTTCATGCACGGGAACAAGAGTTGATTGAACCGGTTTCGGTGTGTAGTGGAAGGGAAGGTCTTTGGTTGAACTGGTTTCTATGAGTTATAAATTGGCCCAAGATTTTGAAGCCTGGGGGTGTTATTTTGTGTTCTGATGGGACACTTACATTCACCGTCTTGGACTATGACAAGGAATCGAGATCGGTCACTTGTTGCGAGAACTCTGCAGTTCTTGGTGAAAGGAAGAATGTTAATCTTCCGGGTGGTGTTGTTGATCTTCCAACATTAACAGAGAAGGACAAGGAGGATCTTGCAATAGGGTGTTCCCAATAAGGTTGACATGATTGCCTTGTCCTTTGTTCGTAAAGGTTACGATCTCGTTGAGGTCCAAAAGCTGTTGGGAGAGCATGGAAAGAACATTCTTCTAATGTCCAAGGTTTGTAATTTGTAACAGACAATAAGAAAGTTAGCAGCTAATGTGTTTGATTCGATTTTAACAAATTTTTTTGTAGATTCTCAGGTTGTAAATCAGGTAGGGGTTGCTAACTTTGATGACATTCTAGCAATGTCAGATGCATTTATGGTTGCAAGAGGTGATCTGGGGACGAAGATACCATTTGAGAAGATATTCCAGGCTCAAAAATTGATGATTCTTAAGGCCAATATACAAGGGAAACCTGTGGTGACAGCAACTCAGATGCTTGAGTCTATGATCAATTCGCCGAGGCCAACACGTGCTGAAGCCACCGATGTTGCCAATGCGGTTCTCACGGTACCGACTGTGTCATGCTAAGTGTTGCTGTAATAAGTGCTACGCAATTGTGCAAGTATACACGTCGCAAGTAATAAAGTGATATGAGTATCGAGCATCGTCTCCACAGGGATTGGTTTGGGCCACTTTGTTTAAGTTACTGCACTGTGAAAAGTAAAAACACAATTAATAATAGGAGTTCTAATTAACGAGTAAACTAAGAGCAATAAACTAAAAGAATAGATGAAATCAAAAGAGAGAATGGGTCAGGTTATCATGAGTTGAGGTGTGATAGCCGATTGGATCGTCTTGGTAAAAGAGTGCAAGGGCAACTCAGTTGCCGTGGCAACTTGCACAGCAGGGTTGCCTTGGCAACTAATCGATGGTTGCCTGGGCGACTAGATGGGCAACTACTTGGGCATATGGGCAGCAACTTCAAGGTTCGGCAGAGTGTTCTTCAATGATTTCTTCTTATCCCTAAGTCGAAACTCTAGCTACTTGTGCATGCCTTGATAATACATCCCTGCGTGAATCAAGGGTGAACAACCACCAATCTTGCGTTCCTCTTAGCCGTTGAAATCCTTAACTTATTCCTAAGCTGGATTAATCTTCACTATCAATAGATTGAATAAAGACCATACTCATTCGTTTCTTGAATCTAACTCTCCCGATATTAGATAAATAGATGAAGTTACGAGATCCTCTCCCAATTCACTCGCAAACAAGAATAAAAGCCAAGAATGAGTAAACCTTGAATAGAAAAGTGCAAACTATTATTACCTAAACAAAATCCAATTGTTTCTCACAACAACAAAACACAATAACCCCAACCAATCAAGTTAGTTCATGGTTGGGTTCAAAAGATATACAAAGAATAATCCCCAAACCATGAATCTAATAGAAGCAAAGAAGAAAAAGAAGAAATCGAACTCTTTCCCCTTGCTCTCTTATCGAAATCTCTTCCTTCTTGCCCTTTGGAGTTGTCGAAAATCCTCTTTTCTTGCTCTCCTCTCAAGTTGACGATATGGCTTCTTATTTAGAGGGCTAGGTCAAAGTCCTTATTTGAGGAGGAAGTTAAGTTGGAATTAAATTATCTTTAAAGAATATAATTCTTTATTATAATTATATTCCTACTAGAACTTTTCCTATCTTCTTGGAATTTAATTCTTCTTTAATCTCTTCATGGAAATCAAATTCCTTTGGGATTTAGCTTTGCTCCACGTCATCTTGGGCTTGTCTAGTCATCAATTTTGACTATCATATCACCTTATTCTTTGTCGACAATTGCCCTGGCAACTGGCTCGGCGTCTCCTTCATGCATTGCCCTGGCAACTAACTCGGCATCTCCTTCATGCACTGCCCTGGCAACTGGTTCTAGCCTTGTTTTGGCAAGTGATCCTGCACATACACACAAAAACACACCAAAGCAGCATCTTTTTCCACAAAAATCACTAAGTTATGTAATCAAGCTCAACGGTGGAAAGAAACATGAATTAATGCTTGAATGACTAATTATGCAACTAATATGAGCTTAAGTCTAACAATAATATGAGTAAAAAGGGTAATAAAAATAGTACTTTTGAACACTTATCACACCCCTAAACTCGAACTATTGCTTGTCCTCAAGCAATACAAACTAACAATTACCTGCCATGACTTTAATCATCAAAGACATGCTTCAAACTTGAATTCAAACCTTGGAACTGTGGCACAAAGTATGATCACCTTTTAATTTTTCGGATAGCACAAAAATTACCCGGAACCAAACTATAATGCTCGTGACAATGTGTGTGCGTAGTTGTGTACAAGTTGATTTTTCAAGATTCTATGCGAACAATAGGCTTTTATCAATTTAATTATTGGGGCATTTATTTTTATTTTCACTAGAGCCAATTTCGGGCACCTCTAGCGATTCTTTAATGTGCATTAACTACTAGAGCCAGTTTCGGGCACCTCTAGCAAGAAAGTGCAATTACTACTAGAGCTAGTTTTGGGCACCTCTAGTAAGAAATTAACTTTTAATTTTCAATTTCAAATTTACCCTAATTTTAAGCAACCTAAGTTCACTAAGTTTCTTTCAATCAACAAGCCACAACCGTGAAAAAAATTCAGCATCATAGTAAAATTCTAAGTTCTTTCCATGTAATCCTAAAATTAAAGGTTCTTTCAATTAAATGCAGTGGCAAAAATTCATCATTGGATATTCAACAAGTCTTAAGCAATTAAATCCAATTAAAGGCATGACAAGTAACATATGCAACCTATATGTGATTGCTAAAGATGAATGCAACTAAACATGAAACTAACTAGAAACCAATACCCCCCAAACTCGAGAGAAGCATTGTCCTCAATGCTTGTAAGAGTAAAACAAAATTTAAAAGAAACTAAATGAAATGAGTTAGTCGGAGAGGTCGTCACCTCGAGTGATAAGTTTCCTTCGTGCCGTTTGCTTGATTCATTTTTCAGTCGGTGGTTGAATGTTGTGGCTGGTACCGCGTGAATAGTATTGCTTTGGTTTGATCCATGTTTGCCGATGCAGGTTCACTTGCATGGGCATCAGTAGTTGCCGAAGCCATTGTTGTTGCCTGGGCATCGCCAGTTTCTGTTGTGGTTGCTGTGGCAAGTAATCGACAGTAAATTTCCTTAGCATGGTGGTTGTGAGTCTTGTTGTGGAAAACAAAACCTGGAAACTAAAGATAATGAAGAAAAATAAAATCTTTCCTAAAAATTCCAAAAAAAAAACCTGAAAATAATAGAAAGAAAAAAATAGTTCGAAAAAAAAAATATCGAAAGGAGAGCATGCTCATGCATCTCCTAAGGTGTCAACTTCTTTGTTTCGTTCTACATGGGCACCGTTGTAGTTCTTCAATCTCTGTCCGTTAACTTTGAATTCATGTTCGTCGGTAATGGACTTGATTATCACGGCACCATGGGAGAATGGTTTGACAACTTCGAATTGTCCCGACCATCTTGATTTTAGTTTTCCCGGGAAAAGTTTCAGCCGAGAATTGAATAAGAGAACTAGTTGCCCTGGTATGAATTGCCGTGGCAATAGTTTCTTGTCATGCCATTACTTTGTTTTCTCCTTGTAGATTTGTGCATTGTTATAGGCGAGTGCAAGAAATTATTCTATCTCGTTGAGGTCCAACAAACACTTTTGTCTGGCACGTTCCTAATCCATATTCACAGTATTGATTGCCCAATATGTCTTGTGTTCGATTTCCACCGGTAGATGGCATGTTTTGCCATAGACAAATCAGAAGGGGGACATACCTAAGGGTGTTTTGAATGCAGTGCGATATGCCCAAAGTGCGTCATCTAGTCTTATTGACAAATCTTTCCTAGAGGGATTTACAGCTTTCTCGAGTATACCCTTCAATTCCCGGTTGGAAATTTCTGCTTGCCCATTGGTTTGTGGGTGATATTTCCTGTCCTCTGGCAACGATCAGATTGCTTGTAAAACACTTGGGCATCTTTGTACAGTGTTGGCCAATACAAACCGGATTGAAAAACTTTGGCCGCAGTACGAGTTCCTCCAAATTGTCCTCCATAGGGTGAAGAATGTCATTGTCGGAGTACATTCTGTTGCTCCTCTTCAGGGACACATCGGCTTAAAACCTGATCTGCACATTGTTTAAACAAAAGAGGCTCGTCCCAAAAGTAATGCTTAGCATCATGGCGGAACCACTTTTTCCCTTAGTGAGTACGGCCATAAGGTAAAATACAACAAACAAGGAAATTAACTAAATCCGCGTACCAGGGTATTGCCGAGGTATGTGCTGCCGTGGCGACTGCTCCCAAGATTGTCGAGTAGTGTGTGTCTAGAGTTGCCGAGGCATACGCGTCCATGGTTGCCGAGGCGTGCGTATCAGGAGCTGCTGCAGCGTCGAGGGTTGCTAAGGCATGCGCATCCATGGTTGCCGAGGCGTGCACGTCTGGAGTTGCTGAGGCGTGCGCGTCAAGAGCTGCTGCGACGTCGAGGGTTGCTGAGGCATGCGCATCCATGGTTGCCGAGGCGTCAAGGGTTTCCGAGGCGTGCACATCCATGGTTGCCGAGGTAACTAAAAGTTGTTTATCCGAGAGTACATCACATATCTCTAAATTCGCGTCCTCCTCCCTATTGTGTTCTAAACGTGATAAGTGATCGGCCACTTAATTTTCTGTTCCTTTCCTGTGCATTGGCCTAGTACTGCTCCTACCGCGAAATCACTTGGCTCACACATGAGCTCAAAAGGCAGCGTCCAATCTGTTGGAACGACAATGGGTGTCGAGGCAAGCTTTTCCTTTAGGGTTTTGAATGCTTGGGGTGCAAGAATCATCAAAATGGAAGACTTTATCTTGGTGAGTGTAACCTCTCGATCACGTCCACCTTAGCTTTGTCTACTTCAATTCCCTTGGATGAAGTCTTGTGGCCGAGCACTATTCCTTCATCTACCATAAGATGTCACTTCTCCCAATTAAGGACTAAATCGGTTTCTTCACATCTTGCCAACACATTCTCTAAATTGTCGAGGCAACTATTGAAGTCACTACCAAAAATGGAAAAATCATCCATGAAGATCTCAAGGAAGTCTTCGACCATGTCTGAAAAGAGTGCCATCATGCATCTTCTAATGTTAGTGCATATCTGAGAAAACTTGAGGATGGCCGTTTTCGATACTTCTTATAGTCCATCCGCACCCTCCATCAGGTGACAATATTGCCCAAAAAGAGTTTGGCCAATGTGCTTGCCACTACTCCCTTTTGCGTTACCATGGTGGAGGTGTCTTTCTTCTTTGTTCGCTTGTAGTCCATGTATATTCTCCACCTTGCTACTATTCCTGAAGGCACAAATATATTAATAGGAAAAATTATATCCATTCTCAACCATTCAATTACCTCATTCTTGTCGACTTCTATCATGGTTGGATTTAGCCTTTGTTGTCGTGGCAATTGCTGCTCAAGCCAATTGCAGTGGCAATCAGTTGCCAAAATTTGCTGTAAGTCAAGGGAAGAACCAATTTTCTGAAAAGCTTTACGAATCCAAACACCATTTTCTTTTGGCCTCTCAAACATCTCAATCAGTAGAGATTTCGATGGTTTCAAACCTACCAACCTCGGTTCCTCAAGACATACCTGCAATGGACGAGGTGAGTTTTTAAAGAATTCGAAAGGTTCAACCATTACCTGCTCATATTCCATTGGCAAAGTATTATCATCTCGCTGATCTTGCATGTGGTCGTGTAATTGCCGTGGCAATTGTAGATGAGAGCAATCTACAGATTCCTGCTTCAACATCAACGTTGTAACCTTATGGGCATCAGGTTCCTCAGAATTTGTTGTAGTATTGTTGTTCTCAGCTTCACTGAGTGTTGTCGCGGCATTGCTCTGTTCAGGCTCCTCAATCATTGCCGAGGCAATTTGTTGTTCAGGCTCATCATGTGTTGGGCAGTCTCTCTCATTGGCATCCTCTTGACTTTGAGGTTCTAGTTGTTCCCCACACATCGGAGAGCTTTCTTTGCATTGCTCCTTATCCTCTTGCCTTGGGACGTCAATATCCCTAGGAATGAATTGTTGGTGCATGTTATCCATGAAATATGTGGATCTCCCCAATTGATCTTCTGAATCCCCTAAAGTTGCATCCCACTGAGCTATCCTCGTATCCATAGATTTTGATAGCTCTCGAATCTCTTCAATTGATCCGTCAAGTCTAGCCAAGGAAGCTAGTAACGTTTCCTCCAAGGAATTGGAATGCTCTTGAAAAGGACTACATTGCCATGGCATATCTGTTGCTGTGGCAAAATTGTTATGGTAAAAAAAAATTTGAGCTTTTTGACCATACCATGAAGAATTTTGCTCCTGGTTCCCTCTATGGTCCTCCATGTAGTTATATGGACCGAAAATGTGAGGGCAATTTTCAAACACATGATGTTCTCCACACATAGCACAAGATTTTTCCACGGTATAAGTTCTTTGGGCTTTTCTCGGTTGGTATAGGTAATCATCAAAGGGTGCAAGAAACTCTTGATTGGATTGATTCATATCTTCCAACATCATCTCTCGAATAGATTGGCTTTTATTTCCCGACATGTTGATGTTCCTTAACTTGTAGCGCACCTAATTTTTTTTGATAAAACAAACAAAAAGAAAAGTTAGAAAACTAAGAAAAAATGCAATAACAAAAACAACTAACACCAACTACCAATCCTCGGCAACGGCGCCAAAAACTTGTTGCGTGTAATAAGTGATACGCAATTGTGCAAGTATACACGTCGCAAGTAATAAAGTGATATGAGTATCGAGTATCGTCTCCACAGGGATTGGTTTGGGCCACTTTGCTTAAGGTACTGCACTATGAAAAGTAAAAACACAATTGATAATAGGAGTTCTAATTAACGAGTAAACTAAGAGCAATAAACTAAAAGAATAGATGAAATCAAAAGAGAGAATGGGTCAGGTTATCATGAGTTGAGGTGTGATAGCCGATTGGATCGTCTTGGTAAAAGAGTGCAAGGGCAACTTAGTTGCCGTGGCAACTTGCACATCGGGGTTGCCTTGGCAACTAATCGATGGTTTCCTGGGCGACTAGCTGGGCAACTACTTGGGCGTCTGGGCAGCAACTTCAAGGTTCGGCAGAGCGTTCTTCAATGGTTTCTTCTTATCCCTAAGTCAAAACTCTAGCTACTTGTGCATGCCTTGATAATGCATCCCTGCGTGAATCAAGGGTGAACAACAACCAATCTTGCGCTCTTCTTAGCCGTTGAAATCTTTAACTTATTCCTAAGCCGAATTAATCTTCACCATCAATAGATTGAATAAAGACCATACTCATTTGTTTCTTGAATCCAACTCTCCGATATTAGATAAATAGATGAAGTTACGAGATCCTCTCCCAATTCACTCGCAAACAAGAATAAAAGCCAAGAATGAGTAAACCTTGAATAGAAAAGTGCAAACTTTTATTGCCTAAACAAAATCCAATTGTTTCTCACAACAACAAAACACAATAACCCCAACCAATCAAGTTAGTTCATGGTTGGGTTCAAAAGATATACAAAGAATAATCCCCAAACCATGAATCTAATGGAAGCAAAGAAGAAGAAGAAGAAATCGAACTCTCTCCCCCTTGCTCTCTTGTCGAAATCTCTTCATTCGTGCCCTTTGGAGTTGTCGAAAATCCTCTCTTCTTGCTCTCCTCTCAAGTTGACGATATGGCTTCTTATTTATAGGGCTAGGTCAAAGTCCTTATTTGAGGAGGAAGTTAAGTTGGAATTAAATTATCTTTAAAGAATATAATTCTTTATTATAATTATATTCCTACTAGAACTTCTCCTATCTTCTTGGAATTTAAGTCTTCTTTAATCTCTTCATGGAAATCAAATTACTTTGGGATTTAGCTTTGCTCCACGTCATATTGAGCTTTTCTAGTCATCAATTTTGACTGCCATATCATCTTATTCTTTGTCGACAATTGCCCTGGCAACTGGCTCGGCATCTCCTTCATGCATTGCCCTGGCAACTAACTCGGCATCTCCTTCATGCACTGCCCTGGCAACTGGTTCTAGCCTTGTTTTGGCAAGTGATCCTGCACATACACACAAAAACACACCAAAGCAGCATCTTTTTCCACAAAAATCACCAAGTTATGTAATCAAGCTCAACGGTGGAAAGAAACATGAATTAATGCTTGAATGGCTAATTATGCAACTAATATGAGCTTAAGTCTAACAATAATATGAGTAAAAAGGGTAATAAAAATAGTACTTTTGAACACTTATCACTAAGCGGAGAAATTAATGCCGGACCATACCTTGACCTTGCTGTTCCAACCATGGCCAGAATCTGCATGGAAGCCGAAAACTTTATAAACTATGGAGAACTTTTCAAGAGAATAATGGAGATTGCACCAATATCAATGAGTCCCATAGAAAGTTTAGCTTCCTCAGCTGTGAGTACAGCCAGTTGCATTAACGCTTCTTTGATCTTGGTCCTGACCAGAGGTGGAACCACCGCAAAGCTGGTGGCTAAGTATAGGCCAAGAGTGCCTATTTTGTCTATGATCATCTCGGAGATTACTACATATTACCTTGAGTGGTCATGCAGCGACGAAGATCCATCGAGGCATTGCCTTATTTTCAAGGTCTGATCATTGTTTTGTGCTCCGGTTCGGCAAAAGCTTCTTACACCGAGTCTACATGAGGAAACAACCAAGTATGATCTTCAATATGGAAAGAAAAATTGCTAATCAAACTCGGAGATTCAGTTGTGGCATTGCACCCTTCAGTGATTAAGATCTTGACAGTTTGTTAAATTTAGATTCAATTTTTGGCATTTTAACTATTTGAATTCCTTCTATTTAGCTTACAATTTTGGTAGCTTTAGTAACTAATTTTTGATTTAATGTTGGAAACAAATTGACATCAATGAGGAAAACTTTTAATGTAATTGATCCTTTTCAATAGTTTTTATATATATATATATATATTCTTTGTTTCACTTCTTGGAATAGTCTATGACGAGGGAGCTGAAGCGGATTCACCTTAGGAACCTGATAAGGTGCCGAAACCATCATAAGGCCATTGAATAGGGATCCAATACCTTCTACCAGGTCCTACCCTGCCACTACTTTGAGCATTCCTGTTGGCATTAGACTCGATCTTCGAATCGTCCAACGGCAATTGAAACCAGCAAACTAGGAAGAGCTATGAAGTTCCAGCCATTGAAGGATAAAACCATCATGGAACTTATACCAAAAAATAAGATACCAACCAGGTCCCACGATGTAATCACCACCAAAGGAATTGGTTGACCTATGACTCGGGTTTGACCGTGGTTGACATCGAATGAACCTTGGGCAATTGATCGGATCAAATAGGATCATTCTACCACTTTTGTCTTTTCTCATTCGAGTCGAGGAGTCGAATTCTCTCTCAAGTTCTTCCAATAAGTCATGTGAGTTGGTACCATTGATTTGATCCCGGCTTGCAATGCACAACTGTGATGAAAGACTTGAACTATCGAGCAAGATGAGAGCCCTGCGTGAAAGATTGTTCACTGATCCTGAATCTATTGCGTTGGTAGATACTTAAGCACAAAGAAGAATCCTTGGGGAAGATTAACGTGGGGTAGCATTGATCCTTTATGTTATCTTTCAGAAACCAACTTATAAGTTATAAAGAAAAAACAAGACACATTCAAAGAGAACAAAGTTGATTATTTTGTATGGCACTTTTGAAATAGAGGATGAGGGGAATAATTGATATGAGGAGATATGGAATTTAGAGGTAAATGAAGAAAAATGGTGTCCTCTGTTACTCTAAACCTGTCAGTAATAAAAACACCAACAATTGTCTTCGTCGAACTGTAATTACCCACATCCGTCCGGCGCTCTTTTGGAAGTCAAGGAGATAGGGTCATATGATCTATTTCATCTTCTATTGGCTGTCCCGTTCCATTTCAAGTTCAAGGAGATAGGGTCAGATGTTGTAGTTCATCTGCTCCATTGGAAGTTCAAGGAGAAAGGTTCAGATGTTGTAGTTCATCTGCTCTATTAGAAGTTTTATGGAGAAAGGATCTGATGTTGTAGTTCATCTATTCCAAAGACTTGTGTTGGTACTCATTCCGCTGCCACTCCAGGGAGATGAGACTAAGTATCTTCATTTTGAATGTCTAAGGTCTCCTTATAGGTTTGTGCCTTAGAGATGTTTGAAAAAGACCTTTTCAAGGTGCCCGCTTGGGTTTTCACCTTGATTTTCTTTTTTTTGCTTTTTTCATTTTTCATTTTTTCTCCTTTTTTTTTAATTTTTGATTTTTTTTTAAATATACAAAACTGATAAAAAAGGTAAACATAACAGTCAGTAAATTTTGACCATGCTATCGTATCGCCGAGGAGACAAGGTCTGAAGTTTATAAGATTGATCCATCTACAACACCGACGAGGAGGCAGGATCAAAAGTTTGTATTTGACCAAGCTATCGTACCGTCGAGAAGACAAGGTCTGAAGTTCATAAGGTTAATCCAGCTACAACACTGACGAAGAGGCAAGATCTGAAGTTTGTATTGACCATACTAACATATCGCCGAGGAGACAAGGTCTGAAAGTTGGAAGTTTTGATTTGATTTGATTCTTTTTACTCCTTCATGTCGAGAAGGCTGGTCTCTGTCAAAGAGTATAAGCTTCTTTCTCTCGTGGATGCCAAACAATCTTCTTCTTTCTCTTAAGTTTCATTCCTTCATGTCAAGGGCACTGAAACATTGTCAGAAATGATCTGCTCCACTCACTCTTGTCAAGGATGCTAGAACTCGCTGGCAGTGATCTGCTTCTTCGTGTCGAGGATGTCATACCACTTTTGCACCCATTCATTTCTGTCAAGGACGCTGGAACTCATTGAAAAATTCACTTTTTTTTCTAAATGCCTAAGGCTTCCTTCTCGGTTCGTGCCTTGGACATTACCAAAAAGGTTTTTTCAAGGCGTCCTTCCGGGTTTTCACCTTGATCTTATTTTTTCTCTTCTTTCTTTTTTTGAATTTTTTTCTTTTCTTTTCTTTTTGATTTTTTTTGTTTTTTGTTTTTTGTTTTTTATTTTTATTTCTTTATTTCTCTTTTTTTTCTTTCTCTCTCCTTAAGTAAGAATGAACATAGGACATTTATTTGGTCGAAAAAAATAAAATTTGAAAAAAAATGTGCTTATGAAAGAACTGAGTTATGGAACTCATTTTTTTTGCAATTATCATTTTGGAAAGTTTGAGTTATGGAACACAATTTTGAAAATTATCCTGAAGTTAGGAAAAATATCCTTATAAAAAGATTGAATTATGAAACTCATTTTTTTTGGAAATTATCCTGAAGTTAGAAAAAATATCCTTATGAAAAGATTGAATTATGAAACTCATTTTTTTTGGAAATTATCCAGAAGATTGGAAAAAATATCCTTATGGAAGGATTGAGTTTTGAAAATTATCCAGAAGTTTGAAAAAATATCCTTATGGATGGATTGCGTTTTGAAAATTATCCAGAAGTTTGAAAAAATATCCTTGTGGAAGGATTGAATTTGAAAAATTATCCAGAAGTTTGGAAAAATATCCTTATGGAAGGATTGAATTTTGAGAATTATCCAGAGGTTTGGAAAAATATCCTTATGGAAGAATTGAGTTTTGAAAATTATTTTATGTATTTAAGCAAATGAGATGCATGTGCAAGTTTTTGCGTGATGCAAAGATGTAATGTTATGTATATCATGATGAATGGTCATGTTTAAAAAATGCAATGATGCATATGCCTGTAAGTATTCTTTCATGATGCGTGGACACATTTTGGGTATATAATGATACAATGTTATGTTAGTCATGATGTATGGACATGCATGAAATATTCGCAGGGATCTTCTTCCTTTGGTTCAGTTCAATCTTCTGATTTTCTTGAGCAAAAGCTTGCCCCTCAATTCTTCTTTGTTTTTATTTTTCATTTTCTTGATTCAAATTTTTGAGCTGAATGACCTTTGCAAGCTCGTCTCTTTTATATCTTCTCGGGGGGACGACGGCTTTGTCCGATAGAATGTTGCCCCACTTATCTTTCAGATGTCATTTGGACTGAATACCTTTGAAGGCTTTCTTTCTTGTTTTGAATAGCCTTAGGCTTTAGGTCTTTGTACCTTATATTTTTGAAAAGTAATGCAAGAAATCTTTTTGTTTCAAAAATATTTTCAAAATGAGATTTTTTATGAAGTAGAGGGAATAAGTGCCTCAACAATGTTTGGAATCAAAAGTTTTCCAAAGGTATGAATGAATTAAATTTTGAAATTTTTGTTTTTGTTTTCTTTTTTCATTTTTGTTCAAAATAAAACACAGGGGAATGCATTGAACAATCACGTGCCCTTACAAAAGATTTCCCTTTTTACCTTTGGGCCTAGGTAAAAGATTGATTTGATGCATTACTCAAAAAGATTTAGGCTACAAAGATGCCCCAAACATAAAGAATTAAGCCTCTGAAGGTTATTCATTCTTCTTCAATACTCAATTACGTCTGAGGGACCCCGTTGTTGAACCTCAGAGTTTCAGTCTCGATCAAGCTCTACACTTTGTTTATCAATGCCCCACAATTCTCTATGGTGTGGCCCGAGCTTCCTATATGATAGTCGTAAACAGCGTCAACAACATATCCTTCTGGGTAATGAGGCTCTTTTGGTTTAGACTGGACCGGGGCTATCAAACTCTTTTCGACAAGCATTGAGAGTAGCTTTGTATATGTCATCGGGATTGGATAGATGACTTTTTGATAAGCTTTTGGCCGATGTGAGGACGAGTAGCTTGGTTGGCATGAGGACCATGGTCGGCCGGTTGAATAAGATCCCACCATGTAAACTTTTGACTCGTCTCTTTCTTGGCTAGGGTCAGTGTTGCGCGTAATAAGTGCTATGCAATTGTGCAAGTATACACGTTGCAAGTTATAGTATAAAAGATATCGTCTACACAGGGATTGGTGCCACTTCAAGAATCTAGTATCTTGCACTGTAAAAAGTAAAAACACAAATAAATGATTATAGGAGTTTAACTAATAACTAATCTTGAAAGCAATAAAGTAAAAGAATAGATGAGATCAAATGAGAGAGATAGGCCAGGTTATCGTGAGTTGAGGTGTGATAGCCATTGGATCGTCTTGGTAAAAGAGTGCACGTGCAACTTAGTTGCCGTGGCAACTTGCACAACGGGGTGGCCTTGGAAACTAATCGATGGTTGCCTGGGCGACTAGTTGGGCAACTACTTGGGCGTCTGGGCAGCAACCTTCAAGGTTCGACAGAGCGTTCTTCAATGGTTTCTTCTTATCCCTAAGTCGAAACTCTAGCTACTTGTGCATGTCTTGATAATACATCCCTGCGTGAATCAAGGGTGAACAACAACCAATCTTGCGCTCCTCTTAGCCGTTGAAATCCTTTACTTATTCCTAAGCCGGATTAATCTTCACCATCAATAGATTGAATAAAGATCATATTCATTCGTTTCTTGAATCTAACTCTCCCGATATTAGATAAATGGATGAAGTTATGAGATCCTCTCCCAATTCACTTGCAAACAAGAATAAGAACCAAGAATGAATAAACCTTGAATAGAAAAGTGCAAACTCTTATTACCTAAACAAAATCCAATAGTTTCTCACAACCACAAAACACAATAACCATAGCCAAATAGATTTAGTTCATGGCTAGGTTCCAAAGAAACACAAGATAAATAATCCCTAGCATGAACCTAATTGAACAAGAAAGAAAAAGATGAAGAATTGGAGCTTGTCGAAATCCCCTTGCCCTAGATGCTTGTCGAAAATTCTCTCCTCTTGCTCTCTCTTGAGTTGTCGAAATTCCCCTCTAATTTATAGGGCTAGGTCAAAGTCCTTCTTTGAGGAGGAAGTTAAGTTGGAATTAAATTATCTTTAAAGAATATAATTCTTTATTATAATTATATTCCTACTAGAACTTCTCCTATCTTCTTGGAATTTAATTCTTCTTTAATCTCTTCAAAGAAATCAAATTCCTTTGGGATTTGTCTTTGCTCTACGTCATCTTGGGCTTGTCTAGTCATCAATTTTGACTAACATATCACCTTGTTCTTTGTCGACAATTGCCCTGGCAACTGGCTCGGCGTCTCCTTCATGCATTGCCCTGGCAACTAGCTCAACATCTCCTTCATGTATTGCCCTGGCAACTAGCTATAGCCTTGCTTTGGCAAGTGATCCTGTACATACACACAAAACACACCAAAGCAACATCCTTTCCCACAAAAACTACCAAGTTAAGTAATCAAGCTCAACGATGGAAGGAAACATGGATTAATGCATGAATGGCTAATTATGCAACTAATATGAGCCTAAGTCTAACAATAATAAGAGTAAAAAGGGTAACAAAATAGTACTTTTGAACACTTATCACACCCCCAAACTCAAACTATTGCTTGTCCTCAAGCAATGCAAACTAATAATTACCTGACAAGACTTTAATTTTCACAAACTTAGCTTTGAACTTGGTTTCAATTCTCAGAACCGGGGCACAAAGTATGATTGGCTTTTCATTTTTCGGAAAACTTAGGAGTTACTAAGAATCAAACTATAATGCTTGTGAGTGTGTGCGGAGTTGTGTGCAAGTTGATTTTTCGGATTCTATGCAAACAAGAGGTTTTCAAATTATTTCATTAGGTTCTTTTTAACATGTTTTAACTAGAGCAAGTTTTGGGCACCTCTAGTGTTTTGTTTTTAGTTTTATTTGACTAGAGCCGGTTTCGGGCACCTCTAGCGAAATTTTTTTTGCACATACTAGAGCCAGTTTCGGGCACCTCTAGTGATTAATTTTTTTAGCACATGCTAGAGCCAATTTTGGGCACCTCTAGCATTCATCCAATTTTTATTATAATCTCCCAATTTGTTAATTATCATCCTAAGTTCACTAGAATTCCTTAAATCAATCAAACCACACAGTGTTTCATCAGATTTAGCATCATAGTAAAATTCTAAGTTTTTCCATGGTTATCCTAGAATAAAATTTCTATCAATTAAGTGCATTGGCAAAGTCATCATCGGATATTCATCAAATCTAAGCAATTCTTGTTCCAACTAAAGGCATGGCAAGCAATTTATGTATCCAAAATGTAATATTTAAGATGAATGTAACTAAACATGGTAACTACTAATAACAATCCCCCCAAACTCGAGTGAGGCATTTTCCTCAATGCATGCATTAAAGAAAAATAAAAATAACGAAAAATAAAATGCATACGAGGACTTACTCCAAGAGTTCGTCATCGTAGATGATTAGTTTCCTTTTGGTCGGTGTCTTGATTCTCTTGCTTGACCGTGATGGTTGTTTTCTTGTTGCTGGTGGTAGAATCGATCCTCGTACGGGATTGTCCTCATCGTCCTCTTCATCAGTGTCATTGGCTTTTTGCTTGGAGGATTCAATTGGTGCGGTCTTTGTTGGTGCCATGGAGGACTCATCCGAATCTGAAAAATCAGAAAATGATTCCGTAGGAGTTGATTCGGGCATAGGTGCTTTACCTTTGGCTTTTGCAGTGGTTTTCGGGATGTCTTTAGCTTTGGTTTCCGTGACGTCTTCAGGGTTGGTTGCCGGGGCATCCTCTGTCGTGATTACCGTGGCAAGTAATCGGTTGTGAATTTCCTTAGCATGGTGGTTGTGAGTCTTGTTGTGGAAAAGAAAACCTGGAAACTAAAGATAATGAAGAAAAATAAAATATCTCCTAAAAATAAAAATAAAAAGAAAAAAGAAAATATTGAAAGGAGAGCATGCTCATGCATCTCCTAAAGTGACCACTTCTTTGTTACGTTCCACATGGGCACCATTGTAGTGTTTCAATCTCTGTCCATTAACTTTGAATTCATGTTTGTCAGTGATGGACTTGATTATTATGGCACCATGGGAGAATTGTTTGACAACTTCAAATGGTCCCGACCATCTTGAATTTAGCTTTCCCGGGAAAAGTTTTAGCCAAGAATTGAGTAAGAGAACTAGTTGCCCTAGCATGAATTGCCGCGGCAATAGTTTCTTGTCATGCCATTGCTTTGTTTTCTCCTTGTAGATTTGTGCATTGTTATAGGCGAGTGCACGAAATTCTTCTATCTCGTTGAGGTCCAACAAACGCTTTTGTCCGGCACTTTCCCAATCCATATTCACGGTCTTGATTGCCCAGTATGCCTTGTGTTCGATTTCCACTGGTAGATGGCATGTTTTACCATAGACAAGTCGGAAGGGGGACATTCCTAAGGGTGTTTTGAATGCAGTGTGATATGCCCAAACTGCGCCATCTAGTCTTAATGACCAATCCTTCCTAGAGGGATTTACAACTTTCTCGAGTATACCATTCAATTCCCGGTTGGAAATTTCTGCTTGCCCGTTGGTTTGTGGGTGATATGCCGTGGCGATCTTGTGTGATATGCCGAAGCGTTGCTACATCTTGGCAATTAGTCTGTTGTCAAAATACTTGCCTTCGTCACTGATAATTGCTCTCGGCATCCCAAACCGTGTAAATATATTTTTCTGCAAGAATCGTTGTACGGTCTTGGAATCGTTGTTGGGAACTGCAGCTGCCTCCACCCATTTAGACACGTAGTCGACGGAAAGTAGAATGTAGAGGTTGCCGAATGAAGATGGGAAAGGTCTCATAAAATCGATCCCCCATACATCAAACAATTCCACCTCGATGATGTTCTGAAGCGGCATCTCATGTCGTCTAGATATTTTGCCCGTCCTCTGGAAACGATCACATTGCTTGTAAAAGTCTTGGGCATCTTTGTACAATGTTGGCCAATACAAACCGGATTGCAAAACTTTAGCCGCGGTACGAGTTCCTCCAAAATGTCCTTCATAGGGTGAAGAATGGCATTGCCGGAGTACATTTTGTTGCTCTTCTTCAGGGACACATCGGCGTATAACCTGATCTGCACATTGTTTAAACAAAAGAGGCTCGTCCCAAAAGAAATGCTTAGCATCATGGCGGAACCGCTTCTTCCCTTGGTGAGTAATGCCATTAGGTAAAATACCACAAACAAGGAAATTAACTAAATCCGCGTACCAGGGTATTGCCGAGGCATGTGCTATCGTGGTGACTGCTCCTAAAATTGTCGAGGCCTGCGCGTCAAAGGCTGCTACGACGTCAAGAGTTGCCGAGGCGTGTGCATCCATGGTTGTCGAGGCGTCGAGGGTTGCCGAGGCATACGCATCCATGGTTGCCGAGGCAACTAAAATTTGTTCATCCGATAATGCATCGCATATCTCTAGATCCGCGTCCTCCTCCCTATTGCGTTATAAATGTGATAAGTGATCGGCCACTTGATTTTCTGTTCCTTTCCTGTCCTTAATTTCAATATCAAATTCTTGTAAAAGTAATATCCAACGAATCAAACGAGGTTTGGCATCATTTTTAGAAAATAGATATTTGATTGCCGAATGGTCCGTATGAACAATTACTTTTGTACCAATCAAATAGGATCAGAACTTGTCAAATGCGAAAACTACAGCTAGTAACTCTTTCTTCGTTGTTGTGTAATTCACTTGAGCACTATTAAGAGTTTTACTAGCGTAGTATATCACATGGAAGGTCTTACCTGTGCGTTGGCCTAGGACTGCTCCTACCGCGAAATCATTTGCATCACACATGAGCTCAAAAGGTAGCGTCCAATCTGGTGGAACGACAATGGGTGCTGAGGCAAGCTTTTTCTTTAGGGTTTCGAATGTTTGGGTGCAAGAATCATCAAAATCGAAGACTTTATCATGTTCAAGAAATTGCACAAGGGTTTAGTGATTTTAGAAAAATTATGAATGAACCTCCTGTAAAAACCTGCATGTCCAAGAAAACTTCAAATTCCTTTAATCGAACTTGGTGGGGGTAATCTCTCGATCCCGTCTACCTTGGCTTTGTCTACTTCAATTCCCTTGGATGAAATCTTGTGGCCGAGCACTATTCCTTCATCTACCATAAAATGGCATTTCTCCCAATTGAGGACTAAATCAGTTTCTTCACATCTTGCCAACACCCTCTCTAAATTACCGAGACAGCTGTCGAAGTCATTACCAAAAACAGAAAAATCATCCATGAAGATCTCAAGGAAGTCTTCGACCATGTCAGAAAAAAGTGCCATCATGCATCTTTGGAAGGTTGTCGGGGCGTTACACTATCCGAACGGCATCCTTCGGAAAGCATAAGTACCGTATGGGCATGTGAAGGTTGTCTTTTCTTGATCTTCTGGTACTATGGTAATTTGATTGTAACCTGAATAACCATCAAGAAAATAATAAAAGGGTTTACCTGAAAGACTGTCAAGCATTTGATCAATAAAGGGTAATGAGAAGTGATCTTTCCTGGTTGCTTTGTTTAGCTTTCGATAATCCATACAAACCCTCCAACCGGTCACAGTTCTGGTTGGAATGAGTTCATTGTTTTCATTACTTACCACTGTTATACCTCCCTTTTTCGGTATGCATTGTACCAGACTTACCCATGTACTGTCAGAGATAGGGTATATAATGTCGGCGTCAAGCCACTTGATGATTTCTTTCATTACAACCCCTTTCATGGCATGATTCAGTCTCCTCTGGGCCTCAATTGAAGGTTTGTGATCATCTTCCAACAAAATCTTGTGCATGCACACTGCCGGGCTAATTCCCTGCAAGTCAGCAATTGTCCACCCTATTTCCTTTTTGTGTAGCTTCAGCATCTTGATCAGCTTCTTTTCCTGCTCAGGTAGTAACTTAGAAGAAATAATTACAGGCAATGTATTATCGGTTCCTAACTATGCATATTTTAGTTGCTCTGGCAATTGTTTCAACTCAAGATTCGGTGGTTGTTCAATAGAGGGTTTTTTGAGTTTACCTTCCTTACTTGAGTAATCCAGTGGTTCAAAGTATGTACCTGGTTGATTGAGAGCCAATTTGCCTCTTCTTGTTGTTCCTCATCGACCGGTTCTTCATACTCCTCAGGTTCCTCTTGATCGGTAATGTAGTTGCCGAGGCAACTAAATTCCTCGTCGAAGTTAAACTCTGTCGTGGCATGAAGAAGTTGGCATTCTTCTGGATCATTGGCATGCCTTAGTGTTTGGAACACATTTAGTTTAACTTGCTGGTCATTCACCCTCATTGTGAGTTCTCCCTTTTCAACATCGATCAAGGTTCTCCCTGTTGCTAGGAATGGTCTACCGAGAATGATAGGTGCATGCTCATCTGCTTCACAATCCAAAATAATAAAGTCAGCGGGAAAAATAAATTTATCAACTTTTACCAGTATGTCCTCAATTTTTCCCTCTAGATGCACATAGGATCTGTCAGCTAGCTGTAGCATTATTGTTGTAGGTCTTGCCTTCCTGATTCCTAGTTTCTGGAAAACTGATTTAGGCATCAAGTTTATGCTAGCCCCAAGGTCGCATAATGCTTTCCCGACATAGTGATTTCCAATAGAACAGGGTATTGTGAAACTTCCGGGATCCTTCAACTTAGGTGGCATACGATTGTGCAACATGGCCATGCATCCCTCTGTTGCGGCAACTGTTTCAAACTCTCCTAGCCTTGTTCTCTTGGACACAATGTCTTTAAGAAACTTGGCATAGTTTGGCATTTGTTCAATTGCTTCCACCAATTGCAAGTTGATGTGGACTTGCTTTAGGATATCAAGAAACTTCTTGAATTGGTATTCTTGCTTTTGTCGCTTCAACCTTTGTGGGAATGGTGGTAGAAGTCGGATATCTTCGATCCTTTCATTGGTTTGGAACCTGATTACGGTATTGCCGGGATAACTGGAGTTGCCGAGGCATTATAAATTGGGGTTGCCAAGACATGCTTATCACAAGTTGCCGAAGCATCCTTATCATCGGTTGTCGAGGTATGCTTATTGCCGATTGCCGCGGCAATTCCTAGTTCAGCATCTGAGGCTTTGCCGCTAGGTTCGTCTTGATCTTTTTGTGGAGTTTTGTTTGATGAGCGGGTTTGAGCCTCTCTAAGTTGTTGGCCACTTCTAGTGGTGATTGCCTTACATTGCTCATGGCCAGTTCCTCTTGCGACTTCAGTATCGCTAGGTAAACCTCCTTGCGGTCTAGTGTTCAGATTTTGAGCAAACTGTTTGACTTGATTTTCCAATGATTTGATTGTCGCCTCTTGGTTTTGCAATCTCATCTCGGTCCTGTTAATAAAAGCATTAGTTCTTTTTATGAAGTTACTATTCTCAGCCATATAAGATTCAGTTTTCATCATAAAAGCATTTAGAGAATTTTCCAAAGAACTAGCTGTTGTCGGTTGTTGCTGCGGTAACTGTTGTCGTGGCATATTCTGTTGGAATCCCGATGCTTGTGCATTTTGATTGTTCTGGTTTAGAGCATTGTTGGGATTACTCCATGAAAAATTTGGGTGCTTCTTCCAAGCTGTATTGTATGTATTGGACATCACATTGTTGTTTCGATTGTAATTCCCCACATAGAAGCTGGATTCGGGATTCTGCATACATTCAGAAGAATCATGGTTATCACCACATCACTCAAAAAAAGAATCAATTACCTTGACCTCATGTGTGTTGTTTGGTTTTTGCATGTTCTGGACCATCTTGGTTAAAGTGGCCAATTGTGCCGAAATTGAATCTGATGATCCTAGTTCATGTATTGTGGCTTGGCGTCTAACTCATCATCTTCTAGTAGAGGGGAATTGATAATCATTCTTGGCCAGCCTGTTTAGAATTTGCATTGCTTCCTCCGGTGACTTATCTAGAAGTATGTTGTTTGCCGAGGCATCTAGCATCATCCTTGTTGGTGTATTCACGACGTTGTAAAACATTGTTACTTAAGTCCACACCGGGAATCCGTGTAGGGGGCATTTGTGTAGAAGTTCTCTATATCGCTCCCAAGCCTCGTACATGGATTCATCATCTGTCTGCCGAAAAGAAGTAATATCGTTACGAAGCTTATCAGTCAAATTTGTAGGATTAAACCGAGCAAGGAAATCACGACAAAGATCGGTCCAAGATGCTATTGATCCGGCAGGAATGCTATTCAACCATGCTTTCGCCCTATCCCTCAGTGAATAGGGGAATAATCTTAATCGTAAGACATCGGGGGTGACTCCGTGTATTTTGAACGAGTTGCAAATCTCGAGGAAAGATTTAAGATGTTGTCGTGCATCTCCAGTTGCTGAGTCGCCAAATTGACCAATTGTGTTGATCATATTAAACATTACCGGTTTCAACTCAAAGTGGTCGGCTTCAATTTCAGGTGCGACAACTCATGGATTAAGTCCATCAAGATCTTCTTCAAGATAGTCCTGAATAGTTCTGTTTCGTGCAAGAATCACTCCTCCTCCTGCTGGAACATCTTGATTCATATTGCCGTCTTGATTAGCCATTGCTACCCTTATCCTTCGTCTAAGTCTTTGTAAGGTTCGTTCGATTTCTGGATCAAAGAAATATTCTGGTGTAGTCGGTCTCGCCCTGGTCATATACCAATGCAAAACCAAAGTTTGTTAGCCCTTTGAATCTTAAACAAGAAAAGTAAAAAGAAAGTGCAAGAAAATAAAAACAAAGTCGCTATTGCCAATCCCCGGCAACGGCGCCAAAAACTTGTTGCGCGTAATAAGTGCTACACAATTGTGCAAGTATACACGTTGCAAGTTATAGTATAAAAGATATTGTCTCCACAGGGATTGGTGCCACTTCAAGAATCTAGTCTCTTGCACTGTAAAAAGTAAAAACACAAATAAAGGATTATAGGAGTTTAACTAATAACTAATCTAGAAAGCAATAAAGTAAAAGAATAGATGAGATCAAATGAGAGAGATAGGCCAGGTTATTGTGAGTTGAGGTGTGATAGCCGATTGGATCGTCTTGGTAAAAAAGTGCACGGGCAACTCAGTTGCCGTGGCAACTTGCACAACGTGGTTACCTTGGCAACTAATTGATGGTTGCCTGGGCGACTAGTTGGGCAACTACTTGGGCGTCTGGGCAGCAACCTTCAAGGTTCGGCAGAGCGTTCTTCAATGGTTTCTTCTTATCCCTAAGTCGAAACTCTAGCTACTTGTGCATGCCTTGATAATACATCCCTGCGTGAATCAAGGGTGAACAACAACCAATCTTGCGCTCCTCTTAGCCGTTGAAATCATTGACTTATTCCTAAGCCGGATTAATCTTCACCATTAATAGATTGAATAAAGATCATATTCATTAGTTTCTTGAATC